>JAMWET010004505.1:315000-596308 GCA_024036415.1 Prochilodus magdalenae
TGCCAGCACCTAGCTAGTGTCTCCAGAATAGCAGATTCGTAATCAGGTATCAGTTGAAACTTCCGAGGACTCAGTATGAAGACTTACAGGAGCATATGTTGGGCTTTTGTGATATTTAAAGGAGCAGTGTGTAAGATTTAGGAGGGCAGTGGGGGTAAATGATCAGAAATGGAATATAATGTACACTCATCTTCACAACAAGAGTTGCACCCAGCAGGAAGTGTGGGATTGCAGTGCTATTGGGAAGGAAGATAAAGGTTCCCAGTGACAATAAATGATAATGGATTTAGGCTGATATGGCCTTATTGAAATTAAATTACACTCATAAGTTAATCTATCCACCCATTTTACATTTACTGTGACTAGCAACACTGACTGCCAGTCATGCGCCAGGCTTAGCAAGCTAGCTGGTCAGCTATCACTTGATGTTATCTTTCACAGGGCCAAGGCTGGTGATGTTAAGTGGAAGGCTGTCATTTTAAACCAAACTGGCTGCTAGTGCTAGTTAGTTTCTCTGGGTGCTGAAAAACCTCTGGATGTCCTCCTCTGTTTTGGAGGCATGATAGCTCCAACATGCGTATGTGCTGTTATGCGTGCTGTGCAGTGCAGATAACAGATGAAAGGGTAGTGAGTCATTTGAAAGACTATATTTCCGCCCAGTGCTTGAGGTTTGTGGATGGACAGCCCTGATATCTTACTGTTAGCACACTGATCCGTGCTCGCCTCCTCCATGTCTGGCAGTAACTACAACATTTACTATGTGTCATGGCATGAGGCTCCACTCAGACAGCAACTGTTTTTAGTAGACTTTTTATTACCTAGATTTTACCATCATGTTTATTACTTATATTTTATTTTTCAAACATTTTATTTATTAATTTTTTTACTGGCATTTTTTGCTTTGTTTTCTGTTTTTATGATATTTTTTATCATAATGTTTTTTCTCTTATTCCTAATCTTTTCAGTTATTTTACCCACTCACTTTTTTATTATTTTTTAATGTTTGAATAGTTTGAATAGTTTAATTGGTGATTTAGCATTTTTGTTTTCTAATTTCTATTCATTTGCAATGCTTAGTTCAGCATATAATTCTGTTTGTGTTTGCTATACCTTTAATTATACATGTATATTTACTGTTTACAGTTCCTTCATTTTAGTACAACGCTTGGCTACATTGTATATGAGGGTCACCTCGATGTGATCCAGGTTTAAATAAAGGTTGACTGGTTGATTGATTGGGACAGCCCCTCTCCCTTTCAGCCAATCCAAAGCTATTACTCCTAAATTGGGCTTCTTGGAGACGTAGCCTCAGGGGAGGATTCCAAGAATAATCTGAACAAGTTTGTTCAAATATTGGTTGGGGAAATTCTGTAGCCCCATAATATTGGTAGGCACATGTCTCTACCATCCATGTGCACCCATGTAGTAAAAAGATGTCAGAAGACGCTATGGGTGTAGGTTTAAAGTCACAATTAGCACCAAAAAATATCCAATAAGAGAAGTAGAAATGTTGAAATAGATGGCTTCCCTCTACTGTTGATATTTTAGCACATTTAACTCAAGGAGATGCAAAGATAGAGGGCACCCCTTATGAAATGATAATATATGGCAATTTATTGGAAAATGTACTGCAATATATTAAATAATATAATGTCATATGGGAAACAAGTGCATATATTTTGCATATATTTATATAGTGATAAATAAATTACAATATATTGTATAATACATAAGGAATTGCCGCTTTTCATATATAGTATGTATGGTAGTATAATATATATTTACTTATATATTGTAATATATTTCATTTTATATGTAATAGACATATAGACATGTATTTCTCCATATGTGTTTGCATATATGATAATATATATAGTTTTAAATATGTGAAAATATATACATACTGTATATTGCCACATGTATGTATGAAAATATTCTCACATATATAAAACTATATATATATATATATATGCAAACACATATGGAGAAATACATATGATTACATATAAAATGAAATATATTATAGTATATAAGTAAATATATATTATACTACCATACATACAATATATGAAAAGCGGCAATTCCTTATGTATTATACAATATATTGCAATATATTATCACTATATAAATATTGCAAAATATATGCACTTGTTTCCCATATATGACATTGTATTATTTAATATATTGCACTATATTTTCCAATACATTGCCATATATTATCATTTCATAAGGGACAAATAACAGGAGTTGTGTACTTGCTTTGCTGTTGAAACTGTAGTCATGTGATCCAGTGCCCAGGGATAGGGAATGATGCCTTGAGTAAAAAGTCCTAAAATGAAAGCGCTACTGAAAAGAACAAAACAAAAAACAACCCCCACATAGACGGTACAGGTGGTGGACAAACAATGTGATCATAAAAAAGGACATTAACTTTGAAGTAACTAAGTTGTAATTATAGAGGCAATTATGCAGAGTCCTATTAAGTTGAAAGCCAATTAACTGTATGTCTGTTCTATAAAAGAGGTCTGACAATCAGATCTTTGATGTGAGTTTTCAAAGCACCACGAGGCGAGTACCTGAGTTCTAAAGAGGATAAAAAGTTGTTGTCTGAATTGCAGGTTGCATCAGACGTGCACTCATCCTCAAAAGAATAGTTGCACAAATAGTTGCACCCAGATGGAATCAGCCATCCCAGCTATCCCTGACTGACCCTACAGCCACGATTGT
The DNA here is from genome assembly GCA_024036415.1 of Prochilodus magdalenae. Lineage (NCBI taxonomy): Eukaryota > Metazoa > Chordata > Actinopteri > Characiformes > Prochilodontidae > Prochilodus > Prochilodus magdalenae. The sequence goes on from JAMWET010004505.1 coordinate 317,728, forward strand.
GGACGATCAGCATGCAGTGATGTCCTCCATGAGTCATCCTGTTAGTGCCAGCACCATTGGCAGCCGACTGCATGATGCAGGACTACTTGCACACAGACCGTTACGACGACTGTCCTTAACACCACGTCAGTGCCCCCCAAGACTGCAACTGTGTGATGCCAGACAGTCATGGAGTGACTCAGAATGGCAGCAGTGATGAGCACTTCAATGATGAGTGCCACTTTTGTCTTGGTGGAGACGACCAGCGAATCCATCTGTGGAGGCAGTGTGGTCAGAGCCAAGATGAACAATTTATTGTCACGTGTCCAGAAGGCCTGGTGTCACTCTACCTCTACCCCTACCGCACATTCTGCAGGAACGGTGTGAGAATATTCAAGCTGCATGGGATGGATTATCACAGGACAATGTTAGGAACCTGTACTGAGACATCCGACATGTAGCATTAGCATCTCTTTATGGCGGCCCAATGCCATACTGAGAGACACTACTTCTGTATGTGTAGCTCAGTAAATATTGTCCATATCAGTCGAAAGTTGTCATCATTTATTGTTCCTGGTAACCTTTAGCTTATTTACCAACAGTGCTGCAATCCCACACTTCCTGTTTTTTGATCTTGAGTGTTAAATATTGCGATACATCAAGAGTATATGTGGTATATTGGGATATGTATTGTTTCAGACTCTCATCAGTTGGAGCTATTAAGTGTAAGCCTATAGAGTCTTTAGGATACCCAACACCATCCATTTAGTTGGGTGTGTCTGAACCTTTGACAGGTACTGTATATAGGGTTGTGTTAATTGTCTTGATAAGCTTATGTAGGTATCATTTACATTTACGGCATTTAGCTGACGCTCTTATCCAGAGCGACTTACAAGGTTAATCATATTACAGGTGGGCCAATGTAGTGTTAGGAGTCTTGCCCAAGGACTCTTATTGGTGTAGCACAGCTTGGTCACCCAGACTGGGATTCGAACCCCAGTCTCCCACATGTGGTGGTGGCTCTCTGGCGGGCAGTGGTGTTATTCGCTGAGCTACACCATCATGTAGCTTTATAAACAGCGCCCTACAAAAAAAATGGGGCTAAATCTCTTTACATCCTGAAAAGCATTTAATTCTTTCCCTTTGACAGACAATCAAACTCCACGCCGATCAGTGACATCCTGGACGAGTTGTGGGTTGATAGCTGGCCTCCCTCCCAGCCTGTAACAAGGTTCCGCCATAAAGAAACTTCTGGGGTACGCCGCTGACTAATCCTTTAATTATATGCTTGACATAAGGGTACCAGGCAGGAAATGCCATTTCACACCGGAAACATGTTATCAGTTTCCTCCTTCCTCTTTTCAGCGTTGTTGACATTTTGCTGTACTCCACTGAGGAGGCATGAAAGGAGCGACGTTGTATATGTTCTATTATTTCAGAACATGCTGTAGCACTGCGGCTGTGCTTTTATTTAACGAACGGTAATCTCCTTTCGGAGGCGGGAAGAGAGCGATAGAAGCTATCGATAGGAAGTGAGATGGGAAAAGAGAGAAGAGTTGGGAGGGTATGTTCAGAAAGGGGGTGGTAGGGTGGGTGTGGGTGGATGGGGGGGTGCGTTCAGAAGGTGCTGGTGACATTTACCAAAAGCCCTTTGAGCAGCGGCATCGCAGAGAGCCCCATCTCTACATTGGATATTTATGAATTGATTTGGCAGTGTCAGTCAGAGTTGCACTTTGCCACTGGCGATAATCCATTTGATGGGATTCATATGTCTACTTCATATTAGGTTTCCGCGCTGCTTATTGACCTTTTCATTTAGCATCTTTGACTTGCCGTGCTCGACTCCTCACATCCGTGGGCTTGTTGGGCCTCATTATGCCAGGCTTATCGCTATGCTGAAGAAGAGAGATCTTTACACCAAAGTCTGTGCATGTGTGTGTACAGAGCTACAGGTGTCTCTTCTCTATTCTGCTGTGTGTATATACATATACCTACGGACAGTCCCAGTCAAAAGTTTAGACACATCCACCTGAATGGATGTTGTTGGTGATCTTAAAGACTCTACACGCCTACAGTTAACAGCTCCAACAGATGAGAGTCTGTAACAGTACATATCGTCGCTGTCCAATGAAAAACATGTATCTCCATTTTTGTTGATTTTTACTTTTATGCCTCATTTGATCACATGAGCTGCTGTTTACACTGTAAGGAAATTCCATGAAGAATGCACCAACAGAAATGGCCCAAAACTGCTTGGAAAGACGTCTGGTTCCATTGACTTCCATTCAAATTAAATGAGGTTTTTGGCTCCTGTAAAGTTGCCATTTTGGAGATACCTGTTTTCCTTTGGACAGTGACGATATCCTGATATACCACATGCACTCTTCATGCACCACAGTATTATCTTTTTGCCATATCTCCCCCTCTAATATACAGGGGTTGGACAATGAAACTGAAACACCTGTCCTTTTAGTGTGGGAGGTCTCATGGCTAAATTGGACCAGCCTGGTGGCCAGTCTTCATTAATTGCACATTGCACCAGTAAGAGCAGAGTGTGAAGGTTCAGTTAGCAGGTAAGAGCACAGTTCTGCTCAAAATACTGCAATGCACACAACATTATGGGTGACATACCAGAGTTCAACAGAGGACACATTGTTGGCGTATCTGTGACCAAGACAGCAAGTCTTTGTGATGTATCAAGAGCCACGGTATCCAGGGTAATGTCAGCATACCACCAAGAAGGACGAACCTCCACCAGCATCACGTAGTGACCTGGCCACTATCCTGCAAGAAGAATGGCTTAAATCCCTCTGACCACTGTGCAGGACTTGTATATGTCATTCCCAAGACCAACTGACGCTGTACTGGCCGCAAAAGGAGGCCCTACACCATACTAATAAATGATTGTGGTCTAAAACCAGGTGTTTCAGTTTCATTGTGGTCCAAAACAGCTCAGACAGAAATCTTGTTCTATCAGCCTCCACTGCAGGTTTAGAAAGCTGTTGGGTACTCCTGTAAAAGTCTCACTTTGGAGGTTTTTAAGGTGGACTGCATAATTCCATTTGTGCTATTATATAGTTTGATGTCTTCATTTTTATTCTAAAGTAAAGCGTTTAGCTACAAATCAGATCCTTCTATGAGTGTCTAAACTTTTGACTGTTATTGTTTATGCAGAATAAGTCATCTATTTTAAAATAAATATTTTAGTTATATTACATTCTCACCATTTTTTCTATGGGTGGAACCATTAATATTATAACATGGTAGACAAATAGGGATGATTTAACTCCCCTTTAACGTTTATTTGTACCTTCGGATTTTCTGTCATGTTGCACAACTGGCAACAAACTCCTTTTTTTTTCGCTTTCAGGAATGATTTAGGTGAGTACTGCACCATGAATAAGATCCTTAGCCACCCTTATGATGCTAAGGTCAGTAGTACTACTGATAAATGCTGGTTGTCATTTTTAGGTCAGGGTTAGTTTGCTAATGCCATCTGTCATCTTAAAGGCCAAAGTTTACATGGAGGTCAAAGTACAATAACTAGTTTATACATGTATCCAGTTGTGCTAAATGACTTATAATGAAGTATAATAATTATAATTTCTGGTTTATGGTTATTTCTGCATGGTAAAATTGATGATCCTGCTTAAAATTGATTTATACCATTCCTAAAAGCTTTCAGCACATTGAGTTGATGCTTGCTGATATGAAATATTTGTCATCTGTATTCGTTCTCAGTCTGATCGACCAGGTTTAGTATCCTCCTCCAAACCATTCCTATCCAGACCGAGCTGTAGACAGACAAGTTCAGTTCCCTCGGTTCCTAGTCCTCTGCACATTCTTGATTTTTCCCCCTAATCAAACACAGCTGATTCAACATTTCAGACAATAATCTAGACCTTCATGAGCTGGCTCATCGGGGAGTCTTCCGCATTTCCCTATTACCTTTTTGAGCACATCACTGGGAATATCTACGCCTGTCCTCCGCATCCAGCTGGAGAAAGCTCGGTTTCTCTAATTAGCTGCCTGACATTTCACTTAATCCAATAAAAAACAACACGGCCGCAATGTGATGAAGTGATATCGGTAATTGGAACTTGCTTGCCGTTGTTGTCCATCTCGGCACTGGCGCCGGTTAATTCTGATTCCTATTGAGATATCATTATATAGCTCAAAATGAGACACGGCTCATCCCGCAGGACCCACGCAACATCACCCCCCCCCTTCTCTAATCAAGCCCTCCATCCCCTTGCCTTTCAAACGCTGCTGTGGAGCTCCCCGTATATGTACAAAGACACGGGCGTGCAGATTTTGATCTGCATACGACGGGCCGTATCATTTCCCCCTGCTTATGTTGCGGCTGTTTGATGACACGAGGCTTTTTGGCACCCGCTCCGCCACTGCGACTGTGATTACTTCCTCTGTTAGCATCTCCTTGTGGCCACCTTTGCTATCAAATCAAAGTCAAGCTGATTGTCCTTGCTGAAGCTGACAGCTCTATTTCCTGTCATTCGCTTGCTGCGGTTTGTCTGGCTGTTGTCATTACCACTGATTTTGAAGTGCTCGGCCTTATCTCGGGCACGTGCAGGGCAGCCTCTGTGCACCTGATCATTACGCCCATTTGGGAACATGTAAACTGGGGTTAGCCACTGAGATGTGCTCCAGTGTATCATTTTAGATAGTGGGTCCAGGGCCCAATTTGACCAGCTGTAATAAGACATGGGTCCATACAGGATGCTGGAGTGTCTAGACCATATCTAAGAGCCTGTTCAGCTTGTAGAGAAGGAGCAAGCTTTGGACTAAATGAGCTTGGCATGGTGAGCAGTCGGCTAGAGTGCAGGAGACTGGTCTTAATTCCCCCCTGTTCTTTCTCCCTCATTAATTAATGCTCGCCTCGGGGCTACTGATATATACAAACAAGACGAATAGCGAGACCGCATATGAGATGTGCCTGCAAATGAAGGCAAGTACTAGACAAGAAACGAAAAAATGAATTTTTCAGCCAATCTTATTTTGAAATATAAATATTGCAACATGCATTATGCATCGGCGTGAAAGCCTTTAATTGGACGAGAACTTGCTAAAGCAAGCACATGGTCGCTCATGTATTTGATTTGCGGAGGCCGTCAATAATAGTGTCCTGCTGGAGATGCTTATATTATGCAGCTGCTTTTTCTTGCAGCATCAAGATGCAGCAGGTCATGCATCCCTCGCATTGCCTTTAGCAAGCAACTAGAAATATTAAGCCACTTTCAACCAAATCTGCATCTCCTGCATTATGCCGGGTGCCCATCCAGGGCTTCCCAGCAACATCCTGGACACATTATATGTTTAAACTGCTCATTCTTATCCAAACCAGCCATTTAGATACAAAGAATAGGCTGCATTCACTCTGATGACCCTCAACGTGGGGACAACAGTTCTGAAAAAGTGCATGGGTCAAACTTCACTTGGATGGTCCCCTATAGATGATCTTTTTAGGTAAGGGCAAGGGTTCTGTGGGAGAGAGTTTGAGATTTTGCCATTTGTGCACACAGACAGAGGAATCCGTCTTCCGCATTTAACCCATCCCTGAAACGAAACACCCACATATACACACACACTAGTGGGCAACAAGCACACTTGCCTGGAACCGTGGGCAGCTCTATGCATGGCAACCAGGGAGCAGTTGGGGGTCAGGTACCTTGCTCAGGGTCACTTCAGTTGTTACTGTTGGTTGAGGGAATCGAACCGGTGACCCTCCGGTCACAAGGCTAGTTCCGTAACCTCCACTGCTGAAATACAGTATTACACGCCCGTGAGATTTTCCCTAATCTGATTCAACACATCTGCAAATAGTGTGGACCTTCATCAGCTCAACCAGCAAGGACTCCTCTGGATTTCAGTATAAACCATTTTGAGCAGAACCCTGTGAATTTCCACTTGTCCTTAGATAGTAACGCTTCTATTTATGAAATCCAGCTGTTAGTAGTACAAACAACGCTGAAACAGGAACATCTGCTCTGGAAAAGTGTATTGTTGGTGACACATTTAAGTGCTACACTACAAGGGTGTTATTATGACAAGTAAACTTACATTACCTTAGTTACTGTCTTCTTTATTTCTCATTATAAGACTTTTTAACATATTTCTACATGACTTTTTATTTGTTGTATGTGATTTAAAAACCCAAACTATCCAAAATATTAGCAGCTCATTTTGCTTATATATTGAATTGTGCTTGGAACAACCCAAATTATGCGAAGTAAGTTATATAATCTGATAATGCACTGCAAAAAATGAGATGTTGGCCAGTAAAATGACCTTATGTCTAGTTGTAATGTGTCTATGTATCTAAAGGTGTCTTTTGAGATTGTTGTAAGCTCGTTTTCAGATCATTAAATATAATATTTAACAATGTTAAATACATATCGTCACTGTCCAATGAAAAACATGTATCTCCACTTTTGTCCATTTTTACTTTTATGCATCATTTGAACACACCAGTTGCTGTTTACACTGCGTGAGAATCTCATAATGAATGGACCAACAGAAATGGCTCAAAACTGTTTGGAAAGATGTCTGGTTCCATTGACTTCCATTAAAGGTTAATGAGGTTTTTGGCCTCGCCTGTAAAGTTGCCATTTTGGAGATACTTGTTTTTCTTTAGACAGCAACGATCTGTTAACAAACATAATTATCTGCCAATACAGTGAAGACATTTAATAAAGTAACTTTAAACCGGTAAAAACATCTGGAAATTAGATATATAATCTTAAATGAGCTTACAACAACCTCGAAATGAGAATTTTAATACAGCTCGATGGAAGATCATTTTACCTACCAGGGTCTTGTTGTGACCTGCAGCATAAGCCTACAACAATCTGAAAATGGGAAATACAATATGCTGTGTATCAAACAGATGTAATATTATTTTATTTGCCAGGTGTTTGCAGCACTGCAATGCAATGACTTGTCTATCTAATTTATATTTTATTATTAGCATGGCATTTCGGAAATTACATTTAGTAGCACTGAATTTAGTTCATACGCAAAAAGGAAGTTACTGCTCCTAGTGTGCTGGGATTTCACAGGTCTGAGGTGGCATGAGGTGGGCATGGACATAACATCTTTCTGTGGATGGAAAACTTACTGACTCAATACAACAGCCGAATTCAAAACAACAGCCGAATTCAAAACAACAGCCGAATTCAAAACAACAGCCGAATTCTGTCAGTAAACAGCAAGCGCAAAACATTTAGTGTTCCTTTAATGCCAGCAGGACAAGCCAAGCTGGCAGCCCCACATATCTAACTCCCAGGCCTCGGGTTCACGTGCATTCCGGAAATAACCCGCTGTCAATGGCCACTTTCTGCTGAGGGCTGAAATTCTAGCACGGCACTCTGGTTGCCTACGTTTCTGGGTCACTTGGAACCGAAATGCTGTCTGTTGGCTAAACAAGACAAACATTTTGATGGTTTATGCATCTGGGGGAAGGAGGGAGAGAGGGTGGGGGGAGTGGGGGGTATTTAAGTAAAGCCGCTTGTCTGTCGTTTCGGCGAGGCAGGCAGCAGCAGCGGCAGCAGCCCTGGCGCGTTAAAGCTGCCCGCAGGTTACTTTGGCCGGGAGCCCGCAGGAGCTGGGCCACGCTCAAAAGTGCCTTCGGTGCGCTCCGGAGCCTGTGCGTGCGCCCCACTTCAAGCGCCCGAGCTGCCTCGTGCCTGTCGGCCAGCGCGGCGCTTTAATCTCCCTGTGTGGTGGGAATGTGAACTAATGAGATAAATTAAGAATCATTAGCCTAAAGCGAAAACTTTAAAGATATCATCCGTGCACGGTGGATACCAAACAGACACACACACAACTCCTTCAAGCCGGAGCAACCGCAAACAAGGAGGAAGGGGGTGCGTTTAATTACAGGCACTGCAGCAAACACGCCGCAGACTTACGGAATACGCTAAGCACATAATGAGCGAGGCTATCGCGCAGTTGTCCTGCACTGCCTTGATAATAGGATCTCTGAAACACAGTGATGTTGTTGCCAGCGCCGATGCGCGTCGTACACACAGTCAGGAGGCGCATGTATTAGTAATAGCTTTTTTATTGTTTTTTTTTTTTTGCTTGTTTTTTTCTCAGATAGATCACATAGAACACAGCCTTAGACAATAGCAGTTGAGCTTATCCATACAATGTATGCCTCTGTTCTTTTTGCCCGGTTTTGCCCAGCGCATGGTGGATCCCCCTGGGTGAGCGTGTGCGTGTGTTGAGGAGAGGATTAGGAGCAGTGGGAGAAGGAAGAGGGGGAAGAGTGGCGTCCTAAAATGGATCTCATTCAATTATGCGTTGAAGCGCCAGACTTTGATGGCCAAAAATACCTCAGTCTGACTAATGCAGCGATCAATCCCCGCGCCATGCCTACCCGGTGTAATTAGACAATAATGAGGGTGCACTGCATTATGCTGGATCTGAAACTATGTGTTGACCTCAGCAACTTATACTCCATTAGACAGCAAATAGCTCGCAAGGCTGGTGTAATAAACCATGCATTCCAGCTCGCTGGAAGAACACCCCTGTTTACGTACAGGCCTCGGGCTGCTGAAGAGCCTCCTTTTCACTACCGGGATTTGATCTGCCTGGACTCCAGTGACCCCGTTTACACCTGGTCTCTTGAAGAAGCATGACTGAAATGAAATGAAGATTGAAATGAAGTTAGCATGCTAACCAGCTAGCCCTGGCTTGTCCTGTCTCGTTACACCATGTTGTACCTCAAGAGGTGATGGTGGCTCGCTGAGGTGTCAAGGTAGCCAATGAAACATCTTCAGGATCAGGATCATATGTGGACAGCAGGTGTAAATGCATCATTCAAAACTGGTGTATGTCTGAGCGAGATATATATATAGGTGCACAGCACAGCCCGATGTTATGCAAGTGTAAATTCATGCACCAGTTGCACCGTCACACCTCACACAATGTCTCACATTATAATCTGGAGATTTTGGACCACGCCTTCGACATCTTACGGGACCCTGAAAACTTGGGCTGGAGTTCTGTAGGGCTTCTGCCTGTAGCTAGAAGGTCAGACCGCCCCCCTCCACGGACCTGTCATTACAGTGGTGGGACTGATATAGGACTGCGGAGCAGGGGTGGCGGTGGGAACCGTGAAAACTCGGAAATAGAAACGGAAGGTGCGGAATGTGAATATGTAGGAATATGTTAGACTGGAAGATGGACTCCAGGTGAGTATTTCTAGACTGCATTCAAAGGATCCTGCAAAACGGAATAATCTTTGTTAACGGCCAGTAAATGTAGCCTTCCTCAGCTCGCTCAGCCTTGCAACAGTACGTGGCGCTTTAACGAATGTAATCTATGACCGTGATGACTAACACAGGAGTCTGATTACTCTAAACAGCCTTCGTCTGGTAAACATCAGTGTAAAGAAATGAATGACGCCTTGTTATTCTCGAGGCAGCAACTGCCACGGATTGACACCTTGGATTTCAATCGGACTAACTGGAGATGGATTTGATTCCCAGGTGAGCATGTGGATAAAATCGCATGAAACAACCAGGTAGGTGTAAACGGGGTCAGCATGTCTAGTCAACAACAACAAACTTGGAAACGTGGCTGCAATCAATCCAAGAGGTAATAAGCAGTCATTTTTACAGAGGTACAAGATTCAGTGATAAGGCCTAACACTCAGAAAAGGAGCCCTGACACACATACATACCTTCACACAGAGGCATCCACTAGCAGACCATCCCCACCCCCCAACACACACACACACACACACACGCTTTGCAAGCCATGAAGTATGAGTAGACTCAGATTTGGAGGAAAAAACATAAAAAACCATAAAAAAATAGTGCGAGAGGGGGAAAAACAAACGGAGACAAACGACAAGCAGGGAAGTTATTTCCATCTGTCTGGCTTTGGGTTAAAAACGCTCTTAAAATCTTTCATGTTTCTTGAAGGCGTTGCACGCTTAAATGAAAGGGAGTGTGCGCCGTCGCACTATACGCTGATGAGCGAGCGGAGCTGGAGCGCGTGCGTACGTTAAGGCGTTCTGAGGCGCGAGCCTGCGCCGCGCCTTTCATTATTTGTTGCGGTGATGTCGAGAGTGTCAAAAAATGTCAGACTCGTCAGTGTGTTTGGGAGGGGGGGAAAAAAAACTCATTTAGAAACCAACACAAAGCTCCTCACACTGAACTCCTACCTCGCTATCTCTCCGTATTGATAAACCAACTGCACTGGAGAAAAAAAAATAAAATAAGGGAAGGAAGAGAAAGGGAAGAAAAGAGAACGAAAGCGCGCCTCCTTTCAGCCAGGATAGGAGACACGGCTGGTAGGCAAATAAATAAATAAATATATAAATAAATAAAGGAATAAATATGTGACTATGCCTGTGTGAAGGATAATAGGAGTCAGTCTTTTTTAACATGGTGCTATAGCTGCAGAGGGCGGCCTGTGCTCCGCTGCATTGGATGCCATAAATAGTCGGTGGTAGGCTTTTTCTTTTTTCACCTCCCATCCCCCCCTCCCCCACAATATTGGGCTTCTTTTATAGGCCCTGTTGTGTTCAACAGTTCACTTGAGTGCACAGTCACAATGCAGAAGGGTCATGATAGTACTGAGCTTCAGTCAGGGGCACGGCGTGATCCAACGCCACTTTAGAATAGGCCGACGGTCACGTACGTTTAGGAGAAGTATCCGTGCAGCGGTGGAGTCTGATTCCAAACATAACAGATCTGTTGTTTAGAAAGAGAAGCCATAGAGGCAGGTGAATGCACAAGGCTGTCACTAACCGTGAACCTGAAATAAGCGTGTCATTTGAATGCAATCTCTACCGCTACAACAATGCCCCATTTGGGAGAGAAAGAAAGAAGGGAGGGAAAAAAAACACATCAAAACAACAGACCAGAATGGAGGCCCAACTGCCAAGCTCTGTACAACTCGAGTGAAAGAGCGAGCGTGAATCGTGATGGGCTCGTGATGACGAAAACACACTTACATAAACCCGAACGCATGAACTGCTCAAAGAGGAACCCTTTTTTTTGGTCCTTATATACAAAAACACAATAGCACATTCTTCTCCAGAGCCCCCACCCCTCCTGTTTCTGTAGGCAAGTGCACTGCAATGATTTCTCCAAATGAGTAAGGCAGTAGAAAAGTTAGCCAGGGACTCCGCGCTGCATCACCACAAATGGCAGATTCCGATTTGACAAGAGAAAATAGAGGAGGTGGTTGGGGGGGGGATCATATGACAGGAAATAGTTGCAATTAAAAAATAGCTGCCTTGTAATTTTATCTCTGCATTGCAAAAAAACTAAAATATTAAATAATGAAAAACGTACTGTAGGACGTACGCACTGGTGTTTCGTGTGGATAGGGTTGTGGTTGTTTGGCAAGCTTCTAACAAGGGAAAGCAAAAAAGGCATCCGTTTGATCACGCGTGTTAAAAAATTATAATCGTAATAAAAAAAAAACAGTCAGCGTGGCCAGACGTACGGCAGCTGGCTCCTTCGTTAAGAGCAGAAAGGGAAAAAGATGAAGAAGAGAAAATCAAATCCAATAGCAAATGAAACTCACAGAGTTTGACGGCTACTAAGGCAACAGTTGCCAAATACAATATAAGCCCATGTATATTGCAACACAACTATATATTAATTTAATAAAATACACAATATAGCTCTTGTACACGTAACAATTTGGCTCATATGCACAGAAATTGCAGGAAAAAAAATCATTAAAAATATGTCATTTCGATGTAAACACATTAAATTGGATACATTTTGCACATTAAATGATATTGTGTATAAGTGAGAATGTGAAGGGACATTTCCTTGTTTTCCTTTTTTTTGACATTTGTTTTCTTGAAATCCGAAGCAGTGTCCGTTGCAGTTTAATAAATATCATCAACTGCGTTTTCAGCGTCAGTACTCGCGTCTTTTTTCCCGATTTCCGTCATTTTTTGTGGTCTTTTTTTAGAAAATGTATAAATATTTTGTTAATATCTGGACGCTATACATAAGTTCATATATTTATATATATTATCTATATATTTATATAGATATTTTTCACAGTTGAGGAAATATGTCCCTAATATACACGATTGTGATTGCCTTAATTTAAATGTTGGACACGTGAAAAATCACTTACAAAGAAAGTGACCGATCTGAAGACAGTTGAAGACAGAGTTCACACAAAGGACCAATGAGTGAAAGAGTAACAGTTTCACCATTCTGGAATGTTCCATATGTACGTATACATGGGGGGGAGGAAACACAGCTTACACATGTGATTAGAAATGACCGGTGAAGAAATGGTTACATTTCTTAATTAAGCACCCCGGTTACCACCCCTTGCCCACCCTTTTAAACCACCCTGCCCCCAAAACGGTTCAGAGATATCAGAGATATGTTGCACTCCATACACCGATAATACAAAGTCTGAAAAGATAAGAGTGTGGTTCTGTTTTGATGAGGTCCAACCGCATTCGGGGGAGTTTGATCTACTCCCTACTTTTAGCTGCGATTGTCAGGATAAACCACTCTCTCGGGACCCTTTGGGCCGAGAGCGGCGGTGTGCGCCATTCATTGTTCAGAGAAAGATGTCAGAATGAAAGTTTTTAGCTGGTGGGCACTTGAAGAAAAGCTTGCTAGAAGCCAGAAGCAGCAACTTCTGCAACTCCCAAAGAATCCCTCCCCTTCCCCAAATTACAACATGGCGTCCAGACAACCTGGCATTTTCTTTTTTCGCTTTTTTTATTCTCTGAATGGGACTGTTCATCAGACGTGTTTTCTCGTCCTTGTCTGCCAGACCCTGTGTGCGCTCCACTCTCTTAGAGAGTGCTTTTCGAAGTTGACGCACTTTCTTGTCCCTCATATCTCTTTTCTTTTCATCTGTTCTCAATAGTCCGGAGTATTAGCCTGTTCACTTCCTCACCGAAGTGGCCTCGTTGCCTCTGCAGTCCTGCAGCAGTTTATCGATGTCTCTGACCACTTGGTCGGCGTCCATGGCGCCGCCCCGGCCTAGCTCGCCCCCACCCTGCTCCAGTGCGCAGTCCTGCATCTCGGCCGCTGTCTCTTGGCTGATCCGCGAGCGCGCCTCTGCCAGGACTTTAGCCACGGGGTCCGAGTAGCCCTGCTCTCTGCTCTGCTTGTTCGGCGAAGCATACTGTCCGTCAGGGACGCCGTAGTGGCTGGTGCTAGGCTTGCCCTCGGCCCCGTCCGCCACGCCTTTGGCCGAGGAGCACGGCGAGCCGGTGTTGCAGCCTTTAGTGGGGCTGCACGACGCAGAGGGCACTTCCTGAAGCAGCGGGCTGAGGGCACGCTTGGCCTTCAGGTAAGGTTTGACGTTGGCTACTAGGATGGTGTGGTCTCGCCGCTCCTTGCCAAACGTGCAGAAAGTCTTCTTGCCATTAGGGTTGCCCACTGTTTCGTAAGTCTCTGGCTCCACAGCTACGGCCTCCATGCCGGCAGGCACAAACAGGTTGGTTCGGTAGTCTGAGCCCTCAGCCTGGGGGAGGCCTGCCCCTCCTCCACCTGCAGCAGGGAACTGGGGCATCCAACAGCGGTCCGAGTGACCCAGCACCCGGCACTCATCCGTGCAGTTCACGCAGTCCTCTTCTACAGAGAGAGAGCAGATTAGATTCATTGTCTTGCCACATTTCACAGCAATTGAAAGTAAAAAGGTTATAAAAAGGCAGTAATAAAATCACAGTGAATATCCATATTAATTATTTCTCACTCGTAGCTCATTGAAGCAACTGGAGAAATTCAGGAGTGCAGTTTCTAAACTCTTTTTAATGGAATTAAGTTAATATCACATATGCAAGTAGAAAAGAAAAAGAAAAGAGAAGATATGACTTAAATATATATTTGTAATTGTCATTTTTTGATTTATTTTTTAATTTAATATATTATATATAAATATAAACATAAAATATATGAATGACAACTGTTATAATAGAATCTCATCTTAAAATGACATTTACAATTAATATTCCGTTTAGTGATCTCTTACTGACACAATGACACATTAAGGTTGTCTGCATGCACTTAATAATCTGATTACAGTGGTACACAGCATAGTCCCAGTTGCTCAGATCTGCATGAGATCTAGAATAAAAAATTAGAAATCTGGTAAGGAGGGCTGGGTTTTACACCTGCAACTGAAATTTCTCACTACTTGTATACCCTTACTCTGATTTCTTTTGGATTTCTCAGTCTGCATGTGCAAAAAATAAGCAAGCAATAGCCAGCAATAACCACGAAAGGGCAACTGAGTAATGCAAAAACCTACTACATCTTTGGCAAACTGTAGGATATAAATACTCTTTATTTTCTAGATGATGTAGGTTCATATTTTCAGGTAAAGTGACTCAGTGCTAAAAAAGGTGCAGCATGAGTTTGAAATTTACATTACCTTGTCACATGTTATTTTGTAGTTTTATAGGCTGACTGCAAAGCAGAAAACTGATTACTGCCTGGATCATGCAGATCCGGAGTTTTGCATTATCTGATTACCCAAGTTCATGTAAACACGTTGATCGGATTACTGACAAAATCTAATTTTCTGCAGTTATCGGATTATTAAGTGCAAGTACACGCTCTCACTGAAACACTCACACAAACCATTTCTTTGCCAATCATTTGAAATGTAAGCAGTGAACACCACTTGCTTCTATCAGCGTGTTACTGAAGCCTCCCTCTACCAGGCTGCCTGAGACAGCGTCTACAGATCTTTCTGCATGCAACATTGTAGCATTCTGAACTTCAACAGGTTTAAATGGAGGCTCAAACTGGCCATTAAAAGTAAAAATATGCTAAAGTATGGAAAAAGAAATATGATAAAATATGCTGTCTCGGTGGCTAACCCAACTTGACATGTTCCGCTAACAGGATTCGCTAACATTTCCAGGATCAATTTCTTATTTTCCGGGTGACTGTGTGTATGATGAATAAATACATAATATGAAACGACTTAACTACATTTGAGTAGTGCAGCAAAACAACTACTAACTTGGCTTCTAGGGGTTAAACTCGAAAATGAACAGGGAAGGAGAAATAAGATCACTAGTGCCAACATTCACAGAGTATAGGTTCTTTATATAGTACTCTTTTGATGGCACACATCCGCACACACACAGGCATTCACAAACAGTCTAATTATATAAAGGAGGTCTTCCTGCTTTCAGGGGAGTGAGGGGTACCAGCTGGCTGAGTGAGTGAGCGTTTTCCATGTGCATGATCAAGGAGATGGCAGTGAGGACTCCAGCCGCACCCCCCACCCCCCCGAATCCCTCTCACCCACCCCCTTCCTCCCCCAGCACACACACAAAACAACAACAGCTCCGTTTTGGCAAAAAAAGTGTGGTGCTGCTATCATAAATTTATGTCACTGGGCTTTGAAGCTCTCCCAAGGCAGCCCTGCCATATCTTTCAGCCAAGCGCCTAGTGCCGCACTCCGCAAGTGTGTGTATGTGTGTGTGAGCATGCATGCTTGCTTGTGTGTGTTTGTCTCCACCCCTTTCATCTCCGCTCTGAAGAAACCGTTCTGGATTATTATTGGGCTGTTTTTTTGATGGCGTGTCAAATGGGTCCACAAATTGCGACAGGAGGAGGAAAAAAAATCATTTTTAACTGAAAAATGCTAACTAAAAGAAAAATTAATAAATAAATGAAAGAAAATAAGAGAGAAGGAAGAGAGGGAGATGAGCAGCTGCCTTTCTTTGAATATGAATGTTCAAAGGAGCCGAGGTAAAGCCGTGCCTCAGACACAGGCCTCTGTTTGTGTGTGAGCGTAAGAATGGGTTGTGAGCACACACAGACACACACACAAACGCACATACACCCACACAGACACACGTACACACACACAATTTAAAATAAAACCCAACCTGCAAGAAGCGACCAGTGCCATCGGCTCTATATGCGTGTAGAAAGAAGTGCAGTGATTTATGCATTACAAAGGCTACCTCATCTATATTTTATATTCTCGGGATTTCTCTCTTTTGGGAGGCAAGCAAGGTGGAAACACAAACAAAAGAGCTCATGAATACATGAAAGGCAACATTTTCAATAATCCAGTACTAAACCAATCCCACTCCCTTCAGCGTTCACTCGTTCGCCCATGCTATGCTGAAAATACATTTGGATGTTTCACGGTATATGCACAGATGATCTATAGCTGTCTCTCGGCATGCGAGGGAAACCTTTAGGTTCACTTTTTCGCCTTGATGTGGCTGAAAGCACTAAAAGAGAAGCTCAGAAAAAAGTGTCTACTGATACTAATGGCTGTTTTTCTTACACCGTGTCTGTCACATGGCGCTACGCTTGTTCCCGGTACTGCCACAGGTGCCTGTTAAATATGACATCATAGCTCTGTAGGTCTTTCCACATGTTCTCATTCATTTGGTTAAGGTGGACCCTCCTCTCTTTTTTGCTCCATCTCTTCCTCCAACCTCTTTTTCAGTTTTACTGTCATACAGGTCGCAGTGTGTCAATGCTTTTGCTATTTGCACCTGGCTAACAACACCTTGTGTTCCCTCATCAGACAGTAGCTGAGTTTCGGCAGCATGGTAAGCCTTGCAAATAATGTTTAACAGGGAAAAAGCTCAAATAAAGGGGGTGGCAGCTTGGGGATTTGCAAGGACAACAGAAGCAATATAGAACAGCTCCCCTGCAACTGAGCAACAATGTAACGGCGCAGCACGCTCTGGCAGAAAAGCTTAGAACGCTTAGGAGTGGTGAAATCCATATCAGTGTTTTATGTCCTATCAAAAAAGATTGAATAGTGTGTCTTTTCTTCTGGCTGCAATACATCTCTATTATATATGACACTGCGCTGTATAGCATCTACTGATGCAATGATAACAGTGTTTACCTTCTCCCAAGCAGATGCTGTTATTTTCCTTTGAAAAATTCTACAAAAGGATGTGTGGTGAGAATAAATGATCAGCATTTGACCTTATTATCATCATTAATCATATTTTAAATTGCTCCTTCACATCGTCTGTGGAAAAGGCCAAATGGTGCGATGAAAAATGATCGTCCCTCTCCCACTCCTGACTCTCCATTGTTCTTGATTCCACTGTGTGTCTGGCCAACAAAAGCTTTTTCCCTGCAGTTCCCTGCAGTCTGCTGTGGGTGTGTGGTTCTGCGACTAACCTTGAAGCGCTTTTAAATTCACCAAACTCTTCTCAATGGAGCGTGGAGAAAGTTAAGGGTGGCGTGTACCTCCTTATGACAAAATCAGAGTGTACAGTGTAAAAATGCCCATGTGGAGGACATGGTGCGTGAACTTGTTAACCTGGAGTAGTAGGAGTGTTTTTGCCCTGTGCTGGAGTGTTTACGGGTCATCGCTCTGCGTGAAGGCCTTGAGGGGTGCCGAGGCACTGCAGACTCGGTTTGAGCCCAGGGGGAGAGCTTTCCTAGGCAACGAGATGAGAGCAAGTGAGAGAAGCAGGTTGGTGGAGAACCAGTGGTGGAGAGAGCTTGACATTTGAGTTGCAGTGCACATGAGGAAAAGTGTGTGTGTGTGTGTGGGGCGGGGGGGTGGGGTGGTGGTTGTCCTCCTGCTTGATCAGATGCACACAAATATACAGTTCAGGTCTGGCTTCTACACTTAATGGACAGAATAAATTCACTTTTCAACTAATCTTCCTCCTAAAAGATCTGTATATCTCTATACAAAATATTAAAATGAAAAGAGTTTGTTGCGAGACCTGTCTGATTTTAGAAATGCTGACAGCTCGCACTGCATGTTTGAACTGGTCATCACATACAGCCTATGATTTAAAAACGATGTCCGACATGGGGAATTGATTTTCAAAATTGCTCCAAAATTGTTTGGAATAAAACCTCTTTACATTTTTTTATTCACATTGAAAGTAAGGAATGCATTTGACATCTCCTGTAAACATACTCATTTTTCTTTGGACAGCTAAGATACAAGTCATAACCCCTACGGACAGCTCTGTGTGTGGAAGATTTCCCCGCAAAGACATTTAATTCAAAACAACAGGCAGCAAGCCCAAGTAGCAGGCAGCAATGTTGAGAAAGCGTGCTACCTTTCTCACAAGTTTGTGCACCAAGAGCGTGATGTACATGAGTAGGCGAGACAAAAAGGCCTTTCGACAGTCTATTTTGCAGAGAGAATAAACAATTCCCTTCAGCAGACTACAGCCAGCAGAGTCAGCATGCACGAACTTTGTTACTGTAGAAAACTTTTTGTTTTCTTTTTCCTTTCTAGCGGTGATGGTGATGGTTGTGTGTGGTTAGTAGTGGCGGTGGTGGTGGTTGTGTGTGATCTGTAGTGTTGCTGGTTGATTGGCTGGTTAGTAGTGGCGGTGGTGGTGGTGGTGGTTGTGTGTGATCTGTAGTGTTGCTGGTTGATTGGCTGGTTAGTAGTGGCGGTGGTGGTGGTGGTGGTTGTGTGTGATCTGTAGTGTTGCTGGTTGATTGGCTGGTTAGTAGTGGCGGTGGTGGTGGTTGTGTGTGATCTGTAGTGTTGCTGGTTGATTGGCTGGTTAGTAGTGGCGGTGGTGGTGGTTGTGTGTAATTTGTAATGGTTGTGTGTGATTTGTAGCGGAGGAGGTGGTGGTTGTGTTTGATTTGTGGTGGTGGTGGTGGTTGTGTGTGGGTAGTAGTGGAGGTGGTGGTTGTGTGTGGTTGGTAGTGGTGCTGGTGTGTGGTTAATGAGGCTGGGTTTGTGGATCTGATCATCCAACCCCTCAATTACTGATTGATCACTGATTGAGTTATCTGATATCTGTTGCGCACAAAGCTGACCACTACTACTGGGATTTTGTCAGTTGCATTCTGAGTGGCTATCTGCACTCCCATGTTCGCACACTTCAGTGCAGCATGTTTTATCATTCAGAGGGGATCGTTCAGATAAATTCTAGTCTGCAACAGGACATTGTAACATAATATGAGCCTTCCAGATCAAGAATCTGTGGGATTTTCACAACTACCTCTCCCTACATGCCACTCCAAAATAGAGAGACTGAAGGGAAGTTCTGGAAAACCTAATGTACAGATAAACACCTATAGGCAGAAATCTGAACCCTTCAACTGACGATGAAGGAATCCTGAGGTTTAGTCACTAAAAGTCACACTGAGCCTGAAAATGGCTTATAGTTGTGGGTTTTTCTGTTTCATGTTATCTTTTTGCTTGAAAAACATCCATATGGCCAGTCCAGCTCTGCTTCCATGTTGTCATTTTGCTTAATGTGAAGCACAATATGGCTGTTGCCTGTTTCCTGGCATTTTGTGATCTTCACCGGATGCTCAGTTCTGAACATATTTTAAGATCACCAGATAGGAGATAATTTGTTTCAATGTGTCTCATTTACACCAAACCACACATGCCATATTTAAAACTTTGTTCAAGTAAACAAACACTGAGACCAGATCCGAGCCATACATGCTCATCCCTGCTCAAGAAACTGCACCATGTGCTCCATACGCACAGCCTGTATGTATCCGTATGATCATTTATGTGTAACGCACTCTCACATCAACCACTCTACCAAGAGCAGCTTAACCAAATGCAGTGCACAAATAAAGTGACACTCTAGATCCAGTGCTTCAAACGTACGACATATCATTAGTCTGGACTGTGAGAATGAATGTGACTCCTTTCGCTGCCGTTCTCAGGACTGATTGTTCATTCAGCGAGGGCATATTAAGGCATAAATAATCCATGCCCGACACATCTCTGTGCAGCCAGTCAGGAGGAACTGAACCTTCTATAGATTATTCATGCCTGGGCGGAGCAGGTGACCTTGAGTCTCTAGCTGAGGGTAGCCATGACTAACAATATGACATGTGACACTGATGGAAGCCATTCATTCGCTGCCAGATACAAAACAGGAAGCCGGGGTGTGATGTAATGCATCCACACACGCGTAAATGCACAAACGGTTATTGGCTTTTTTTTTTTCTTCTTTCGGTCGCACTTAATTAAAGCTGTAAAGCTGCTATTCTTGTACGGCCCTGACTATCCACACACGGATCCATATATTGACTGAATGAAGAGCCTTCATTTCGGTGACACTATATATGACCGGTGGGATCAACATGCATTATCTCCCTCGGCTGCCGGGCAAGAATTTCCTATCAACTCTGCAATTACTACCATCCAGAGAAAGAGCAGTTCGGTGTCAAGGCGTACAATGCTCTCTCATTGGAAATCCCGCTCCTATACTGGAGCACAAGTGCATGCTAGGATTCACCCCTGGCCACTTATCAAGCTAATGACGTGTGTATAGGAAATCTCATCTCGCCTTGTGTCCGAGTTTGCCTGCAGGCCCAACCGGTGATGTGAAAAGGCCATGAGTTTATATGACTTGCAATAACAGAATGTCGTCTCGTGGCATCATTAATAGAGTTTAATGCTAGTTGTATTAATGCCTGTTGTTACCACGTAGCTCTAAATGCAACCGGAATACTGTGCATCTGTTTGCAGCTACGTGCACCTAATGTAAATATGCATAAACAAAGAAATAATGAAGATTTGTTTGTGTGAGCTGTGCCAACAGTACTGTGAACACAATCCCAAATCACATCCTCCGCTGTGAGTTCTGTGTGTTGACTTTTTCTTTTACTAAGAACGTGAGACAAAAGGCAGATGGGGGGAGGAAAGAATCCAGGACACCTAGTAGTAAACAAGTCGGTGCTATTGCCCTCCCCACACACTGGAGGATTTCCGGAGCCGATTTTCCCTTCTGTAATACTCTCTCTCTTGCTGTAGTCGATTTCTCCAGCATGGACAGTGGGTGGAGAGAGAGAGATGGAAAGAGGGAGAAAGAGCAGAGGAGTAGTTGAGACTCTGGTGTATACCTAATGCTCAGACTGGGTGCATTAGGGGATCTTGCCAAATCTTTTATTAGCATCTCATTTTTCAGCACCGCCGTGTACCCTTCCTCCATGCTCTCCCTCTCTCTCTCGCCAAGCTGATCCCACAGCAACGCTACCGGCTTCCTGCCTTGTCTAGCCCGCAAGCTTCCCCAGCCGCCGGCAATTTCCTCTCGCTCAGTCTCTCTCTCCCTCTCTGGCATCTCGACCGACAGCCAAACTGGATGGAAGATGAATTGTTCGTTTGGCTATATGGTATCTCCAAAATGGTGACTATTTAGGAGGAGGCAAAATATGAAACTGCAGCACCTATACACATTCCTTAAAGACATTTATTCTGGGAATAACTGTGCTGTGCTTCTACAAGCACTATCATTAGACTAAATGCAAATAAGTATAAATATTGTAAAACAATCCTGAACATTCTATTGATATGTTTTGAACTATTCCGACGAACAATGTTATTTCCTTGATGGTCAAAACCACTGTATAACTGGATGATGACTGCAGTTTATACTGGGTTGCCATGAGGTGAAGTCTGTAGAAGGTTCAACGAACACACTGATACTATATTAGAACCACTAGAATTACATTTAAAACATACGATCATAAACTCGGAACTCAATGATTTTTATTTAATATCTGTCATAGTGTGTTGCACCACATCTAGTTAACCAAGACTTATTTTGTTAATGTTAATGAACCATGCAGTTAGCCTATGTTCTACAAATACCAAAACATAACTCCATATATTGTCATTCTGGCCAGTTCTACACTGGCATACATTAAAAGCCTATACACTATTCTCTGTTATTTTCATTGATTGTAATATCAGTATTTAAGTGTAGTATTTAATCAACATTAATAACATTAACATAAAAAAATTTGTTAGCTCTTTAAATCTTTTTAAACTGTAAATTTCAGGTCACTACAACTTTTGCCTAGTAATAAGAAGTCTATTTTACAAATCTTGAGAGAAACGTGGGTGCAGAACTTTAAACAAGCTAACCTCAGCAAACTGCTCCCAATACAAGATTACACCACATTATTCAAGTTGCTGTTTACAGCCTAATTCCAGAATCCTATTCCTAGACGGCTGTCCAAAATCTCTTCTGAAAACCTGGCGTCTTTGGGAGATATGCCGCAGTGTGTACATTTCAAATGTGTCAGAAAATGATCGGCACATCTCAGGCAAGTAAAATGTTGTGAAAGCCGTCTTCATAGCATCCTTCCCCCAGCTCACTCCGTTAGACTGCAAACTTGACTATGATCTAAGGCTTTCATAACAGTTTTAAAAGCTCGTCTGAGAAGAGAAAGCCGGGGCAAAACCACGCAGAGCGCTGCTTCTGAGTATATTTTATCAGTCACAACAAAGAAAAGTGCCATTTATCTCATTTCTATTCACACACCTGCAATGTGCAAAATACGCACACGCTGAACAGGTTTCCCAGATGAAAGAGAGCCTGATTTCCCTAAATGTCACCCACATGCCAGGCGTGTTGCCCTCTCGCCCTGTGCAGTAGCCCCAGCACTCGTGCACTTTACTACAGAACATTAAGATTTACGACCTAACATCAACACAGGGGGAGAGAGGCCGGGGGGTGGCTGAGTGTTTACAGTGGAACGGCAGCTTTGCGTGGAGCAGACGCTCGAAGGCAAAAGAAGTACAGCGTTTTCAAACAGAATGCTCAGACACAATGCCAAATGCTCAGGGCGATACAGTTGGTCCAACTGCTGAGCAGCATGGTGCTGTGGCTTAGGCTGAATGGTGTGGACTCGAATAACTGTTCACCAATGATGGCTTTGTAAATGCAGTTTGGCAATGTGACAGAATGCAGGAGAGTGGCAGAGTCCGAGTAGAAGAATGAGGTAGGTATGCTGCAGCATGGCAGCGCTGCGGGTTGGAGACCGCTAGCTGGGCATCTGTGTACTGTCTTGTAGTGCGGCACAGCATGATTACTGTAGCATCAGAGGGCTAGCACCTGTGTCCTGGCAGGCTGGGGCACAGCTGGTTTGAGAGTGAGTAAGAGGTGGTGGGGGTTGAGGGGTACTGGGGGAATCCATGGCAGGGAGAAGGGAGCAAGTGGTGAGTGGGAATTGATGGGGGGAGCAAAAAGAAGAAGAGACAATCCCCTCTGGGGGTGCTACAGAAGGCAGTTGGAACAGGCCTCTAGGACACTGTGACAGACTTGCAATGCACCTGCCCACCTGAGGTTGGAGGGGCTGCAGTGTGTGAATGCATGTACTAGTTTTGCTATATTTGCAGAACAAAAAAATAGTCTTTTTAGGTACAGCAGAGGAAAACAAAGCCAAGACAGACGACATGCTCTTCTACAACAGCTGTACATTTCATCCTGTAAAACTGACAGGGAAAACCATTTCTGTTAGGTCAGTGACATTAGGACTGAATCAAGTGTGCCAACTCATTGTATACTGTATACCTTGTTATCTTATGTGGCATATGTCCAGTACTGGAATATTAAATAACAGTTAGATAATATTACAATGTTCAATTTGGAATCACTGTTTATAGCAATATAAAACCATTCTTTTCTAATATTTCTAATATATGTTTCTAATATATTCTAATATGATGCCCAGACATTTTTGTTGATGTCCCAAACAGTAGTTGTCGCTGATTCAGCAACATTTGAGAAAGCTGTAGAGCACTGAGACAGAACTTATGATCTTTAAAAGGTGGTGATCGAATCTCACTGATCAAATAGCTACTCATATTTCTTTTATGTCAAGATATTAATTTAAGCCGTTCATTAGCTAGATGCAGGCTGCATTTCTCAGCTGCAACGTCATAGAAGCCTCTTCTAAAGTGAAGGACTCTTTGTATACCGCCTTTTCAGGGTGATTTAATAAGTGACTGGTGTATCCTTCGTTACCTACAGTTACCCACAATACTCTGTGCAGGTATGGGACAAAGGCAACGTTATGAAAACTAAGCTAAAGTTTTTCACATACTTTAATTCATCTTGTAAAGGGTAAATGATTTATTTAAGCATTTGTCTATGTATTGTATTATACTTTATCAGAAGTATTTTGGAATTAGCAGCCATAGCACATGCTAACATGCGTAGCAGTCTTCTTAGATTGTTCCATTTGTATGACATAAGGACTAACCAAGGACCTGTCCTACCTCAACTGCAGCCAAGGCTTCGAAATGCAGCTGTAGTTTATTATAATTTAATAGCCTTTGTTTCTTTCCTTGTTGAATTTCACACTGTTTTCCCAGAATGCTTTCAATGGTGAACGAACATACAGAGGTTATGTTTGGTGTTTTATTAGTTATAGCATTCAATCTACACTATATAAGCGTAATTATTATTAAATAGTATTTATTGACATGTGATTCTAAACTTTTAAACTGTAGTGTTTAACTCCATAAGGGTGCGTATATATAAGTTAACTGCAGCTTTCTGCATCTCCCATCTTACGAACTGTTCTGTTAGAGGAGTATCATTCTCTTGGTCAATCACAGAGGCTAAATATTTGAACAGCAAGCAAAGTTTCACTTCAAAGAGATCTAGGTCCTGCCCCCCCTATAGATCCACGCTCATACACATATCCGTTCACAGGTGAACCCCACGATGATGGAGGGCAGGAAAATGCCATGGAGACCGAACTTTTATCCCCATGGGGGGGCGGTGAGCGAATGCCGATACACACTGGGGAGGCCCATCGATGAGCGGCCAGCAGCGGCCTTGGAAAGGTAGAGCCGCCTTAACTCAGTCAAGGACAAACGCCTTTCGATCCGGTCCTTTTCCTTTCATCCTGCACTCTCGCCCCACCGGCAGGGCTCTAATGCCTGGTTAAACTGTTCAAAGCCCGAGTCCTCGGGGTAGCCCGTCTCGAGAGGGCAGAGAGAGTGAGTGAGAGAGACGGCGGGAGAACACACAAACACACAGGCACAAAAAAGCTAAATCGATGGCCATTCACATGCAGGACCCTCCTTGAAGCTGGAAATGGAAGAATTAGACAAAAGCAAGGGGTGGCGGGGAGGCTGGGGAGATGGAAGATAGGAGGGGGGCTGCTATTCTCCTCTCTCAGTGGGAGCCGAAAGCAGGCTTAGGAGCCTGAGCCTTCACCTGCGGGGGGACAGAGTGCTGTGGCCTTTGGAAGACTGCGTGCTAACCTTCAACACACAGACATTAAAGAGGAGGTGGAGGCGGAGGTTTGAGGGTACTTTCATGGATCGCTGACTGGGTTGCGGTTCAGCACTGAAGTCTGTGTGCGAGTGGGTGTGTGTGCGTAGTGCGTACATTCAAATGTGGTTAAGAGAACAGGAACGGAGTATTACATGATAGGTGCATATGTGTGCATATATCATAGCTGTTGTAACAAGAGTTCGGTGAGTTTATAGTAGAACGGACTTTACAGTACTATTTCCCAACTAGATTTTATTGCAACTGGATCATTTCTACTGGTCCATTTGTCATGTTTATACTATAACTGAATAAGGAGCTTTGATATGATCGCCATGACATGTTCTATGCACACATTTCCAGGTAAATAATTATTCTCTGTATGTTTACCATAGGCATAAGCTCCAACTGATTACCATGCTGCATGCGTGACACTATAGGTGAATTATCACTTACGGTAAACACTGATACTATCATGAGATCCACTGACTGATTTGAGTTGGCTCTGGGCTTTAGACACAGATTCAGGATAAAAGGTGATATTGTTAGCGTGACATTAGTTAATCTATGTACACTCTCTTTCTATTCCTTTTGATCTTTTCTTTTTGATTATTTGCACTGTGATAATTATGGGAATACACTGTGACAGCCACCTCAAAGGAGCGAAATAGCGTAATGACAGTAAAAGAAGATAAAAATCCAAATAAACCAGCTCCAACTGGGATGTTTTTTTTTTGCTCTCAGCAGAATTGGTTGGGGGCTGTAAAAACCAATCTAGTCAGAAGAACAACACAGTTCCTCCAGTTTGGATTCAGCTGGTAAATCACTGCAAAGTACATTTTTCCATCTGGTCTTCCACAGAGGCTTAATTCTCGAGCTCAGATTTATGAACTGAATCACCTGTCTTTAAGTTCAAGAGAAGTTCAAGCTGTTGAAATGTTTACAGCAGGGGAAGAAAGCTTCCACTTGAGTCTGTGGCGTCTGACAACACTGAACTGAAATGCAGGGTAGCGGGGTGTAATGGCTGGACTGTCGGCTAGCGCAGAATGGGAAGAAGAGTATTTGATGAAGGGTGGGTAGAGTATGTGAAAGCACACAACAGACACGCTTTTAGTGGCCTCTATCTGTTAACATGAAGGAGGAGGAGAGCAGAAGAAAACAGCAAGACAGAAATACTGAAGGAAACAACAACCGCGAGAAGATTGCTCTGGCCAGACACGTCTGCACACAGATACGCTCAGTGCCATGTCTTTCATGTGAGAGATAAATATTCAAGAGGCAGCGGTGGCTAGAGGGAAGCACAGGTGCTTTTCACCTGCGTAACTGCATGTGGGCTCGTATGCTCGGAGGGCTCCAGCTTAACACAGACAAGGCCAGGAGAAAAGGAGAAACAGCAGCGAATTGAAAAGTAATCCTCCATTTCATTTAAGCCTTTGTAATTAGGACATAGGGGATCAGAGACACACTGGGTGTTGTGCCTGGGATTTCTTGTAGGTGTGTCTGTGTGTGGGTCCTGTTGATTGCCTGTGTCTCAATGTGTACTGCCTGGAGCAACTTTTGTGGAAAGGCTTAGAGATTCTAATAGGTTCCTGCAGTAGCGAGAGGAAGGAGTGCTACAAAGTTGCAAAGTGCACGCACACGTGAATGATCCTACGGGGCCATTTCAGATCAATTCTACTTGCTAGAATAATGAGAAGCTAATTAGGATAATGGTAAACCTTACTCACATCAACAGAACCAAACCGCACTAACCAGGCTGGTACTTCTTATCGCAGTAACCCAAGCGATTCTCCCTCAAAATCAGTTTCCACCATATAAATGTCACTCTGCGTCTTTCCTCTTCCTCTGTTTTCCCACAATTGGATTTAATACTTTTCTGTGTGTCATCACTTTGTCACTGCGATTGCTCCCTGGAGTCCGGTGTAGAGGAAGAGGATTATACGTCTGTCAATTATCCTGCAGTCACTGCCACGCCAAGATCTTGGCTAAGCATTGAGCTGGCTAAACACGCTCTCTGCTGCCTCTGATCTCTCATTAACAGAGGTGCTGTTGTGTTGGGGTTGTGTTAAGGGATTTTCATGGCTAATTATGATCCTTTTAATTTCTTTCTTCACTTCCGATTTACATAAAGGCTGCCTGAACTACTACTAAACTGGAGAGTTTAGGTCCAAAGCACCTGGCTATAATATTCAGACACCTCTGAAAGTCTTTGCTGTCTTGATTGTGTGTGTTAGATTAGAATTAGAATCAGAATTTTTTATTGTACCAAGTATGTCACGCTTACAAGAAACTGATTCTGGTGAGTCACACATACACAGCATGTCACAAGAACACAAACTGTTAACAAGAATTACACTATAGGAAAAGTGCAATAAGATCCACTACACGGAATAAGGAATAAGTATAAATATAATACAGAGCCAGGGTAGGAGTGAAAGAGATACATGTATATCTGTACTTACATGCATATGGATATTCTATACATCCGTAGATCACCATCAAATGAATAGCTGTACAAAGACTTTCACTCAGAAGGAATAACTTGACAGGAATGAAACTTGGTGGCTGCTGTCAGCTGGCTGCATGACACAGGACTAAATGCTCACAGACCGCTAGGACGACTGCCCTTAACACCACATCAGCATCTCTCCAAGACCGCAGTGGTGTTGTGCCAGATTGACATGGAGTGACTCAGAACGGCAGTGCCTTCCAGAATCTTAAGATTCTAAAGGAAGACATATTCTGTAGGCCCCCCTGGTTTACAAGGATAATGTACCTCAATAAATATTTATGCAGATGTGCCAAATTCATAGTCCACAAGCAGGTACAGAAAAGTCTTCTAAACGAGGCAAAACAGCTAACAGCTTCTACCTTTTGGGTGAATACAGAGATGTTTACCTTTGAAAGAAACAAGCAGTAAAGACACTAACCTTGTTTATATGCTGTGTACCCAAAGCTTGTATGGACTGACGCATAAGCTGTAAATAGTAATACTTCAGACAAAATGTTCAAATGTATAATAGCAGCATTCAAACGCAGGGGCATACTTCGCTGGATCACATTATTTAACTCAAAAAAACATGACACTGGTTTGTTCTACTGCCCCTCGCATAGTCAGAGCAACGCTGGCTTATTCTGACCCGGGTTTGTGTACATCTTTGTGCACAGCAACATGTGCGTTTTTTGATTAGGAGGATGCGACAAGAGATGGGCAGAGGGGACGGAGACAACGAAGAGGACTTACTTAAGAGCTAAAGCGTGACCTTTTAATTACTAATGAAAATATATGAGAAAGAAAGAAAGAAAAAAAGAGTGTGCAAGATAGAGAGATAGCCAGAGAGACATGCTGGAGACTGAAAAGCATAACTGTTCTCTCTAATACGAGGGAGAAATGGCATAACAGATAAAAACGTCCATTCGACAGGAAGTATGAATTTCAATCAAGCATTTGATGAATGTAATCATGGCGGTAATTGATCTATTGAAGCTGGCCCTTTCCCGTTTGATGATTGTGGGTCATTGAGAGCAAGCTGCTCAGCCTCCTGAGTGGTTATCAGTAGGGCAGAAGGAGAACAGTGCCAACGTTACTGAACACTAATCTACTCTCTCTTTCGCGCACAGCCCTGACACACAGCCTCCCCTTCTTCTGTCCCTACTGCTCTCACACCATCCTTCCTCCCTTTCTCCGTCTCTTATTGGAACACTTTGAAACGACCGCTCACAGAGAGAGGGCAAGCCGGATGGCATAATGAAATAAGCCAAAGTAAAATGGAGATACATCCACAGCTGAAATCAGAGAACATACTGTCACAGGGCATCATTCGCTAACGGCCATGTTGCTCTAGCAACAGCTGCTCTACACTTAACCCATGGCGCAAGATGACAATCCAGTGGGGGTGGGCTACTGAGCAGAGGGCCACTATAAACACACATGGGTCACTGAAGCATCTTGTTAAAAGACAAGAGCCCTAACACAAAGACAACATGTCAAGACAATGAGGAGCACATGGCTCGCATGAGCCAGGCCCATCGCTTCCTCCTCAACTTCCACAGACAGGAAAAAAATAATGACACAAATTCTAAGTACAGTACTGATCTGTTCTCTTAGGCGGCACAAAGCAAACAAGTTTACAAGACCCAACAAATAAAACTAATCGTGTATCGATTGCTACATGAGTCCAACATCTAAGCTAATCTGCAGTCCCAGACGATCATGGCTTGAGACGGGGGTCTCGCTCCAAAGTATTGGTTTCCAGAGGCTCAGTCCTAACACAGTTAAAAAGCTAACTGACACACTCCTGCCATGATCCAGTCGGCTCTCATCTTCCATCTCCTCTGCCCATATCCTGCCTCTGCTAGCTAGCGCGCTAGCAGCTTTCCGTTTCAACTCATCGAGTTAGCATTGACGTTTCCTTCTCCGCTGAGCATAGTGCTGCTTGCCGTCTAGACCCCCGCAGCAATGTAGCCTCCGTATAAATATATATTTGCTCTACGTTTCATAAATATGATCAAATTAGAACGAGATGTTTGACTGCAATGCAATAAGAGACTATTAGGCTCTGTGTTGTCGAGGGATAATCGTTCAGAGTTCTTTCTTTAATATTAAATTTCAGCAGCTTTATTTTATTTTTCTGTATCCGAGGATGGTATGGGATGAAGATTGGTATCGCCTCATACATCTCCTCCAAAAAAGATTTCATTCTAATAAACAGACACATACACGCACAGACATACACATACAAAGACAAAAAAGGGGGGAAAACCTCCCATGAAACACCAAAGATTAAATCATATTAAGACTTGTAAACCAAATTACCATGCTAGAGGAATGTCTCCAAAAATTGAGCTCAAATTGATGCTGGTGGGGTGGGTGGGTGGAAAAACACTGTACCGCTTTAAGATTAGGGTCAAAGATTACTAGGTTTATACAGGATAAGAACAGGATTATATGTGCTCAGCAATGTTCAAACACAGATATGCAAGATGATAGAAAAACACCTGGCCTGTAAACACTCATGTTACATGTCTCATCCCACACCCGGACAACACAGATCCGTACCTGAACAACAACAAACAACTGCCCCTGTAGTATCAGTGTAAAAGCAGGGCCATGTGGTGGTCTGTTTTCCACAAAAGCACAAGCTAGTGCCATTCCCTAAAGCCCTTCCCTCTGGATTAATGACACAAAGCCCTGAAGCGCCGTCCAGGCAGCTGATAACATATCCTCTCTGGACTCAGCTCGCACCCAGTGCATGTAAAGTGATACGATCTCACTTTTTGGTCACATTCTGAGTGAGGCCGTGAAGACTTCAGTCCTTGCTCGGTTCAGGCTAATTAAATAGACGGTCCTGCCGTGCCTGGGAGTCTGGGCCTCTGGCTCTAGTGAGCTTGGGCAAAACAAACATATGCAAATAACAACAACAACTTGGCCTTGGTCTTTAAGGTGGAGGGAAAGAAAGCCTTGGGTGAAATCGGGGTGAATCCACCAGTTTCGGAGTGACTCCTTCCCACTCTCTGCCCCCCTTCCTTTCAGGTGCCTGCCCTCTAGAGCCCAATGGAAGAATAAAGCGTGCAGTGTCCATGCAGTTCACGCTAACGATAACTGGGCAGTGAACAATGAAGAATATTCAGAGAATAGTTGTCATGTCGATGTAGCGGCTGCACGACGTGCGCTGCTTTCTGTAATGCGATGGGGTGAAGCGTTTCCACAGGGCTGGACGTGAACTGATGCTTAAAGGCAAGTGGGCAGTCATCCGCATGCTGATGTGACTAAAAATTATTTTCAGAGAATGGCTCTTTGACTGGTAACCAGTAGAACGGTAGCTCAAATTAAACATGTGCATGTTTATTGGTGTGGACACAACGTGCATTACTCGCTCTGTGCTAAACAGAAATCCTTCACTTCCGAGACTGTACAAAGAGACCACTCACAGGAAATAATTGGAAAGCAGAGCAGAAGGGACATCGGTTCTACCTGTTAAGAAATCACTCACTGTGTTGCCTGGATACAGCGACAGTGTGGTTTTTCCTCTGTGTGTGTGTGTGTGTGACCACCCTGATCTGAAGGGGCATTATCACAAGCTCCTGACTAGATTACGTTGGAGGTGGGGGGGGGGTCATTTCTTCATCCGGTCCAGTCTCCACTGGTGAGGGCAATGTAGAAGATCAGGAGGGGGCTCTGATCTCCAGATTTGCACTTTTTAATCAAGGCGGATTTCAAGCACCTTCAGCACAGATGGCCTGCCAGACTCCAGACTACTAGCATGAGCTGGCTACTGCCAATCTCCAGGTCCAAAATCACTCCTAAACCCGGCCCCCCACCCAGTATCTCCTCCAAAAAGTAAAACAACATCAAAACAACTTGAACATAGAGGCCTGGTAATGCTATTACACACACGCAGGCACACACACACAGAGCACAGAGTAATTGAGCACCAGGGGGTGTAAATTTCAGAGATGGAGAATCTCCATAATTGATCCTCCGTGCAGGACTCTGATGCTAAATTGCTCTCTCTCTCTCTCTGATCAGTGTTAATTGCTGGAGGTATTTACAGCTGAAGACTGAGCTCATGCGGGACTGCTCAGCACCTACCCAGCCTGATCCCCTAATCACACTCCCTGGCCCACAGAGCTGAGGAAGGAAAGAAAAAGGGTAAAGGGGTAAACACTGAAACACTGAGCGCCTTTCCACTTCCATCAATGGACTATGACGTGCCAGTACAACTGATACCTATTTTTCCACTTCTCTCCATCCTACATCCTCATCCGCTCCATCTTTTTTCCCCTCCTGCCAAGCTGGCTTGACATTTGTTCTCTGTCCCTTCAACATGATTGTGGATGGATAAGGCGGGGCTATGTACTCAGACAATAGCTTCCCAATTAAAGTAGCTTTTCCCCGGCTATTCCTCAAGGTACTGCCATGTGACAGTTTAATTAAATGGAGCTCTTATCTTAATTCGTCAGCAGAAGAAAAAACGTGCCAAGCAGAGGTTATCGGAGAAAAACATTCCCAAACACAGACGCAGGCACTCGCACACGTATATGTACCTATAGACTCGATACAGCCTTGTAGAAGGCTACTCTTGTTTATCTGAGATAGCTTCTTGTTCTGCCCTATAGAACAAACGGTGCTCAAAAGACTGAGACTAATTCAAATCTGCAATAATACAAGAGCAATCCAAACTTAATAAACCTGTCGGTAAGTTGTCAAGTGGGTGCCAAATGGTCCTGATGGCCTATTGCACCTTTTGTGGCAATCTTTAATACACAGCAGGGCTCTAGAGTGCGACCAATTTGGTCGCACATGCGACCTAATTTCTCAATTGTGCGACCAAAAAAAATCTGAGGTCGCACCAGTGCGACCAGCCGTTCGATAGGGGAAAAAAGAAAAAGTCTTCGCGACTCTAAAAGTCTCCCTGTGGTTAAAAACAGACACACATTAGACCCATTTCGTGGTCTAAACCAATCAAAGATAGCGAAGGGCGGGACCCCGGAGCGCCGTCAGCACTGAGTGATAGTACGTTCAGTGAACGAATCAGTGAGTGAACGGGAGCCCTCAGTTCACTGAACGATTCCCTCGCAATGAGAGTCTCCGCCACCAGATTCGCGAGTGATTCAGTGATTCACAGACCACACAGCAGTTTCCCTGCCGGCCTGCACGGTCGCTGCTGAATCGAATCAGCTGAGGAAGTGATTCGGTTCATTATGTTTACTCTAATGATTCGTTCATTCGAACGAATCGTTCGCGAACGACACAACACTAGCAGTCAGACAGAGCGGTGAGTAGCCTAGGCCCGTCAGATAAACAGAGCGGGTGTAGCTGCGGATGACGAGAGACGACGAAAAGAATGATTTACAGCATTTTGGTTAAGAGTGTTTAGTTCAGGCCTGGTCCGTTCGAAAATTGTTAACCTGGGAGGCTGATGGCTCCGTGTCAGACCGTGTCATGTCATGTCAAGCCCTGGTCCGGAGACGGCATCAGATAACTAGCCACATACGATCGACTCCGAGTCACAGCCTGCCCTGACTGTAAGGAGTGTGGGAAGACCATGGCCGGCAGTAGTGCGTTTGTGACTGGTTCTAATACATTTAGAATTGAAGCGCTGAAAAAGCACAACGCGTCTATAAAACACATTACATGCCGCGACAAATGCACTGCCCAAGTGTTACCTTTCTTGTAGAACTGTGCTTCAAATAAAGAACTTTATGCTGACCACATTGTTAGTTAATCATTTACAAGTCAATATTGCCTATATGGACAGCGATTTAAAAAAATAAATAAATAAATAAAAAAAATAAGGTGAACATGTAAAACTGCAGTTCTGAATGTGATGCAGTTGAAAATTTGGGTGCACCTAACTTTGGTGCTGGTGCACCTAAGAAAAAACGTTAGGCGCACCAGTGCAACCAGTTCAAAAAGTTAGTCTAGAGCCCTGCACAGTTAAGTCACATGATTATGACCAGTTCCTACTTTGGGCAGCAGCAGCGTGCAGCACATGAAGCTAGTCATGTGTCGTGAGCTGGTTTGCTGGCTATATAAGGTGTGTGATAGGCCGTCTGCACACATCCCTCATTGCTGCCATGGCTAAAAAGGGGCATACATGCCAAATGCCTTGCCTAGGGTGGATGGGAACTTCCAGCAAGACAATGCGACATGTCACACAGCTAGAAATGTCTAACGCTGGTTGGAAGAGTATGGCCAAGACTTCCAAGTACCAGGTCTTAACCCTGGTTAAGCATCTATGGGACCACCTCAATTGTCATGTCGGCTCTATGAATCCTTCCCCACACACCCTCCAGTGGCTATGGGATACAGTGCAGTCAGCATTACCTTAGATACCTGTAACAACCTACCAGGATCTTACTGAGTCACTACCAGCATATCTAGCTTCTGTCCAGGCGATTACTCTGGATATTATCATAATGATGTGACATGACTGTATGTGTGTGTGTGTATATATATATATATGTGTGTGTGTGTCCGTGTGTGTGTGTGCGTGTATGTATGTTTTTTTTGACCAAAATTATGTTTTATTTATTTTATTTTATGTTTTAATTATATATTTAATGGAAGGCCGCTCTTTTTATTTGAACTTCTAATTTCAGGACACAACTGGTACGCAACAGACCGAAAACAAATTAAGCAATATTCACTATTCTAGGAAACAAAACTAAAAATAAATCCATTTGTGAGTTGCCAAGTATGTGCCAAATGGGCCTGCAGCATCATTTGTGCTACTGCCCTTGGCAAACACTACTCTTGAAATATTTATATCTAGTATTGAATTTAATCAAAATATTCTGTAATATTTAAATTATCCCATCCAAGGGGTACAGAGGCAGGGAGCCAGGCTGAGAGATCATCTGCAAAACCATCTTTAAAAACTCCAACCCGCACAGATCTCCTCTGTATATGTGTGAGTGTGTCCGTACCCCTGCCTGGCGCGCCACACTGCGCCGTTCTGTCGACAGCTTTCCTTTTGATTATTATTTGAACTGTAGGTGGCTTATAGCCCACAGGAAGCAGGGGAAGTATGCTACTTAAAGCCTGCCTCCTATGGAGACAGAGCCTGCTGTCCCATCCTTCCTTCTCCTCATTTATCTCTCCCTCTTCTCTCACTTGCCTGCTCCATACCTCCCTCCGTGGCTCTCTAGCGCTCTGTGAAGTATTGTCCCCTCTTGTGTCCATCCTGCTGGCCTTTCATCTTTCCATTTTTTCCCCTTTGTCCCTTACAGCGTTTCCTCTGGCACTTCCAACCACCCCCTTTCCTCTGTATCTCTCTCTCCCTCAGAATAAAATTTATTTTCAGAATCGGGTTTACGCCTCGGACAGAAAGCAGTGCTGAGTGCATACGCTTAACATGTTAGACATACTGATACTAGCACACAGGACTGTGATATATTATGTAGTACATGCGACTAAGAAATATTAAAGAGAAAATATTACATTATAAGTGAAATACTATCATTAACAGATATTGTTGAACTTC
Organism: Prochilodus magdalenae; assembly: GCA_024036415.1. Taxonomy (NCBI): domain Eukaryota; kingdom Metazoa; phylum Chordata; class Actinopteri; order Characiformes; family Prochilodontidae; genus Prochilodus; species Prochilodus magdalenae. The sequence continues at coordinate 352,690 of JAMWET010004505.1, forward strand.
AAACAGATAATAATAGACATCCAATAATATATAAATAATATCAATAATTCATAATAGATATAAATAATACTAATAATAGAAGAGCCAAAAAGATTCGGATATTCGAATTTGCATTGGGCGAGTGCAGTAGGGTGATGTAATTGGATATTGGGAATGAATATAACCTGAAGATATTGGGAAAAGAGAATCAAGTGAGAAATTTTATTCCTTTTTAGTGTTTAAACAGTAGTTTATTATGGGATATTAATTATATCACACGCGTCTCTTCCTTCATCTCTCCTGAGAAAATACTGCTTAATTTAACTTAATTTAATTGAACTCTGTTTACAAAATACTGGAGAGATTTCCCTTTATACTTCAAATGGGTATTTACTGCTCTGTGGTATTTATATATTTAATTTTTTTAAATTCTTTTATTAAGCACTACCAGGGGGACTGATTAGGGTATATGATGTGGTGGGATTGTTGTGGACGAGGTTTGAACTGTACTGATACATATGTCTTATATGTAAACTTAATTTATTGGTGAAAATTAATAAATTGATTATAAAAATATGAAGCACATGGACATGGACTCGCAAGTGGACATGGACTCGCAAGCAGTCAAAGGTTTGATACACAGTTCTTTTAGTGGGCTATCATAAAAAGACAAGAAACAAGTACTAAATTACTAATACCTAAAAAAATATTATTATTATTATTATTATTATTACTGATGTGACTGGCGATGGACTGGCAATCTGTAAAGAGTGTCTCCTGCCTCCCACCGATTGAGAATAGGCTCCAGCATGCCCCATATCCCAAGAGGATAAACAGTGTAGATGATGAATGAATATTTATGTAATGTTTCTTTGGTTAACATTCCAAAAGCCTATATGCTATGCTATATGCTAAAGATGTATGTATATATTACAGATCTGCACATTCATGTTGTATTAATCAGTACAATTTCACATGCGTTTATAGTACTATGATTGAAGATACATCTCTGTCTTCGCCAGCCTTACTTTACCATGGTCCCATTCTCCTCATTTTCTGCTAGTCTATTTAAATATATGCAAAAGACAGGCAACACCAAGTGACACCAAAATACAGAGTCAAAGAGGAAAATCAGGAAGTTGCTTATTGGAGTATGTGCCTTAGGGATGAATAACAACATGACTACAGTGAGGCAGGCGTGTCATGCAGGGAGAAATATTTGTCTAGCCTAATGTGCTATAAAATCTGACATGTATAAACCGCTACGGTCTGTTTAGTTGCAACTTGATAAACACTCTTCAGGATGATCAAAAACGTCTTCCGCTAATGCACTGTAATTGTGAGCAATTACATAAGAGAAGTTCGTAGAGTCCATGCTTCAGTGCATACAGGAAAAAAGGGCCTTTCTGGGCTGTTCTTTCTAAAAAGCTGCAGAGAAAGGAGAGCAGCAGAGTTGAAGGAAAGGTGATGCAATTAAGAGAGCAAACATGGCAGAGAACCACAATGCTGCAAGAACAGCAAGTCATCATTAAGGTATAGGCAGGAGGAAAGGAAAAGGAGTTTCATGTGGAGTTTTGTGGCTTGAAAAAGGGCTTAACCCTTACATAACAAGAGTTATTAGTTTTGTTTGGGTATAGGAATCAAATGTTATTTTGTTTCACATCCTATTTATATATTTTCTATATATCATCATGTTCAACATCCGCCTTATTTATACAAATAAAAACATGGTCAAATTGTAAAAGGGTAGTTTTGCTTTTCATCAAAGTAACTTCTACTTACAATCACATCACATGGTACTGTGGAATCATAAATGTGGTAACTGAAAGCTTAGAGCTATGAGTGGGAAATAATTCATATTAAATTACTCCACGCTTTTGTTATTGCCAGTGATAACTGAGACTTACACATCCTATGCAAAACACCCCGAGTCAAATGATGTGCTTTGTTAATTTTCTAAGCAAGTTAAGTGCTTAGCAGCAGTTTTCCCTACAGTTGTAATGCACAGTGTCTGGTTGTTTGGGTAAACACACTTGGGGAACAGAATATGCCTTTTGCGTAGCCCTTTTAATTTGATTGCTTTTTCAGTCTTTTCAATTATTCATATAAACGGTAATTGTGCTTTAAAATGTGCTCCCTGTACAGGATGAGTCCAATTATATGTACTTACTATTTCTACTTAAATTAACACAACGCAGAACCTGACCAGTGACACCAACACTTTGTGTGAATCCATGCTTTAAATCAGCACATTAGAGGTCTGCATTCCTACCACGATATCCTACAGTGACTGGATTTCAGTGTCCTCCACAGGTCCAGGTGGTTAACTAATCCATTGGATATGGCAGTGGGACAACATATACAGTATCTAGGGCTGCACTATGTATCATTTCCACATCGTCGATGCCTAAATGTGCAATAAGAAAAGTTACATACAGGTCATGCTACAACTTTTTTTGCTGCTTGATACAAAACAATTTGCACGTACACTTGTCTCTGATTTAAGGATGCACGTAGGAGTAGTTACGGTGATCACCTGTTTTTGTGTTTGATGAACTAAAACCAATTATAAAGCATCAAAGTTCAAGAAACAGGAGTGTTAAAACATCATTTATCAGCTTAATTATTATTTTCATCCCAATCAATTTAATTTTACAATGAATAATGTTTTCTAAATATTGATTTTCAAGCCTTCTGGAAAAACATTCATGCATCCTTTTCCATGTCAAAATACTGCAATGTCAGTTTATGCAGTATTATGCAGAACTAACGGTACCAGTCAAATGTTTAGACACAGCTGCTCATAGAAGGTTGTCCTTGTTTTTAGCTTAATGCTTTACTATAGAATAAATGTGAAGACACTAAACTTTAAAACAGAACTCATTAAATTATGAAGTCCACCTTAAAAACAGAACTTTACAGGAGGTTAATTTGCAATGGGGTTTTTTTTCTACGCAGTTTTGGACCAATTCCATTGGTCTGTCCATCATTAATATTCCCTGAACTGAGGGTGTAACATTAAAACTGTGCAAAAAATAAAAAATAAAAAAAACAAGCAACTGGGGCAGTAGAAATTCTATTGGGACTAAAAAAAATCAGTCCTGTACAGACTTCTACAGGAAATAAAAAACTATGAAACGTAAAAATGTATAGCTCATACACAGGATCAATATATGGACAGGAAAGAACTCACTGTGTGTGGAATTCAATAATGGGGAAAAACGAAACACCAGCTTAAGTCTCCTATGGCAGTCCTTTCTAAGAATGTCCCAGCTAAACTATCAACACACACACACACTGTAATGAAGACAGAGGACAGATGGGAAGGAGTGGCAGGGAGCCAAGAAAAGAGGACGCATCATCATAATCTCCTTCTGGGGCGTCATCGTCATGGCGATGCTGGACAACATGTTTCCCCCACTGTGTCTTGGGATGGGAGACAGACTCTTCACTCACACACACACTCTCTGAATCAGATCAGTATGCCAAAAGAGTAGAGGGAGGCGTTCTGCAGTCCTGGAGGCTTAGTTCCTCCCCTTACCTCTGCTTTATACTACACACTGCTGCAACACAGCAGCAAGCCTGCACTGGCATCTCCTCAGCCAAAGTCATCATAGACCCACTGCCGACATGACAACCTTACTGTTCAAACAGCTGCATAGCTCTGGCGCTATTGTAGAAAGGAATAAACAGTAAACCGGCTTTTGATAACATTTCTACGACATAGCAATGACAGCAATGAGCAGCAGTTGTCTTACACTCTATTTGGAGGGACCATTGTCATACCTGTAGATATTAACCTAAGAAATCACTGGGACGCATACTCCAGATCATCTCAACATCCTCAACAAGCTGTTACTGACCTGCTGCTGACACCATCCTCTAATTGAATCCATACTGGATTAGGTTTTGATTAAGGTTGGGGTTAGGATTAGGGCCAGAGTTAGCTCTGTGGGTGGAGCTCAAAGTTAGGGTTACAATTAGGGCCAGGATTGGGACTAGGATGAGGCTATGGGTAGAGGTGGAGTCAGAATTAGGATGAGGACCAGAGTTAAGGTTAGGATTAAGTTTTGGGTTGAGGTTGGGGTTAGGATAAAGGCCAGTGTGAGGGCCAGTATTAGGCTTTGGGTTGAGGTTATGGCTAGGGTTAGGATTAGGGCCAGAGTTAGAGTTAGCGTGGGACTGTGGGTTGAGGTTAAGGTCAGGGTTAAGATAAGGGCCAGGGTTAGTACAAGGTTTTGAGTAAGACTGGATAAGGTTCGGTTAATGCTATCAACAATACGTCTACTAGCGTAGCCACAGAACATGTTTACGATGTTTACTTCAGTGTCTTCAGATGCTTCTCTACTGCTCATTCACTGATATGCTGTTTATGTGTTACTCTGTTAAGAGTTTATTAGTAGTAGTAGTGTTGCCAAGTTTTCTCAAGGTTTCAACTCTAAAAGCCAAAAAGTGTTCATTCTCTTTATCTACTCTTATTTAATAACATGATTCTCAATGCTATTGTTTGTTTTATAAAATACTGCTGTGCAAGAAAACAAATACATATCATTAGACTTCACACTTACTCTAATGAAGCAAACTACTAAGCCCAGAATCCCATAAAGACAAATTTTCTCTTCTGATAAAAAGATATTATTATTATTATATGGAAAGCTATCATTTCTAATGGAGGCAGGCATGAACCCCAACTACTCCAGGGGCAGATTTCACTAGATTTAAAGGGGAAAGATTTGAATATATGATCAACCAGATGCGAAATAAGAGAAGGTTCATTCAGCTCTTCCCTTTCTGGCACTTGTGAATGCAATGCATATAACCAAGTTACTATTTTCTTTTCCTGCCTGCCTGGCTATCTCGTAGAACAGTAGACACAGACTCGAATCACTGCTTTCTTGCTCTCAATTTCACATGGAGCATGCACCAGCATATAGATCAGTGACTCTTGGGCACAAGAGCTGGAGAACAAAGTCCTTGTGCCCTGTTGTGAGCATGCAACTGCATTTAAAGTGAGCTGCTTAAGCATGAGGGTTGAGTCATGGACCAAGAAGGCACCACAAGATCGTTTCCAGTGTGTTAGCTATGTGGAGAATGGATGGCAATGTTGGGATAATTTCATATATTTTCTACAGAAACAGCCAGGCTCCTAATTCAGGCTTGGCTGTCCGAGTCCAAACAAAAGTCCATGGCCGTGAACGGAAGCCAAGAATACAAATAACAGCGGCCGATTATTATTTGATAAGCCCAATCAATTTCCTTTTTCTTAGAACGTGTTTGCATAAAGGGGGAGGAATGAGCATCCTCAAGCCCAGCTCAGTTTATGCCAATATGGCACTGTGAGCCAAGCCAGACTCCACCAGTGAGAGGAAAGCACACAGCGATCAGGAAGTGATTCGTATACTGCAATATTAAAGGGATACGGAAGAAAGTAGGGACGGGGTTGTTTAATAGTCCTCAAGTGCTGTTTTCATACTAATCATGTTGTTTGTTTTACAAACTGCATGGCAACCCAAGTTTAGCTACGGTAACCCTCCAGCCCCCTCCCATCAGCTGTTATTTTCTTTTGTCTGCAGAGAAACCCTGACTCTGTTCATCTCATCACTAGCCTTAATAGCTCGCTAATTAAGCAGAGCGTAATTATACACCCAACAATGCCTTAAAAGAAAAGGTTCAAACTGAAATGTGGGCTGGTATCGCCTGGGGGAGATGCACGGCATTAATTAATCCAGCATATGTGTGCTTATCACACTTATGAAGATATTCATCAGTTTAAACTGACATGAACCCGAAGAGAGCAGGAGGGAGTGAATGAGAGAGAGGGGGAGACAGAGAGAGGGAGAAACGGAGAGGGAACGACAGTATGGACGTTTAATCCCAGAAAACAAATTTCCTATGCCATTTAGGCCTGGTGGATCAAACAGGCCTCGGATGGTTATGCCATCCAAAACAGGCATGGTTATGGAGATGACATGTCTGTATACATAAAACAAAGGGTCGTGTTTATGACTAAACAATATGTACGTAGTGCAGATTATGTTTGGTTTCTTTAATGAACAAGATTGTTTATCGGTATATAAAACACTAAACCTCAGCATTACTCAGCTTCTTGTTTTTGTTTCACACCCAGAAAATGCCCCGCAGTTCCAACAAGCAAAGTGTGGAAGAAACCAAACTCCTCCTCAACTCGCCTCTGAGTGGACTGGCCTTTTTAAGTAAAAACATTTTTTCCAACCTTTAAGTCAAACGGGCTGATGCGAGTGATAAGGTCAAATGCTGAAGATCATAAAGAACAACCATGCGAGGAGAGCCAGACACAATCAAAGCTTTCTGTCCGCTTGTGCCAATTACGGCTCTGAGCGGCTCAGGCCTGCTGGAAACTGAGGCTGCGCGTGTTTGCCGTGTGAAGTATGAATTAGCTCGTGCTCAGATTAATGCCTCCTAATTTCTCCATTACAGCAGCGGGGTGAAAGAATGGCGCAAGCTGCATTTAGAACCTGCCAAATAATGGAGGAGAAGAGGAAGAAAGAGGAGCAGCCAATGAGGGAGCCAGAAAGCTAACCCTCCAATTGGCCTGCCTCTGCTTAATCGCTGTGCGAGTGGAGGTGCTGACGGTGTCACGTGAGGAATAAGCCATTACTTACGCAAACAGACTGTAATTAGTTACCGTAGTGACAAGGGCGCTGGGCTAATGTCACAGATTTATGGCAAGTTCCTTGGGAAAGCAGAGGACACAGTCGTGTTATTACTCCCAAATACCGCACGGGGGGCTAACGCTAACGAGGGCGCCAATCTCCTCCTGGAGAGCTGCAGATTAAAAGAAAGTGCGTGTGTGTGACATTGGAGTGATCATCTCCTCGCTGCCGCAGGGATAAAACGAAACAATTCGTTCAAACAACAGAATGAAAGTTTGCGCATTAAAAAGAATAAAAACTAATCCCTTAAATCCCCCATAACGAAGGGGAGGAAAGCTTAAGATGGCGATATTACCCTTAAAAAGATTTCCAGCCTTTCTGTGGGATTTCGGTGGCTTAGCGGTCCAAGACGCTTTCCCCACGCAGACTTGCGCCCGAGAGCGAGAGACGTCAACAAAAACAAGGGTGCTGAAATCATGTTCGACTTTGAGCGATAAAGCTATCAGCGCTACAGAATGTGCAGGCTTCTAATTTCCTCCTCAGAACGTTCATCTGACGTTCACACGAATCAGCCGCTCTTTGTTTCAACAAATGCGGCACTCATAAAAACACAGCAGGTGAAGAACCAGAATTACTTTAGGCTTGGAAAAAGAACACGCCTTCTTCAAGCTGAGCAGACACCAAACCAGGACTGCACATCGGCTACAGCGCTAGTGTACCAGAACTCCCTCAAACTCCTGTGTTCAAAAGGGAAGTGGAGTTTCTATGCGCTCCTGGTAGACAACACAAAAAAAAAGAGCATCTGAGAGATGAAGACATCTCCTGCATTGTGACTTCCCTTCCTTTAGAAGGAGACGCTCCCCATAAAAGTTCAATTAATCACAGTCCCAGGCAGATGTAAGACAGAAGTAAGTAACACCGATCCCCCATATGCTACCTGTTTAAGTCCTGTGTGTGCAAATACTGTAATTAAAACGTTCCCGTGGAGGGCAGCCACACCAGCTGTTCCGTCATTAACACGGTAGCAACACTAAGGTAAGGTTTTACTTCCCAAACAAAATAAACAAATCATGAAAACTAAGCCGAACAAATGCGGGAGACTTGAAAGCCAAACAACACCGAACGCAGCAGCATGAAAGCGATTTGCATAACATCTGTCGAAAAGGGACAAGTTTATCAAAACATCAAAGAAAGACAGTACAGGCGGTTTAGTTGACTCATCCCAGCTAAATGGAAATGCACTTGAAACATTTCCAAAGCATATTGGTAGGGCACGGTGTCATCCATCAGCTTCAAGCAACATCAAGTACGATAAACGTTTAGATCCTTCTCATCTTCATGTGGGCGTCTTATTGGGATTTCTAGCCATAACAAATCTCGTTTTAGTTTGCTGCTGAAAGATGCTCTCGGAGCCCAGATATCTTGTTTAAGAGAGGGGAGTAAGCACCGGAGCTCTGATAATTGCAGAGCTAGCCATTTGTAATCGTTACAGGGGAAAGCCTCCTCTCCCTACGGGACTCAGACGGTCAGACTCACATGCCATCACTGGCTATATATCTGAAAGGGCAGCTCTGGCCCTTGCTTGTTGTGTGTATATGTGTGTGTGTGTATGGACTTGGCCTCCGAGTCCAAAACATCTTGTGGTGATTATTCAGCTACATCCAGATCTAAAGAGCCTATTTGTCCACAGATTTTGTTTTAGAAAAGCTGCTGGACGTGAATCACTGAAGACGTAGCGAGGTTTTAAAAAAGCTAGTAAAAATAGTAGGAAAATAAATAGCACAGATTTGTTGATCCTTCAATTTATCCGTTGAGCATTTCTAGTTATTTCGCTGGACGGCAAATCAATGCTGCGTTATTGCAGTGTATTTGTTACTGTCAGACATATAGAACAAATTTTAGAGACTACAGCCAAATTACACTCCAAGTGACAGCTACGCCTTGCAATAAAAAAGGAGAATCAGTGGCTTGATATAAATAATAGCCTGATGCTTGAAAATGTGAAGATTTATGTGATATTAATTCATATTTGAGCCGCCGCGTCGAGGGATGATGATGACGATTACTCATGCTGGCAGTAGGCAGCCCAAAAACATTGATGCGAGGGCTCCGAGACGAATTCAGCTGAGCATCTGCTCGATATTGGCTTTACTTCGATAAACTTTTAGGGCTTGTGGAGTTAGCTGTACGCTCCGAACCTTTTAAACAAATGCTAACTTATCGGTTTCTCTTCACAAAATGCTTACAACTGCTCTTTCTTCTCTTTCGCCTTGATGTGCTTTTGACACACTGTTAAAAGTAGAAACTGAGAGTAAACAGCCAGAGATCAGAAATAAAAAGGTGGCCGGCCAAAATAATTAGAAGAGACTTTGCATGGAAACGGTAGATGGGAGCAGACTCCCTTGATCTACCCCATTACCGGTCTGTATTCTATTAAGAAAAGGAAGGAGCTTTAATGCTCAATTGCCTGAGATGTTGAAATACTTTAGCTCTGGATCTCAAAAGACATTACTTTCCAACTGCTAATGCTTTCCCATGGACCCCCATTACTGCCATGGAAAATCACAGCCACTTACACTAACGCACTACCTCCACTTCTTACTGCATTTGCATACCTCTCCACTTACGCCGGTGAAGAGAGGGAGCGGGAAAAAAAATGAAAAGATGCATAACTTACTGAGGAACAAGCGGGATTACATGTTTTGGAATGAAAATACTAAAAACACATCTAAGAGGAGAGTCAAAAGTGATAATTTATTCCGTCACTTAGCGCGAGAGGATGAGCTCTTCGGAAGCAGCGGAGAGGCTTTTCAAAACAAATTAGCCGCTACATGTGCACTGCCTTCCCAACGTGGGCTGCGTTATAGCCGCTTAAAATATGAATGACGGGAAATGACCTTTATGAAAAAGGGAGGAAAAAAAAGGAAAGAACAGAACAGAACAAACATTCCAGTCAATATGGATTTAACTGAATCCTGGCAGTGGAGTGGAAAGCCATCTCCTCAGTAACACGCTCGCAAAAAAAAAAAAAAGGCCATCGGGATGGAAACTGCTAATTAATTCTCCAGCTTCCTCTGAGTGGACGTGCTTCAGGAGTCTGGGAGGGAGGTATGAACAGGTTTTTTCCTGCCACAGTGATCCCGATGCACTGTGACTGCCCCATTGCCTCCTGGGTAACACTCTTAATTGGATAGCTAACACATACCTGCACAGGAAAGTGATCTCACTGCACTAACTCCTGTTTAGGGATTAAAAGTACTGGGTGAATGTGAACAAAGGTGTTGAAGTCTTAAAATATCCATGCTTGCTACAGCTTCCTGAGGAAGAGCTGTTCTTTTTAAAGACAGGCTTTATAAGAGTATGATAGAAATTCTAATACTTGCCTACGGCAGCCTGGTAGTCTAATTTTCAAATATATGCAAATATATTTACCAGTTTTTGCAAGCCAGGCTCCTTTAAATTGGTCTAATCGTTTCTATGCATATTATTGATATTAGTATAGTGTTTTATTGAGCTGTTTGTCTGTTCCAACTAAAATATAGCTGGAACAGACAGAAAAAAACTCAAATGGTGACTGAAACGTACCTAGTAGCGTGTAATACCTCCACGAGCAACAATAACAGCCATATTCGTTGGATGCCTTCCAAAGCACGATTCTGAGGAGAGTTTCCTGTAGACTAGGATTGTAGCCACTGCTGGTAGACCCGTATGACTGTACGCTTTCATACACCTGCAGATTCAGCCATTTCCTTCACACTATGGTCTGTGGCACGGCCAAATACAGCCCCTCCTTTTAGCCAATCATTAACATCTGCTTTGGAGCCATTTTCCACAAATGGAATGAGACGTTCACTGCACTGTACCACCTCCACCTCCATCTATGGATCCCACCATTCACACCCCATGGGTATTTTTAGTCCCATCATCTTCATGCAACATCATCTCCAGAAGCCTAAATTTGCTACCACCTTAAACATGAAAGGTGACTCATTTTTTACTCTAAGCATGAGATTTGCTGCTGCATAAGCCATGTAACACAAAGGTGGCCAATGCGAAGATCACATTGGAAGCTCACAGGAGAAGCACTGCTGGTGTGGTAGAGCACTCAGTGCTCCAACGTTTTGAAAAGTCACTCCATGCAAAATCCTGTCGTTCTGCTCCCATGCTTAGCTGTCAATTCAGAATAACAAACCACAGAGTTAGTTGGACCTACTCCTACAAAAGCCAACATAAAAAAACCAAGCAGGAGAGCATGTCTGATTTGACTAGACTGCAGGAAACAAGTACTGCACTGTTTCACAATGCAAAAGTATTTATATGTATTAATATGCACCAGCATGAACCACACAGAAAATAGCTTTCCTAGGTTTTGCCACCAAAGTTGAACACTGGCCAATTTGGCTATAAAGAAACAGGATGTAATGTAATGTGTCAGTATGTCCAAGCAAAACACCAAACTGGGATATGTCCTGTGCTGCTTTAAGGTAAGGCACTGTGCTGATGTCTAGATAGCACTTACTGGTAAGTAGTCTGCTAGGTAGAGTTCTTTAGAATCCAGGACCACCAGCATGTTTAATCTATTCAATCTATTGCTAAAGCCATGGCATATCAATCAGCCTGGACACCCAGCCAGTCTCACCACAATAGCCTTGCAGTGTGTGTGTGTGTGTGTGTGATAGAGCATAACATCTTTCTGCTTCTTGTTCCAATCACTGATATGGGTTACAGGGATTCCGATTACTCTGTCGCAAATAATATGGGGGTGGGGGAGTTGGGGGGGAGCCAGAGGTGTCATAGCAACCTTGCCGCATGATGTCTTTCTCTCTCTGTTTCCTGTCTTTCAGTGCACTGCGTTGCTCCAATGCTGCCTTCCCTGCTAAAGACACATGCACTCTCTTTCTACCTCTTCTCATTCTGACGATCTAATAATCTGAGTGTACCATGGCGCCATGGCGAATGACAAAGTGAGGAAAAAAGGGACAATAAAAAGGTGAAACAATTTGATTGTTATGCTTCAATCCAATGCAATTAAAGGAGGTCATCCAGAACACTCCACCCACCCCCTCTCTATCTCTCTCTCTCCTTTCCACTCCCTCTCTCTCTCAGACACACTCGCACACTCGCACTTTATCATGCGCGCACATCTCGGCGCCTGCGTGAGATAGGCAGGAAGTGAACTGAACCGTGTGAAGGCCACTGATGAACACATTCCAGGATTAGACTCTGCTGCAGGCAAATCTTCGCATCAATTAATCACCAATTAATACAAAATATATATATACACACACACTCTGATACACTTCTGCTTAATTAATACACAGCTCCCAATTTGGGGAGCTTAATTAATCAATTTCAAAAAAGGCCTGCCTTGCACCACCAACTGTACAAAAGCCCATGATGTCTACATCATGGAGGACAAGAGGATAGGGGATAACGAGTGTTTGTTCAAAGAGCAATTTGGTTTTAATCCAATTATGCAATTATGGTATGGTGAAGGAGAGAGAGGGAGCGAGAGAGGGATACTGGAGAATGGGACAAAGAGGAGAGTAGACAGTAACTGTACAGGCCTAGAGGCCTATATAATCGTGCTGATGAATTCATGCAGGACCTGCACGCTGTTCATGCTACATGTTTCTGCCCACTTCTGACTCCAGTAAATGAAGCCATGCTGGAGGGAACACCCTAATTGGAGTGGATGGTGTGGAGAGGCCAGCAGGCACAGAGCTAGAGTCAGGAAAGGAGAAAAAGAGAGAGACACAGAGAAAGCGACTGGACTGTCTTGCCTATTTATGCGCAACAGACCCTGTAGCCTGCTTGCTCTTTCTGCGTCTCTGACTGAATTACCGCCTAATAAACATAGCCCAAGGAGTGGGCACGGACAACACACAGAAAGCACTGAACCATCCGGATCATGAGTCAGACGGCTAGAGACAATATGTTTGTGTGATTTACTGACAGTTAAAGTGGACAGTTAGAGCGGTTTTCTCTTTTTTGCTTTCATGGCGGCTCCACGAGCCCCCCGCTTCCCCGGAAGGGTCGAGTGCTGGCAGTAATCTGAATGCAATATTAATGTGTTAGGTACGAGCGGGAAAAAGACAAGACATATCGAACAGGAATACCTGTTCAAAGAGAGGTCTAGAGGCGTTCAGCTGCTTGGCCTGCACCCAGAAACTGAGGAGTGGAGCGAGGGATGAGAGATGAGAGAAGCAGAGAGGCGAGGGGGTAAAGGAATACGTGCTGGGGATGGGAAGAAGGAGGAGGAAAGAAAGAGAGAAATAAGGAGAAAGAAGGGTGCTAGAAGAGTGAAAAGATGCCCATCGGCACACACTGTGGTCTCTCCTCTATGAGTTGCGGTAGCCTAAACCTGCTGCCTCTCTTCCTCTCTAAATAATACATTCCAGCCATAAGGAAAATACAATGAGTACAAGAGCCAGCACTGTGGACCTGCACACACACACGCGCACACACACACACAGTCTCCACTGCTTACCGCCTGCTAAATGCTGCCATAACACTCCACTTTAAAACAGAGCTATAATGCAGCGTAATGTATTATGTATCATGTCGCTCACTATATGACTGGTATTCTCCTCTCTCGCTGCCTCGTAACAATAGCGGAAGCTCCATTTGAAGACTTGAACCTTTTAAAAACAGATTTAGAGGCCTATAAGTAGACTCTCAAGCATCAGAAGCAGTAATGCCCACATCAGGACACAGGAGAGCTCTCCACTGTTCACCTGTGCTCACAGCTAGGCGGTCTGAAGCTGCTTTTAATAAATACAGTGTGCAAAAATCAGAGATCACAAGTGAAAATGCTACTATTTCCTTTTTTGGAAATTTAACACTATTTTCTTTTATTCCAGTCATATTTTCAGTGTTGCAATGTCAGTTATAAGTATATATTTTTAAATATTTACGTAAATTCAGAATTTCTTGCTATTTGGCATGTCCACCTTTTGCCTAAATAACACTATGCACTCTACCCCCACCAGATTCTTCACACTTTCGTTGTGGCAGGCGGTGCAGAAGCATCAGATTTACATGCAAAGCCAAAAGACTACAGAAGTGGATACCACACTTGAACCACACCCAAACATTATGGTTACACACTGACTCCACATCAAACATCCCCTTTCTATAGTTTTTTATACACTGTTGACATTGTTCAGTGCTTCCCTTTAGCCACCAGCCCACTATAACTCAATTTAATTTGAATTTCACTACTTGCCTTAACCAGATTCTTCTGAAGCTGTGCTTTAGTGTAAAGGATATGACTCAAAAAGACCAAAATCAGTGTCATAAATTTGCTTAACATTGAATAGTAACCTTAAAAAAACAGAATCTTGGATTCCTTCTGTAATTTACTTGCCATAACTCTTGGGGTTTATTTTCAGCTTCAAAGTCTGCAGGACTCAGACTTTAGAACTACACTATATATTACAATGCATTCGTTTTATGCATTGGCACCATATAACAACATATTTCATTTTTTTATAAGGGTTTGAGAGAGAGAGAGAAAGAGAGAGAGAGAAACCAGAGGGAGCCCAGTTATGTGTTATTGCCAAAACAGAAGCACCTGCTCCCGGTTAACTGCCTTATAGCATGACCATTGATTTCAGAAAAAGAGGTGGAGGAGTGGAAAAGAAAGATGAGAGGGAGGAGAGCAGGGAAAGAAAAACGAGTAGAGAGGGTAAGGCTTTCATTGAGTTTCTAATATGAGAAGGGATAAGCTGACATACTATTTCATACTGGTATCGGGTATCGCACACACACACACACACACACGCACACACACACACACACATGCACACGCACACACACACACACACACACACGCACACACACACGCGCACACGGACAAACACACATGCACATGCACACACACACACACACACACACACACACACACGCACACACACAAACAAACACACACACACACGCGCACACACACAAACACACATGCACACATGCACACTCACAAGAGAACTATTCTTCTGCAACAAGACTTCATTGTTCTGGGTATTGGTCATTATACTGAGTGCTTGACACAACAGGGCTCCACTGTATGTGTGTGCATGTCACAGTTAAAACAGCGAAATCCAGCCGCTCTCCAGCTACTCCCATGCACCATTAAATGACTACAGTCACAAAATAAGAAACATATGGGCTTCTTTAATTGGCCAATTTCTCTTGCCAGTACATTGATTCTATTCCTGAATTGCTTTCATGCAAACACATAGACACAGATCCAAGTCGAGGCAGACACCACTAGTACAGTCCTTCACTGTCTCAACCCAGATAAAAGAAGATTCCTTCTGTTCTATTGATTAATTGTAATGTTATGCTTGATTTATAGCTTCCTATAGGCCATTTGTTGTAATCCCCAACACACAGACACACAGGCTATGTTCTATATTTCTGTCGTTTTTCTGGAATTCTCTTTTGAGCGATATGGCCCTGGTGTAATGGCCTTAGACATAACCCGGGGAGCGCAGGATGAATGGATACAAACTTCCTACATCTCTCTTCCACGGAACAACGAGTGCAAAGAATTCTCCAGCCTCTTCGCATGGAACATGCAGGTTTCTACTGTATCTATCCACGGAGTTATTGTTCTACACATGTCACTAGTAATTTGTCCTACCAACAGAGACATCGAATAATTATTCATATTTAATCAGGCCGAGCACGTAACATCGCCTGCTGCATGATAAGTCATTTTCCATGTTCCATTATGAAAGTTTTAAAGAAGCACGCTCCCAGCGCCTCCCCAGCAAGGACTAAATGGAGAGGCTAAAGTGGTTTGGCTTATAAAATCATAATGGGCTTGTCTGGTTTGATAAACTGAGAACGTGGCTGGAATACAAGAGCAAGAGAGAGAGAGAGAGTGAGTGAGCGAGACACGAGGGAAGGGGATTGGTTGGGGGGGGTTAGAAAAGGAAAAACTGAGAGGGAGAAAGAGATAGACAGAAGGAAGGAGGAGGTACTCTGAAAATGAGAACACGGAGGTCAACAAAAGTGGTAAAAAAGGAAATAAACAGAAGGGCCTGAATGGTCCTAGGAAAATCTGCCAAATAAGAGAAATAATGCTGACCAACATGGGGGCAGTAAATATTGAGCAAGAATAAAATAGGTTGTAGGGCAGAAATGCATCATGGGAAAAATGAGCAGATGAGAAGGAGAGGTTGAAAGCACCTAGAGCTGTATTGTCATAGGCTTCAGTATATGGCACTGAGATGTAGAGGATGAAGATAGTTAGAGATGATGAGAGTTGATTCGCAGTTTGGAGCAGTATCAGTAAGATCTGATGTTAACGATTCTCAGCACTCAGGGAAAGCGGAATTCATGGGAATGTTTCAATCTCTCTCATAACATCTGAGGTACAGCTGTGCTGTCTGGCACAGTATCACAAAAGAGACACCAAGACAAACGGAAAGTGTGGCTCCGTTTTAGTCAAGTTCAGGACAAGAATGAAAACAAGGTTGCTGAAGAGAGAATATTTTGTTATATGGAATAACAAGGCAATGCTGATTGTTTTGGCAATCTGATAAAAAAAAAAGAACTGAAAACAATAGAAGGATAAAATTCCATCAAATCCCAGTCCCTACTCACCCTGTTCAAGAGGCTGGGGCTTGAGCCCGGTTGCTTTCATCTTGAGCGCCTCCTTGGCGGACATGTCACAGCAGGAGCCTTTATTGGTGTCCTGATCGCTGTCCGCCTGGTCGCTGTCTCCGTGCCCGCTATCCCTCAAGCTTGCCCGTTCTGGGTCCTTAAATGTGGAACTGCTACAAGATGAAAAATGAGAAAACGATAACAGCAGGAAATAAGCAAACACCAGGAGGAACCATGTTTGAGAACAACTTGACTTCCTACCAGGGCGGCTCGTGCCGCTCGCGCTAGTAAGGTAAGGGGTCTAGGCATATGCGGCGCTCGAGTGAGTCGTTTAATAGGCCTTACCTTTGAACAAACTGCTGCCTGCTCCCCATGTAATTGGGCTCAGCGGGGAAACTGTCGGTCTGTGAAGGAGAAGGGAGAGAAATTTAGGTGTTGGGCGACACTGAAATGTGTCCTGGTGTGCAACAAGATCTCCCGGTGAAAGAGGTTGATTAATTATTCAGAAAAGGGGGTGGGAGTGAGGAGGAAAAGAGAGAGAGAAGGGGGTCTTTAATCCTTACATTTGTAGATTTTAATTAGTTAAGGAAATCCCAGCTATTTAGAGCATTCACAACACATTCCAGTTGTGTGCCTACTTCAGGTACAATGACCCTGATGGATAGTAAATAGGAATTGAACGATGGAACATACCAGCAGAAGAACGGAGAAACGCTCGTTGTTCACAAAAGGGAACATATGGGCTGTGTCTATTTGATGTAGATGGTCGGAAAAGTGGAAGAACGGTGGTAACGCATTTAAGCGCGGTAGCGATACAACTGCAGTCTTAATGCAGTCTTGTCACAGACCTTGCTTCATTGCAAGTAATGTACAAACAACACGCACGGATTATCTGTAATTGCGAATAAATAAAAAAAAAACGGTAAAACATCTCATTCAGAGGCTTGTCGAGCTCTCGACTGAGTATAACTATCAACATTACTGTGTGTCAACAGAGTGCATCCGATCCAACTATCAGATGTAGTTAGCTGCCAAACACCCCGTGGTGTCCTGAATAACCAAGTGTATGGGAGGGTGTGCCTTATATTTATTTTGAATACACTCAACAATCACATCACTGTCTATATGTCTAACCCCCAACCCGGAGCTTTCCTTGCTCTGCCCGATAAACTCTTTCTCTTCTCCCCTGTTCCTTCTTCTCCTCCTCTCTACAACATCTTCTTTCCCCTTCTCCTCTTGATTCTGGTCATGTCTTTTTCCACATGATTTCTTCATGTCTGACGACTTTGGAAAAGCCGATAAAAAAAAACGAATAACCCCTTCCCCCCAGAACAACCACCCTTAACACCCCCTAACTTCCTTTTTCCCTCCCTTCTCATTTCTTCAATACCCCTTTCCCCCCTTTCCATTTCTTCTCCCGAACCGTTCCCTCACCATGTGCAGGCTCTCAATTTAGCTCAACTCAACTCTCAACGTTACGTCAATGTT
Source organism: Prochilodus magdalenae (assembly GCA_024036415.1). Classification (NCBI taxonomy): domain Eukaryota; kingdom Metazoa; phylum Chordata; class Actinopteri; order Characiformes; family Prochilodontidae; genus Prochilodus; species Prochilodus magdalenae. Next base: position 370,401 of record JAMWET010004505.1, read on the forward strand.
ACCACAACGTGTTTGCTCTGCAGCCTGGAGTCAATACGGAGTGGAGAGGAGGAAGAAGGCGGTCTTGGAGACTTGGGTCGCAGACAATACATTGACGACTAATGGCTTAAATCAAGCCTGAAGGACGACTCAATGATGCAGCACTGGGGCAACACGTCCTCCATCTCGCATCACTCTCATCACTCCACTACTCCCCTGCCACTATATTCTTTAGGAGCCGTCTTTATTGCCTTGTGGCTCATCTCCACAGCATTCGGGAATCTGTTCAAAAACAGCTTATTACTGTGGCTGCACAAAGCGGAAACGATTTATTAAAGATATAGCCACGCTTTATAGGCGTAATTACAATCACATGAATCACATGAAATCTGTATTATCACCTATTTGCTTTACCTGCCTCTCTCTTAGTCGAGGCTTTTGCCTTTGCAGTAACATGGCACCTAATCAAAAATGACTTACTACTGTGGCTGCACAAAGCAGAAATAATTTAATACAGATATATATAAACGACTCTACCTAATAAAGAAAAAACCACAAATAATCATCTTAAAAATAAAGCTCTAAATACTATAAATCGCCTTAAAAAAAAAAATAAAAAAAAATAACTCCCGTCAAAACGCTCTAAAAAGCTAAATTATAAAAAATAAAAAACTAACTATAAAAAAAAACTTCTATTGTTAGATTATAGGGGGCTCTGCTCTATTAACAAAATGAAGGAGCATTCTCCTTTTCTTGATCGCGCAAGTTAAATGTTATGTTGTTCAATTAGGTCTTGATGACTGGCTACAATCTATTAGTCAAGCGGTATCATGGATTCAACTGCTGGCTGAGACATGGTTGGTGAAATCAGTTTACTTTCTAGCTAAAGGGAGCTCATACCTTATTTAGGCGAAAGGACCGGATAGTCATGTGATCATGTGAGACAAGTCTCGACGATGGGGGGGGGGGGAGAACAAACGTGGAGAAGAAAACAGACTAATCCTTCCAAAAGCGATTCCTATCTTTCAACAAAGTTACACAGTTTAATCACACGCCGTTTATCCCTTCCCCTTTGACTTGCTTCCCTCGAATCTATTTTAATGATAAGCCATTGAAATCCCCCTTCCTGCATATAGGTAAGGCTCATTTCAAATGCACTGTTGGACTTCAAAAGAAAGGTTTGAATGGTGCTGTAATGACATTGACAGATGAAATGGAAAAAAAGGGGGAGAAAAGGCAGGAGCTCGGTAGGAAGGAGATTGTGGGGAAGGTCAAACGGGCCTCCCTACGCCCTGCCGACCTTTTCCGCCTTTGTCGATACTTTCTATCACGGCAAAAAGCTCGACATTCAACCTCGCAGCAGATAAAAAAAAAGAGTGCTGGAGCAAAGCAGTATCAAAGGGTAGATCAGAGTCTGAGATGACTGAGAATGTTTGGCATTGAAATAATAATTGCTCCAGGTCTTTTGAAATATGAACGAATCTGGCAACTTCTGCTTCATTAAATCTCTTTAATCTTGCGTTTGCACAGAAAACATTCTCTATTTTTTGATAGTTTTTTTTTCTTCTTTTTTTGCCTCTTTTCTTTTCTGGTGGACCACTGATTACCTGGCCTGAAGCAGGCTGCATTACAACCTTTGAAAAGGTAATTAGAAGCTTGTGTGATTGGAAGATCATTAGATGTTTTGATTTACATGAGCCGATTTAGGAGGCGGTGCCCAGACCCAAGTCCTGACGTTCAGCACTGAAAGAGCAAGATGGAGCAAGGGTCAGTGCAGAGGCAGACATGGGAGGCTGTCGGTTAATTTCTGTTCATAGCACTAACAGCTTGTTCCGGGCAGCCCCAGGAAGCACACGCTACAGCATGGCCGTGACCCACCCTGTAGCACTTTAAAAGAGCGATAAGAGCACTTTCCTGGGAAGTGTTTTACAATAGCCTGCCTGTATGCAAACCATCCCCAGAGAGAGAGAGAGAGAGAGAGAGAGAGAGAAAAAAGAGAAAGAATCTGGTCTATGCTAAGTATTAATAAGGAAAAGACAATATGTTTTCTCGGGCATTAAGATATGGATGGCTCCACACAATGCTGCGAAGCGAAGCCCTATTTACTTGTTTATTGCATTTATTATGTATATCTATTCTTCAGCACTTTATTTGAAAAAAAAACAACTGCATAACTCCGGCTTTGCAAGAGTCATAACCCCTAGCAAAATCACCAACACATGCACAAACATAATCAACAACACTATAGCAACTACAGCTCACAGCACCTGTCCATCTAATTTAAACAGTACAGCTCCTGCACCACTGCAGACACTATACACACTTAGTATTGGTGCAGCAGCCAATACAATACACATCACAAGACCAAAGCTCCAACTGTTACTCAGCAATTAGAGAACCACTATGGTTTATAACCCATGTTACACATGTGCTTCCCTACATAGCCAATAACCTGTCTAACTCTGCCTGTAGGGATTCAGAACCAGAGGCTGAGATTATGCTAATGACTCCCATACTGAAAAGCTAGTGTTAACCAGCATCCACTGATAGACCATTGGTCTCTCAGAAACAGTTTCTCAGACCTACAAAAGTGTAGACAATCAGCCACTACTCCTCACGTGACCAGATATCAGATGATGAATGTGCTGTTGTGCAGTGTGTGTGTTCTCAGGGGTGGAAGAAACAAGCCTCATGTGAGCCTCAAATGAGTATGCTGGTTTCTCGCTCCCTCTCTCTCTCTCTCTCTCTCATGGAATAAAATGGCTGGTCTATTTCAGTGCCTCCTCAGTGGTCTCTCCGGAGTTTTCTAGAAGTGACCAGGCAGACACCTCCCTCTCAATGGAGATAAATGAACACAAGACCTATAGAGTGTGAGCCTAGTCGTTTGGTGGTATGTGTGTGCTTACCTAACTAATGGAAAGGGGGGCGAGAGAGAAAGGAGAGTAATAGAGGGAACAGTGGAGTGACCAGGGTACGGGTAGTGGAAAAAAAAACTAGGAAGGAAGGAAGGAAATAAAGATGGAAGGAAGGAGGGAAAGAATGGATGAATAAAGGAAGTAAATAAAGATGGAAGGAAGAAAATTAGAAAACTAAATAAAGAACAGAAGGAGGCAATTGATTAATACATAAATAAATATTCTCTGAGAGGAGGAAAATAGGGAAGTGAAGGAAGAAAAAAGAAAGAAGGAAGAAGGAAAGAATGGATGACTGAAGGAAGGAAACATGAAGAACTGAAAATAAAGAAGGAAGTGCAAAAAGTAAGATGGAAGAAAAGACGGAATGAATAGATGAATGAAGATAGGAAACAAAGGTGGAAAGAAGGAAACAACGAAGGAAGGAAAGAAATCAGGAAGGAGGGAATTGATTAATGAAGGAAAGGAATTGAAGGCAAAAGAAGAAATGAAGGAAGAAAATAAAAAAATAAAAATGAATGGAAGAAAGAAAAAGGTGGAAAGTAATAAAGACAGGAGAAAGACAATTAAGAAGGATAGAATAGATGAATAAGAGGAAGAAGGAAATAAAAAGAAAGTAGGGATGATTAGATGAAAGGAGAAAGGATTGAAGAAAGGTAAGAAATAAAGAAAGAATGAAAGGCATGTGGAGGTGGGCGATGGATGAATGCGTATTGATATCTGTCTACCTTTTACAGGCCATTGGAGCTTGCCGGTACTCTGGCCAAGCATGCCACAGATATCCTCTGCTGTCCGACGGAGCTAGCGCATGACTCACAGACTAGAGGTGAAGGAGGAACTACTGTATGTGTGTGTGTGTGTGTGTGTGTGTGTGTGTGCTAAAGCTTCCCCTCCCTCACCTTGTACCTCTGCCAAGTGGACGCTGATGTATCTTTTTATTCAGGCTTGCTGTCTCCCATTTCCACAGAGGTGACTTTAATTTGGCATGGCCCTCTGCCTCCTTTAGCCGGCACACAGGAGTAGCGCTGGCGAGATTTAGCACGGGCTCTTCCAAACAGACAGCTAAGTGAATCTGAATAGGGCACGCTGTGGTGAGGATGCATTTTTACAGCAGGGGACAGAAGAGGGTGAAGAGCAAACTGTTGGAGCTGCAGTTTGGGAACGAGGCCCCATGGAGAGGAGAGTATCCATAAACGTGTGCTATACAGCTTCATAAACAAAGAGCGATCGATGTGTACAATAACATTACAGACAGGACCAGAGTAGGTCACCACAGGACCCGCTGTGACCCCTGGGCTGATTCCAACCAACAAAAACAACCGCATCTCATTTTTTTTTCATGCTTTGGAGACGGACTGAGAGATAGAGGGAGAGGGAGAAAGAACCAGACAGAGGCAGATAAGAGGAAAATGGGGCGCTCAGAAGCCATGGCATTGATCAGGCCATTTCTCTGGTGCATTTCGAAGTGATCAAATTTAATTAGAGAGTTGTATGTTTTCCTGTGGCAACCAAGCCAATCAATCGTCTAGCTATAATGAACTAAATGCCATCGCCATTCGTTTCCTGCTCCCAGTCCCAGACGAGTTAAAAGTTTTGAAAAATTAATTGGTTCCTCTGAAATGAATGCCACGCCACTCCAGACATTTGTGGTCAGGAGCCATATTCATCTAGATTAATTATGAAGAGGAGGATAGACACCACAAATCTTATCTGCATTATTTAGCTCTAGGACAGGAAAAGAGGCCCTCGCTATGCAAACCCTTCATTCTTCACAGTGCTGCACCTGTGAACTGTGCACGGTGAGCTAGAACCGAAGCAACACGTAACAGATTACTGCGTTAATCTTGCTGCATGTTCATGTTACAGCCCTGTTCCCTATATATATACACACACACACACACACACACACACACACACACACAACACATGCTGTACTTTCTCAGAACAATCTGCAATTTCAAAGAACCCACAGTCACAGGGGAACCTCAGTGTACTGCGAATTAGAACAGGCCATTTTGTGCATTTTCACAAAAAAATAAGTATCTTCATCTTCGAATCTAGCCACAATTTCTGCTCCAAATCCTAATTTAAAAAATGAACAGAGCAAGATTAACATAATCCTGTGGGTGGATTAAAAGTGCTCTGGGAGCGGACCCGCATGTGCAGTATGTCCCAAAGCACCTCTGATCAGTAGACAGAGATATGGCTGGTGGCAACAGTTGTATATGGTGGATAAGCTCCAGTTTCCACTTCCGCAGCAACACCATATAATCCCATAAACGGCCAGCATGTAAACATGAAGGAGAGGATAGTTGTTCTTTTATATGTGGAGGAGAAAACTGCAAGTAATGAGTGTTAAAAGGATCTGAGGGAAGGATGCGTGGGTGGACAGAGCGCTGACCATAAGCATTCTTCGACTTTCACCTCGTCCTTACACAAGTAATCCTTGTTTTTAAATAAAGTACAGGAAAAAATGCTTTTCTTATTACAGCAGTCCTTTTTAGACATCCAGCCTTATACACACGTATATATACACATATACACACACAGAGAAAGACAGAGAGAGAGAGAGAGAGAGAGGTATTATGTGGGTGTTGGATCATTCTTAGCACTGCAGTGAAACTGACGTGGTGGTGTAAGTGTGTGGTGCTGGTGTGAGTGGATCAGGCACAGCAGTGCTGCTGGAGTGTTTAAGCACCTCAGTGTCACTGCTGGACTTTTTGGAGAGAGAAGTGACACTGAGGTGTTTAAACACTCCAGTAGCACAACATACACTAACACACCACCATGTCAGTTTCACTGCGGTGCTGAGCATAATCCACCATCTGTGGGGGTCCTGACCATTTGAGGAACAGGTTAAACGAGGGCTATCCAGGTATGCAGAAAATCAGATGAACTACGGTCTGTGACTGCAGAACCACCTATATGGTAAATGTATCTGCTAAAATGAAGGGTCTAGATAAAACGCGAGTGTGCTTAATGAAGTAAGTACTGATATAGAGCTTTTATGCTGCTGACCTATCTCCTAGGAGAGAGCCAGGAGCTACAGAGGGGGTTTCCCAGTTAAGCATATTAAAGTCATGATCCATCCCTAACCTAAGACAGCTCACAGAGGTGACGTACTGTAGATCTCAACCTCTGCTAAGTGCTACTAAGTGAGGGGGCACTGAAGATATTGAGAGAGAGATTGAGAGAGAGAGAAAGAGAGAGAGAGAGAGAGAGAGAGAGAGAGAGAGAGAGGGACAGAGAGGGACAGAGAGAGAGAGAAAGAGAGAGAGAGGGACAGAGAGAAAGACATACCAGACATGGAGACTTTTTGATGCTGAAATATCTTTTTCTCAGTTAAGATGTACAAACACATATACAGCTAGTCTACAGTTAGTAAGGCAGTTACAGCTATTCTGTGTTTTGTTTTTAAATGGCTTACATTTTATTTCTTTATACATTTCTAAGATTTCATATACACAAAACTTCAAAAATCATCTGACGTTGCTTTGTCCTATCATTTAATGGTGCATTTAAGCCTGACGTATGTAAATCAGCTCTGTTCTGTTTGGCCAACTCTATATTGTGCAGGCTGAAACGCTCCATATAACTTTTACCAGAGTGGGTGGGGCTAAACTGCTGGAGGCTGATATATGTAAATATGCTGGATTGCAAGTCAATCAAAACAGGCTCAACAAAGTGAGGAAAATTCATTGTTCTTTATATGAGCCCTTTAAACATCTATGGGTAATGAAAGAAAGCACAAGAGAAAAACAAGAGGGAAGATAAAACCCAGAGAGGAGAAATGTAAGTAATAGAAAATCATAAGATAATAAAGAACAAAAGAAAGCAAGAAAAAAGAGAAATAATAAAAGCAGTAAAAGAAAGAGAGTGGGAGGAGAGCGATGGATGAATACGATATGGTAAGGAGGGGAGAAAGGAAAGCTCCTCAAAGCCAATTTGCCTAAAACACATGTGGCTCTTGTTCCTGTATAATTCTTTTCTAGTAGCGAGCGTCACGCTTGAGCCCGAACTTGCCCTCTATTTTCAGAGACAGCTTGACAACTGTGCTGCGCTACATGCTTTATTTGACATTTGGAATGTTCAGATTTTTTGTGCTAGGGAAAGTGCGGGACGAATTAGAATGGAAAAAAAAATACATTCGGAAAAAAACTGATGAACATGAGGAAGTCCGAATGGTGCGACATGACAGTTTTTTTTTTACCAGGGGCTCTGGATAATTTATGTAAATCTCTGCTCTAATAAAGCAGAAAATAGGACTCTCGATTTTCTAAAAGGAAATATTTATGGTTTTAACACAGTCTGGGTTATGAGGGTATGTGCTAGATGGAATAGTGTAAAAGGAAGTCAAGCTTATATCAAACCTGCCAACCTTAGGAAAATGGTTTGCGTTGCACAATAGTAGAACACACCGTTGCTGCGCTCACGTTTGCAATGAAAAGAGGTTATTCTGCACCTCAAAGTGGTACGTGGGCGATGGTGGCATGAAGTCATGCAAACACTGGGATGGTGACAGCATTACCAGTGAGAATGGGTGAGGAGAGCTTTAGCAGATTGTTTTTTAGGTGGAAAAGGACAGGAGGGCGCCCCGTAAGCTTTCATTTTTGTGGTATAATACTGTGTTTATATGGAATTCCACAGCAAAACATTTGGCACCCATGGCTCCCAAAAAAATCAACATCCGGTTTATTCCACCACTGCAGTCGATGACACAGTCAGCAGAGCACTACCAGTTGCAGAGGCTGAATTTTCCTTTGCAGCTCCATGGGCAAAAATGGAATGATCTGGTTTGCCATTGTCCATCTGCTACAAACATGTGACTGCACCATCAGTTCACATGCCTTCACATCACTGGACTGAAGTAATAATTATGCCTACAGTATTATGAAAGGTCATGTTTAACAATCTGTGACACATGGCCAATATAACCTAATATTACTCTTCCAACTCCAGTGGAGAACAGGAAAATTAGCATGCATTATTATGCAACATTAGGCTAACGTTATTAGGGTTAAATATTTCCCTAAGCTTGGATGTCTGAAGTCCAATGTGGAACCAGTCAGACAACGTGAGAAGGGAGCTAGAGGAATAAGACCTTGTTGCTGTTGATTTGCAGTGTCTCCGATTAATCGACAAATTTGACATCGCTGCTTGATATTTGGGATATGAACCCAGTGTTATGATTGGTTGAACTCTTCTTGTTTTGTTTTATGGCAGGCTATATGTTGCTGCCTTTTAATGTTAGGCTTGAGTAGTGCACATGCACAACCAAACACACAGCACTACAAACTTTTTTGTAGGTTGGAATGACAAACCGTAGCAGTGCACTTTGATGTCTGTATGCCGGTTGCAAGGGTTGGCTATATGCTTATTGAATACTTATGCATTTGTTTTCCTTCTTCTCTGCCAAATTCATACATTTACCTATCGATTGCGTACAAAGCAGGCCAGTGAACAGTGGGGCTTAAACAAACAGAAGAGTGAAAGCTCCTGGCGCTGTTACTCTAGCCCCAACACACGCTTCTGTATTTGTGCCTGTAAAACTCTGCAGTATGTAATTGATTTATAAATGGGCTGAGGCTTCTATTGAGGACCCAGACTCTAGTGCAGCTGCTGGATTCCCTATGCATCCTTTCTGGTAGCAGGCCAGAGCTCCCTGAGGAGGACTTGCACAATGAGCACAAATAATGCTTTTAAACCACTTCACACACATACACATGCAAATCAAGAACTGAGCCGGTCTAAAAGGCCCTGGCCTGTTATTACTCACACGCTGTCCTTCGAACACTATCACCAATAACAGACAATGGAACGCAGTCAGGCATAAGCTTTGATACTACAAATGAGAATACTGTTTCTTTCATTAGCCCCACACATCTTTAAATATCGTTTCTGTGTAAATACAATGTATACCGTGTACGCCCATCACAAGCCCACGCAGCTTAGCCTGTAATGGGTCTACAGTCTGTACTTGATCCATCATCTCCTCCACTGTGTATGGACACCACTGTGAGGGAGCGAAAATTGGAGGGGAGAAGGCTGGAAATGGTCCAATAATCCGTCTTACGCCCTCTATGGGGTGGGCTAGCCCAAAAAGGGATAGCATTATCTGGTTAGCATGCATTGCTATGGAGAGCCAGGTTCACTGACATGGAAGAGAGAGAAAGTCTTTGTGATCGTGAGGTGGAGATGACATGGAAAGAGCGCAAGATCAATACTCCTGAGTCTGGCCTGGGCTCTTAACAGCCAGCTACAGCAACGTGACTCATCGCCAACATACCTTTTCATTACAGAGAATGAGGGATGAGAATTTAGCTCACAGCTGAAAGAAAGAACCAGAGAGAGAGTAAGACAGAAAGAGGAAACAGAGAGAGAGAGGAAAGGGGATTATAATGTCCTCAAGTGGATGTAAGTATTGAAGAGCGAATGAGTATGCACATAACCAGATTTCAACCCATAATTGTTTGAAATGTAGTTTGCATAGTGTTACACTGTTCAGAGTCTCATTTCGTGGGATCTAAACTACATGAACCTTTCAACACATGCTACGATAAAAAGGTCCGAGGTGTAATGTTCCTCAGTTCAAATTCTATTTAGAAAATGTTTCGGTTTGGAAACTGAGCCAAACCGAAGTGAGAATCTGAATATATTCACTGCACAGCGAGAATCTGGAATAAGAGTTCAGTTAAGGTAATAGCACTCAGGCCTTCTTTAGTACAGGGGTTTAGAAATATTCCTCCCAGTCTAACTCTACTTAAGCGTGTTAGCCCTGCTGCCAATGGCTTTAGAGCTTCTGCCAAGAGGGTTACGGTACTTACAGGGCGTTACTCAAGTGTGCAACAGGTCAAAGACCCCATAATCCTCTCTTATGTTCAACATCCAACGAAACACGTGTGGGGACCACAGAGATGGTGTCGGATCTGGTTCTGGCCCACCTGCTGGAGATTTGGGGGCTTGGTAGACCTGCCTAAGCCCCACAGGGTGTAACTGCTTTGGCAGGCTGAACTTGCATGAGCGAACAGGATGGCACAGAAGACAGGGGCACCTATTTAACCACAATTACTCAAGGAAACACCTTTAAACCTCTCAGCCACAATTCTAAATCAAGCACAGAGAGAGGATTCAAGACAATAATAGGGGTTTTGGCCAGGCACTGGACAAGGAAAAATAGTCAGATTACATATCTGATAAATTGCCAGGCAGTTCACTCCAACAAAGAAAACAAAAGCAATATAGGAAACCAATTCACTCCCAGCATGTGTTTTTTTCTTGAAATGAGGAGGAAAAGGGCAACCTTCAGTAAGGACTCCTGCAGTATGGTTCTATCTACCATATGGCTCCCCTAAAGGCAAAAAAGAAAAACAACAAATGTATATTAGTCACTTGTTTTCAACTCCACCCTCTCCAAGAAATGCTTAAGTCTGCATTTCACACGCCCTGTAAAAACAGAAGTGTTTATTTTTTGTGTTTACGCCAAACCACTTTCTTTCCATCACACAATGACCTACCCAACCACTCTCGGGGGTGGGGTGGATTACAAAGACAAATTATGGGCATTTCCACACCAAAAAAGAAGCACAGGAAAAAGACTGTCAATAAACATCCAAACAATAAAACTGGACAGAATACCAAACCATGCATAGCACAGCAAAGATATGGGCACAGTAGCCCGGTGTCACTTAAATATTCTGCTCCTCCAGAGTACAATAAATGCATCAGCAAATAAAAGTTTTAACGTCAGTCAAATTAAAACATTTGTCAGATGCTGATATTTTTTTCACTAAGTCAATATCGCTAGCCTTCACAAAAGCTAAGAGTGTAGTCCATGAGTGGTGGGTTAGCTTTTCTCTCCTGATAGTTGTGACTTAATATCTTCACAAAAACTTCTAAAAGTTTACAAGTTGCTCCTTTTGGAGTAAAAATTTAACCAATACAGGCCGACTAGCAAGCTATTCATACTAAATCAGTTGTCCTTGCCCCATCCTGGTGCCAGGCCCAACATAGCAGGTTCTGGTTCAGCAGTCTTGTCTCTTCATCCCTATAAAGCCTTAAGAGAACACATAGGCACCTACTCCTGCCGTTTTATGGCAGTCGATATGTGTTGTATCACAGTGTTAGCCGCATGGCTACAATAATCAATGATCTGTTCATACACTGTTTGCACAGACACCACTAGACACCAGCATGCTTGGACAAAGTCAGGTCTGTGGTTACATCAACCCATATGTTTTTTTTGCAAAACAATTATGGTTTCTTCTTAATTTCAGACTTCCACTTCCTGAATTAGCCAGAGGCTTCCCACTTCAGTGTGACAAACATGCTTTTTTTTAGCTCCAAGAGTGACCTAAGTTACATTAAGCAGTGAATCACCATGCAGTTCCCATGAGCTGAGCGCAAAACGCAGTCGTGAGAAAGCAGGCAGCTCAGAATAAAGCTGTGCATCACTCAGGCTCCAATACCCTCCAGTTTGAGCTGCACTTGCCTTTGATGAGAATTAGAATACTGCAAACTGACTGAGCAACAGTGCCTCTTATTTGGGTCACAGTGAAGGGATAAACAATTCATAACCAAAGTAGGAAATTAAATAAATAATATGATTCAATTTAGTTATGAAAGAGCATGTTGTCGTGAAAAAAAAATAATCAAAGCTTTTGGTCTATTCCCGTAACAACTATGAGCAGAAATGCCACACGCGCAAGCACACAAGGCCACACACGCAGTACGCGCACTGTAGAGATGCAGCAGAATTCAGGACAAATTTTTTTATTCCAAGGTGACTCTCTCTATCCTTCTCTCTATCCTTCTCTCTTTCGATATCTCTATCCCCCATCTCAGGGTTAGCTCTGCTGTCTCCCATACTGTGGATGTGTGTGCATGTTAGTCTATGCGAGGAAGAGGAAAAGAGGCAGTGCTTTGCTTAATACTGCATTGTCAGAACGTGTTTCAGCAACACCCTGCAAACTCTTTTAAGTCTGTCGGCTGCGCATTAAGAAACTGTCAGCCAGGCTGTAGAATTAATCAGCAAATCCCAGAAGAAACAATTGCGCATAATCTACAGTTATAAACCCGCTTGACCTTCCCTACAAATGCGCCGCCGAGTTCCTCTTCAAACGAGAAAGCCCACAGAACAAGCCAGCCTGAGCCTTAAAAGCTCTCTTTTTCTCGCTCTGCCTCCCTCCTTCTATCCCTCCTCCACCCACAGCCCCCACCCCACCCCACTTCAGCAGATCAGTGACGGACTCGTCCACTTGCCTGTCTGGTTAACAGAGGCGAATAAAAAGCAGCAGAAGGGCTGAAAGTGACCTCTGTGTGCTTGACACTGCATAGCGTGTTTGTTATGAACATATTCATGTGTGTGTAACTGTGTGTCATTGCTGTTGTGATTATTCAAACAAACAACAGAGAGAGAGGGGAGAGGAGATCGTGGGTATATTCAGATGCCCCGGCTTGTTCTCCATTGTTGTGGAGGCTACGGCACTTCATTTATTAACAACATATGCGGATCGATTGGAGAAAAAGCACAAAGCTCACACTGGTGACAAGATAATCTCATCATCAGGAATCTGGCTTGGGTCGTCAGCGACATGAGCCATTGCGCAGCTTATCTAAAATGACAAGAGCACACAAACAGAGCGAGTAAGGGAGGAAAGAGAGAGAGAGTGAGAGAGACAATTATCAGGAAGGGGAAAACAACACTCTTAACTAGACCAAGCGAGTTATCAACCTTTCCTTCTCTGGATCAATCATAAGACTACAGATGGATCTAACTTTAAAAGAGCGCCACTGATCCCTTGCTCAAAGAAGTGAAGTCCAAGAGCGGGAGTCTATTACCGTTGTGCCAGGATGGACAGCACATCTAGGCAGAGAGAGAATGAGAGACAGAGAGAGAGTCTGTCAAGCATAGAAAGATCTTTATCAACGAATTTTCATTTATCGATGGCCATATTTTACATACTTCCCCATAGCCAAACCCAACTGGTGGCACATGGAACTGCTGGGAATGGAATTTACATCCCAGAAGCAGGTTCCATTTCCTCCCAGCCAGAAGTCACAATAACCGGCGATAACAAAACCATGTAGTTATTCTGAATTATTTTAGGATTTATTGTGTGCATGTGGCTTATTGAAAAAAGTGAACAGATGTGCAGAATTTAAACTTTTACTTGCTTCCGATTTTTGTTTTTAAATGTTTGTATTTCTTGTGATTTTAAAATTATGTAATGTTTTGTACTGCAAAAACATTTTTTTTGTTCCAGTTTTAGACATATGCTAACTGATGTGAGATGTAAGCTGCTGATACATAAGGTATATTCCATGCAGTATATGCATTTAATGGGAGCCCTAAGAGTTATGACCCGTGTGCTTTAAAACAGTGCATATGTGTATATATCATAACACTAGAAAGTTATGTTACATACTCCAAGTAGATATGTTGTGCTTATTATAAAGGAAAGAAAACATGACCAGTAGGCTAGTAGGCTTAATGAGTAAAACGAGATATTTAGCTTACTGCTCCTCGACACAAGAGACACAGCCACCATTTATTGCAGCAACAAAAAAAGTAGCCTACTAATAAAAGGATTTTGTCTTCTTTCAAATAATGACTTGGTTTATAGATCATATTTAAAAGCATTGGGCATGTTTATCATGTTGGGGTGTATATGTCCTAACAGTCAGTCCATTAAATGGTATACCAAAACAACAGTACAACACTACACTTCTATCGCTCTGGGGACTTTCTGACATCTAAGCTCTTTTTTATTTATGGTTCGATTTAGAGCAATCAGCAGTGGGAAGGGTGGAGGTGGAACAGGGTTTATCATAAACAGATAAGAGTGTGTACAAAACACAGATGCTGACAAGTATAGTCAGTAGAACTGACAAGGCCACAGTCGCAAGGTTCATATTACCTTCTGCCCTGCCACTCAGCAACCCGAGAACACAGAGAGAAATTACTGCATACTGTACCTCAACAGAAAAATCACACCGCAAGCCATATTCAAACCAGCCGCCAGTTTAACCACAGAGGAACTTTTCACTTGTAGTGCAGGTGAATGATCGCAGCTGGTAGAAGGGGTCAAATGGTTTGGCTGCAGATACCCGCTAATTGAACAAACTAATGTCAGTATAGCGATAGACATGATCGGCTGTTGCCACAAGGCATCTAGAAATGACATAAAGGGTCTGTTTAACTGTAATACTCAACAGGCTGGCACAATTGCCAAGTTCTGATTATTTATTCACCGTATCAGCGTTTAACACTTCGAGAGGCCGCTCGCAACCACAGACCTCAAACCGTCTGTTAGAAAATGATGGGCAATGACAGTTCCTCAAATAAACGTTTCATTACAGTAGAGGGAGAGACAAAGGGGAGGATGGGAGAGTTCTGCAATGCAAATGAGTGCAGGGTGAAAAGTGGATCTCTCTCTCTCTCTCTCTCTCTCTCTCGGCTTTCCACAAGAAAGACCCTCATTTCCCAGTCTAGGAACTTACCTGAGGGCACTCGAGGTTGGGGGTGGGGACTTGCTGGTTGGGTGACTGCCAGCACTCAACAAAACGAGTTCCACTTGGTTTGACATTGAAATAAGACAGTGTATTTTTTCCCGAACTTTCTTCAAAATCTACATGGACTGGCTAGCTGTATTTAAGTGAAATGTCTCTGACTGAATGCCCACGATGCTAATCGCTCAGTTACAAGAAATTTAAGAAGAACTCGTTATGTAGGAAGGGGTAACTACAACGGAACCAAACAAAATGAGCCCATGAGTGGATCCTGCCACTTAGACAATTAAACACAAGGAGGCCCATGGGAGGTCTTCCAAGAGCCCTTGGGGGTTTGTAGTGGCCCTGCTGGGTCGCCAGCATAATTTGGAGATAATAAAAAAGCGAGACGGTGCTTGAAAACGCGGTTGGTGGTTGAACAATCTTGCAAGTTCCCACCCGGGCAGTGGAGGCTTAGCAGTATCCTGCCACTATTCATTCCCGTAGGGCCAAGTGCACCACAATGCATGGCTTTGTGTGCACTGCAGGGTCACAGCGTGGAGTGAACAAGTTGTTCACCTTTGGCTGAGAACGTACTTCCAAGGGCTTTTCCACTGTTTGTAAGCTTCATTCATTAAGCTACAATTGTTCATTTGCTAGTCTCCTTTTAAGCCTTTAAATAAGTACAAAACACACTAATCTGACTTGACAGCTCAGGCCTCTCCTGTATCTTGGTCCAACAACTAAAGACTGTGTAATTATTGAGTATCTACTCTTGTAACAAGGGCAGAGGGTCACCATTTGAGAAAGCCCAGTGCGCATGAATCTTTAAAACATGTAAATAAAGTCAGATCACAGCAGGAAAGAGGACTGATTTTTTTCATCGCCTGTGGGCATGTAGTATGAGGATGATTACTTGGATGAAGCTTGTTCTCATTTCGACTTAAAGATGCATGAGGACAAACCCCTGTACAGATATATGAAACAAAAAGATCCCTATAAGAGAAGCCATAGAAGGAGTGGGCAAGTTCTATTTTTCACACAGCCAAAACCAGAATTATCGTAGAAAGCTTGTCTCTCCATGTAAAACAGCATGCAATGACGTCGCTTTCCAGCACTGGCCGAGACTGGTGTTAGCTGTTAATGTTGTCGCGCGCTAAGTGGAGGAGCCCGGGCAAATATTGACGGGGACTAACTGTGACTCGTTTCCCTAAACACCCCCCCCGTTTGCTGTCCCTGTTGTTCGAGGAGAGAAGAAGCCTGCTGTTGACTGTAAGATCGATGGAAGAGCATGTCTTGAAAGCCTGTGAAAAACAACCAGGCTGCTGGAGAGCAATTTTAAGCCTTGAGACGGAAAAGCAAAACACCAGGCTCCACATCCTAAATCCTGCATCCTGACTATTTGATGTATCCAAGAAGCTTCGAAAGCCCCAGTGAAACCACATGAAAAACCTCGATTCCTGAAACAGAATCTGCAAGAGCTTGCAAGGTCTTCCTCTGGCCAGGCAAATTAAGTGCTTTCCTGTTTTCTGCTCACAGGGTCAGATGTTGTGGTCTTGTTTCTCCTTTGCTTGCTGGAATATCTCTATCTCCTTTTTACAGTCTATGCTAATGGCTTTTGTTGCTCAAGTAATTAAATATCCCAACCACACAACACTATGTAAGCAATTTTCGTTTGCTGCCTTTCAACAAGGGTGAGTTCAGGCCTAAAACACCCACACACTGATAAAATACACCCAAACACTGTTTTTATATATACAGCCCATATACAATTCAGTTTGAAAGTTTTAGAGCCTCACCTTTCCATGGTCTTACTACCAATGTGAAATAAAATAGCAGTGCTATACCTAACACAAAATGATACACACAGCACTTTCCTAATAGCACAGTAATGTTTTCATTCATTCATGCATTGTTCATCCACTCATTTGATCAAAGAACATTGTCTGCTGTCTGCTGGAAACGCTTCAGGCACAACGGACGACTCAAGATTGATTCCATCGTTTGAGCGGTGATACAGAGAGGAGTGAATTTATGAATCAGGTTATGAGTTATTAATGACCTCCAGCCTGCCGATTTCCACCAAAGCTCAAACTCCAGCAGACTGGGGTGAGCTGGATTATGGTGCTATACAACTCGCTAAATAATTCATCAGAGTGACTTGGATTTCCAGAATCGCCATACATAATACATGCAGTTCAACAAATCTCCTCTGTATTAAACACAGAGCCATACACTTCTGCAGTGCTCTAATTAATCGTCTAAATGTGCACCAAAAGTGAACAGATTTTTTTGCTTTCCAGCCTCTATGCAACATTTTTCATGTTGAGCTTTTGACACACTTCGGTGCACGCAAGGAAGAGAAATGGAGGGAAGGAAGAAGGAGGGGAGTTTTTCTTTTTTTTTTTTATTCTCCCCGTTACCCAGGATTGATTTTCATCTTTGCGAAAACTGGGCTAATCTTAATCCATCTCTAATTTGTAACTAAATCATCACTTGAGTCAACCCGCCTCTTTCAGCATGCACCAGAAATAAATGGCCTACGGAGGCGTACAAGAGAGTGTGTATGTGTGTGTCTAGGTTGGGTGGAGAGTCAGGACATCGATACGAAGAAAATTCAATCTTGAACAGAATTAGGAACACATTCACTTTTCTTAACCAACAGAATGTAAATTGGAGGTTTTGTGGTTTCACCACACCCCCGCACACCTATTCCTCCTTCGCTCACACACCATGTAAAGAGGGATTTCAGATGTTTATCGTTACATCCTGTGCTCGCATCTGATTCGCGATACCTGATGATTAATTAATGAGCAAGTAAATATAGCCCAGGATCATATGAGCTTTTCATGCATGCTGGAGTCACACATACATCCACACACATATTCAACGGCAGTGCTAACAAGGTGTAGAAGAAAAGGCTGAGGCTCCGGTGGTTAAAAATCCAGAAGAGAACCAGGTAAACAAAACCCAGGAACATACTTTACATGCACTGTATAGCTCATGCACATACTTACAGCCTCAAATATATTTCCCTTGTACCCTGCAAAACGCACTGATCTCGCACATGTGTATCAAACATCTGGTGTCAATAATTCACAGCAACACAGCATCCGAAAATAAGAACAATGCACCACGGGCAGAACAATGAGCTGGCTTAATACACAGATAAATGGAGGATGAAAAAAGACAGAGAGAGAGAAAGGAAGAGAAGAAAGTGTGAGAGAACACACTTTAACCTTCTATCCTCTAAGCCCCTGATGAGTTATCTCTCAGCAAGCTCTGTTACTCATATTAGGCCTCTTCCATAAAAACCACACAGGGCAGAAAAAAGACAAACCTTTTTTTTTACATTGACTGCCCCCTGAAGTGCAGCAGCAATTTCAATACTCTATCTAGTCACTGATAAATTTCCAAGCCTGGGTGCAGAAAACGTTTATGAAAAATGAGGGGCATGCAGCAAAGCAGAGGGGGGCGGGGGGGGGAAGAGAAGCAGAGAGGGCTCTGAATACTAAGGACAAATAGTTGGCTGTAGTACACACATAAAGGAAGTGCTGTGACTAAACCTGCCAGCATGTTTGGAATACACAACAGCCTCTTCCGTCAGAAAATAAGCCCCCCTCTCCCACCCCACCTCCCCAGCTTCCCCGTTCTGCAGCCTTCCCTCTGCCTCCAGTCCCTATGCAAGGACATATCTATTAACATGCATGGCTGCACTCATGCTCCTTCTCTTGCTCACAGGATTATATAGAGAACGCACTAACACACAGGCAAGAAGAGAGAGAAGGCGAAAGGGAGAGACCGAGAAAGAGAGAGAGAAAAAGAGAGAGAGAGATATGGGCAGGCACTAAGAAGACTGTCACATATTGACTCTCCAAGCACTAGCCGTTTGTCAGTATTTCGCTTCAGTTCCCAAAGCAATGCATTGAGAGCCCACGCGCCACTCTGATTACCTGACAATGCATTTTATTGCTCAATGCTGCAAAAACAAGGTGACAGGAACCCAATCTCTATGAAACACCATGCTGCTGCGCCTTACGCCACAATAACATTAGCCTACAAACAAAACCAGAGGCGCTCTCGCGAAGAGCCACTTCATTTCCACAGAAAAGGCGAATGCTGTGATCAGCTGCCATCTCTCACTCTCAATCACAGCCCACAGTGGTATTGATTAAAAGCACTGTAACGTCATTTTCTAAATATGTCACAGTATCAAATGATGCTTAGGTTTGCATTTACCTGAATGAGTCTCTTACTCTATGCTAAAAGCACCTTACAAATCTGACATTGTTCTATTCATGTTCATTCTGTTCAAACTACATATAATTAAGTTGTTATATTCATACTGCCAAAGCTAAAAATCAATATTGTTTTGTGTCTGCAGAACACGTATAGCAGAACTGCTCATCTCCCCTTTTATTTTCTCTTTCTTCAAAGAAGGCTGAATTGTGAGAAATACACCACGAGTAAAAAAAAGACATCATAAGTGAATCACAGGTGTCCTTAGGGGACCCTGCCTAACTCCACTCCTGCAGCTGACCTTTATATAAAAACCCCCAGTGTGTTCAGACTTTTGCCTTCGCCCATTTTCCTGAGAGCCCCCCCACACACACAACAACTAAGTGAATTACCGGTCTTGTCTGCTTGTTCTGACCTTCAGTGTGCCCACTGACCTCTCCTGATAGCACAAACCAATAAAGAATAGAGACGAGGTAGAGAAAGCACATTTTGCCAGGATACGAAGTAAATACTGTCTGTGCTCAGTACGAGTGGCATAGCAGGATTAGAGCTGTCCACAGACCTGTCCATATGCGTTCCTTTGCGCAAGAGGAAGATGAAGCAGTTATGGGAGAAAAATGCATCCAGAAGAAAACCAGACTAGGTGGTTTCTTCACCCTCTCTCAGACTAAAGGCAGAATGTCGCCACCTAGAGGAGACTTTTATTGCCATGTTTTCCTAAGCACTGCACGCACAGCACCTAGGCCTGCTTCCACTCATCTCAGACACATTTCCATGCTCGGAAGCTGGCACATGATAAGAACATGGTCTACGGTTTATTACATTTGTCACGTAACACACAGCAGCCCATTAAGACCAAGTGGGACTATGTAATTCATTTTCATAACCCATGGCTTTAAAATGGATGGGGAAAAAAAAAAAAAACTCCCAATAGATAATCCCCTCTCTGCTTTAATTCAGGCTTTAGAGCCATCTCAGACTGTGAATAGCACATGGGAAAGGATCGCCAATCACTTTCAAGGCAAGGAGAAGAAAAGAAAATGGGAGGAAGACGAATTGCTTTCGAATGAATTAGTGAAATCCCTTGTTCTCGGCGTGGAGGGATAGCACGGCTGATTCTCTTTAACCTTGATTCCTTGGTAAGTAATACGCCTGGACGCCCGCGGCGCAATTAAGTATCATTACTCCTCTTCCATCCCGTTATCCTGGAGCTCGTCCTCGGCCGGACAAATTATACGCTGTTTTGTCTCCTCTGAAAGCTAAAGCCACTGTCACCATCGGTGCCCCCCCACAACCCCCACACACAACCCCTCCCACGTCACTTATTCCACATGGGTTCCACTGCCTCTGGCCAGCCGTTACGAAACCCTGGACCTCCCGCTATAAAATATCATTAAAGAGCCTCCAGGCCTTTGTTGGCATCCTGTTGCTGCCACCGCCGCCAAGGCTGACGGGAACTGCTTAAGGTGCCCTTGTGCAGCTGTGTTGCGAGCTGAGGGACCATGTGTGTAGGGCTTTATTTATTTATTTGCTTGTTTATTTATTTATTTTAGTTGTTCCTTATGCCCCTGGCCCTAATGACAGAAGAGTGCCCCCCATGGACCGATTCAGGTGGGGGTTGGGGTCAAGTTTTGTCTCTCTTTCTTTCTTTCTCTCTTTCTCCATCTCTCTCTTTCTCTCTGCCAGTGTCTTACTCTCTTCACGGCTTCGGTAACAGTATCCCTT
Organism: Prochilodus magdalenae; assembly: GCA_024036415.1. Taxonomy (NCBI): domain Eukaryota; kingdom Metazoa; phylum Chordata; class Actinopteri; order Characiformes; family Prochilodontidae; genus Prochilodus; species Prochilodus magdalenae. The sequence continues at coordinate 390,743 of JAMWET010004505.1, forward strand.
GCTCTGCCTCTCGCCAGCATTTTGGTGTAAATAATAGAAGGCATGTATGTTTGACGTATGGACAAGGCTCCACCACGGTACAGGGTGCACAAACACAGACACACACACATGACCAGTGTGAGTGCATGCAAGTATGACTGTCGATTGTTTCCTGCAGCACGGTGAAGGCATGTGTGTATGGGAGAGACACCCATACACTTGCATTTGAAACTTGCAGAGTGAAAGAAAAGCAAGAGAAAGAGAGAGAGCTGAAGTACAGGCAGGTATTTCATCAGTGTTGTACCAACGCTCATTCAGGCATTAACATTTATCCTGCTTGCTTATTGTAGATACCATCATAACAGCTCACATGCTGACCTTTGACCTGCAGCCTGAATGCAGTAACAGAGTGAAAAGTACACACAGCATTACCCCACATTCAAAACCAGTCCTTTTTTCCACATGCATACACAAACGCATGTACAATAATGTGCAAAATCTGAAACCACCCTTCATTTATGTCATATCCTGTAAGAATGGCCATTCAGTACAAGGTATTCATTCTTTTTCAGAACTTTTCAGAAGGCAGAGGAAAGCCAAAGAAAAAATGGGACAAGTTAAAGATAAGTTTTTGAAGCTGGCGTTTTCACAACACACAGTATTTTACAATGCTTATTTTTCAATCATCTGATCATTAGAAACTGATAAAAAAAGAACTACTAATTAAAATTAATTGTTGCTCTCTTTATAATTAAACATGTTGCTGGTTTACTGGCAAGTACTGACAATGTCCACAACATGTTCAGAAAAGCATATAGTACTGTGCTATGACATATGATATATACTATCATACTGCCCAGTCCTTTCTGGAAAACAACCTGCTGCCATCGTCTTCCAAAATCAAGCTCCACTCATGCTTCTGAAAATACAGACAGGCTTTTTGGCCCATCCTTCCAATATGAAAAGACAACAGTCTTGTGGGTCTGAAAGGATGTGTAGCTGTCAAGAAGCCATTACTGAAAAGAAGCCACCCCTGAGAGTCCAGACCTCAACATGACCGGATGTGTTTGGGAATGCTTAGATCAGAAGATGCAGAAAATACAACCAACTTTCATGACTGAACTTTTGGAGGTGCGGAAAAATATCCCTGCAGATTTCTTTGGAAGATGCGAAATCAAGCCTCCTGAAAAGGATGAAACCTGTTTGTTGTTGGGACTTTTTTAATGTTCAGTTGAGTATACGATGTCTTCTAAAGTAACTTGCACATAAAGAGCGGTCTCTGACTTTTGCACAGCACTGTGCACACCGTCAAGATGGCATACATGAAAGTGTGCTTGGCTGTTTTCCAGGCTTCAAAACAGACATGTTAAAGCACCTACATGCCCACATTAACAGACCCTGAATTTCTCTCCTATTCAGGCACACTTATATACACACACTCCCATTAACGCCCCTCCACAGACAGCCACACATGCCTGTGTGAGTGGTATAAGCCTAACTTTAAACATTTCCACCACAGTCAAAACCTTGGCACGTAAGCTCCATACACAGCGTCTATAAGCTGCAGCTCCGTCGGCACGCGGTAACAAAACCTCATACACCACAAAAGACACTCGAAACAGATTCTCAGGTGGGACCTCTCACAAATGCTACGGAGAAGCATGCATTAATAATGAAGAGAAAGCAGAGAGCGACAGCTAAATTACTTTTAGCTAGCTGTAATCTCACAAGGCTGCATACCTACACCTGGCGTAGCTGTGTTTAAAATGGGGACTTTAGCCTTGTCTGACACGACAGATTTCAAATGCCTTTAAACTGGCTTAGCAGCAGCAGAGACACAGGAGTTGTCAGTGGCTTAGCCAAATCGCTGCACACAAAGACGCATTAGCAAGGAATGAAAAAATCCAGCAAAGCTCTTTCTTTGCCTCCATGAAAGGCACAAATCGGAAGAGACTGTTGTGGTGCCGTTTGTTGACTACTGCAATAGTGGCACGAGCTGCTAAGCTGCCGGGGTTCTGAGGAAATCCATGAATGCTGTCAGTTACTGTAATAAAAATAATGTCTTGAGGTGGAAAATGAAATGTAAACATGCTTTCCGGCTTCGATTCCACGCTAAAAATAATATGCAAAGCACACAAAACTTTCAAATCAGCCACCGAGTTATGGAAGGACAAACAACAGGACATCAATACTGATCCAAGTCCTATTCATTTGCTGTGACTGTTCATGAAGTGTGCTCCATCAAAGGCAGCACAAGATTAACCAAACAGCAAACACCAGAGGCCAAGCTATTTTCTATATCAAAACTGCCTCACATCCACCTGCAAGTGCCTTGAAACAATACCCCATAACAGAGTTATGTTCCATGCTCCATCTACACAAAATGCATTACTTGAAATAATAAGGGAAAAAGCTAAAGACAGACAGAGAGGTGCGCTCTCCGATACATAAAGGGGGGTGACTCATGTTACATATCACCACAGCCTATGCTACCTCTTTCTCCCTCCCCCCTCCATCTCTTCTTCTCACGCCAGCTGCTCTACGTACACACATGCACTCACCTAGAGATACCAATAGTCAAGGAGCAAGAGACAAGCAGGGAGAGAGACAGGAGGAGGTGGTCACATGAACAAGCAACACAAACTGTCTTCCCTACCTGAATTATCGACATCCTGTTAACCGGCGTCTCTGTGGTACTAGTCACAGGCCCTGTGAAGCTGGTGTGACAGCCAACGTGTCCTTGGGGGACGCTGAGGTTGTTGGCGCTGGGTTTGAGGTACATGACCTCAGACCTGGGTGAGCTGAGGGGAAGGCGTGTCTGGTAGTCAAAGTACATGGGCGAGGTGGCCAGCGAGGGGCTGCTGACCACGTTCATCACGTTCATGGTGTCGCGCTCCTCCACCTCGCTCTGCACCAGCATGATGTCGTTCTTGTTGATCTTCTTCTTCTTGCCCTTCCCCAGCTGCGGGTGCGAGTACTCAGCGATGCGGCAGTTGTAGGTGCGGATCTCCTTGTTCTCCCGCTTGCACTTCACGGCAATGGCGATCATGGCGGCAAGCAGCATGACAGAGATGATGCTGAGCGTGACGATAAGCGGCAGTGACATGTCCCAGCTGCGCTGCTCAGCGTTGATCCGTGGCTCGCCCTCCGGCAATGGGCCTGAGTAGGCCTTCACCACAAGCTTGGCCATGGCAGAGAGCGTAGGCTTGCCGTGGTCTGTCACTTTGATGATGAGCTCCACCACAGGTGACACCTCCTCCCATAGCGGCTGAGCCGTCCTCACCTCTCCGGTCACTGAGTCTATTTCAAACAGGTGATCCTCGTTGCCGTCTGAGATCTCGTAGGTAAGGCGTCCACTTTCGCCAAAGTCATTGTCCACAGCTCTCACTGTGGTGACGATGTGGCCCACGCCCACGTTTCTCGGGACATGGATCTCTGCCGTGTCATTCTGCAGAAGTGGGAGGACAATGACGGGGATGTTGTCATTGACGTCCAGCACGCTCACCCGCACCGTGGTGTTACTCTCCAGGTGAGGGTTACCTGAATCCTTTGCCTGGACTTTAAAATCAAAATATTTGGTCTGCTCATAGTTGAAACTCCTCAGGGCATAAATGGCTCCGTCAGTCGGTTTAATATTGACATATGTGGTTATGGACTCCTCGCTGACGTTAGAAGGAAGAAGCGAATAGGAGACAGTGCCATTCTGGCCCAGGTCTGGGTCATGAGCCAGAACTGAGCCCAGGTATTCCCCTGGGATGTTGTTCTCTGGCACCTGAAGGAGGTAGACCATTTTTGTGAAGCGGGGCGCATTATCGTTCTCATCTAAAATCTTGACTGTGAAAGATTTGGTGGAGTTGAGTGGAGGATTACCATTGTCTTTGGCCACAATGGTAATGTTATATTCATCCTTCACCTCTCGGTCTAGAGGTCTGTCAGTGACCACTGTATAAAAGTTATCAGAATTCTCCTCCAGCCTAAAAGGGACATTACCTAAGATCCTACACTGAAGCTGCCCATTACGGCCCGAGTCCTTGTCTGTGACCCGCACCAGAGCAATGACAGTCCCTGGGGCTGCTGCTTCACTAACTGCCCCCTGCCGCACCGCCACAAAGCCTATTGATGGCCAGTTGTCATTCCTATCAAGCACTTTAACGGTGACTTTACAATGGCCAGGAATGGGGTTTGGACCTTGATCCTTTGCCTGCACATCAATCTCTATAATTGGGTTTTCCTCATAGTCGATCTTTCCCTGAATCTTTATGACACCCGTCCTGGGGTCTATCGAGAACAACTCTTTGATCCTGTCTGGAACATAACAGCTGAAAGCATAGGTAACCTGGCCATTACTTCCCTCATCAGGATCTGTGGCATTTAAATCTATCAATACTGCACCAAGTGGAGAGTTCTCTGGGATCTCCACAACATAAGAGGGCTGTTCAAACACGGGGCTATTGTCATTTGAATCAGTTACCTTCACGTTAATCTGCATTGTGCCTGACTTGGGGTATTCGCCTCCATCTGTGGCAGTGATGATAAGGGTATGGTGGCTACGTTCCTCTCTGTCTAAGGACCTCTGAACAACTAACTCAGGGAATTTAGTTCCATCCCCTCTGGATTTCACGTCCAAAGAAAATATGCTGTAGTCATCTCGCGTGATCTGATATGTTTTAAGGCCGTTTTCCCGAGTGTCGGGATCGTAAGCAGCAGCCAGGGGGAAACGAGTGCCTGGGGCCGCATTCTCAGAAATGTCAATATCAATCTGGTCCGAGGGGAAGCTGGGTGCGTTGTCGTTGATGTCCTGTATCTCCACCTTAATCATGCAGATTTCTTTGTCGTTGGCGAACACCTCCATCGAGAGCTGGCACCTAGGGTTCCGCTTGCACAGCGTCTCCCTGTCAATCCTCTGCTTGGTGTAAAGCAGCCCGCTCTCGGGGTCCACGTCGATGAGGTGCGGCGCCGAGTTCTCCAGCACCCTGAAGTTGGACTTCTTGCCCTGCTCTCCAAGCTCGAGCCCCGCATCCTTGGCGATGTTCCCAATCACGCCCTGGATCTTCTCCTCCGGGATGGAATAGTTCAGGTTTTTCAATGTCAGGGCTTGCGCCCATAAGAGCAGGAAAGGGAAAACGGAGTGATACATCCCTTTCAGTGAGGGCGCCTCGGTCTCCAATGCGTCTTACGCTCCGGACCTGTTGATCAGCCCAGCAATCTCGAAATTCACGCGTTGAATCCCAAACCCAATCATGGTGAAAAGACGGCTAAAGCCATGGTGAGGTATTTTCCGTCGACCAGTCTCTTCTCTCTCTTTTTTTTTTATCCTGAGTTTTGACAACACACGCTGCGGCTCAGCATCTAATTGCTATTCTGCTGAATGCCTAGGCGCATTGGACACACAACCACGACCAAACAGCCTTTCTGTGGCCCTTCGTCTGAAACACACACAGAAAGAAATGGACAAGATATGGTTTTAGCAGCAGAGCAGAGTACCTGTGTGTGTTATCCAAATCATTTAGGAACATTTTAATCAATTTGAGCTAAAATGGGAAAAAAAGAAGGCATCCTGTATCTTTACGTATGTCATTTTTTTCTCTCTCTACAATGAAAGGCACATCAAATCCATGATTCCTCATTCTTGGACGAACGACGTGGCCAGCATGTCAATAATCTAACCTTGAAAGACGAAATCCAGCTTCATGGAGCTGTTTCTCATGAAGCTGTGCAAAAAGAAAGCTAGCGTGTCAGGAATAAAACATGTGGCTTGACTTAACTACACCAATACAGCCATACATAATTCCCATACTTACATATAGAAGTGCTTGGCAGTAGCTACTAATTGTATTTATGTTTTTTTATTCCACAAGAGCCGCTAAACTGGAGCTGCGTCCACAGCTAGCCGTGCTGAGGTACCACTATGAATACAAATGCGTTACCAAATGAGTCCCTCAAACAGGCTAGGCTAACAAATTACCTCAGTTCAAAAACAAGCTATTCAACACGTAGACTCCAAGAGAATTCCACTCTTATGTTTCTGGAAAGCTGGTGGAGAATTCAAACCGCCAAGTCTCCCTCCTCTCCCTGTGACATTCCGTCTCTCACGTTTGCCTGAACGACGGGTGGATGTGAGGAGGGGGGGGAAAAAGACGGCACTTACCCCGCAGCCTGCCGTCCGCTCCAAAAACACCGCGAGCCGCTTCAAAGCCGGCTTACATCCTTCTTCGCGCGCGAGGCGCGAGCCCCCGTGCGCCCCACGGCTCGTGGAAGCAAAGTGCTCCGCAAAGAAAGTCCGCCGCCGGTGAGGCGAAGGAGCCGAGCCCTTCTTCCCCGTGCCGCGCTGATCAGAATGCGGGGGGACTCGCCTCCGCTCGGTGCGGCATGCAGCGAGAGCGAGGAGTCACCGGGCTGGCTCCTCTGGACGAATCTCTCTCTCTCCCTCTCTCTCTTTCTCTCTCCCCCTCTCTCTCTCTCTCTCCTGCGTGCTCCCTCGCTCTCCTTTTTACGAGCGCCGCCGCGTAGCCCCGCGCACGGAATATAGATCCACGGAGGAGGAGAACAGTCCTCTGGCTTGCTGCGCTGATGTGAGGGGACACATCCCCGTGTTGCGCGCGTCCGTGCACCCCCAACAGGCGAGATGTGCTCAAATAAACAACAAAAAAAGAGCAGAGAAAGAAAAAGAAAGAAGGGAAGCCACCAGTTGTGCTCGTGGACACCAACACGCAAAGTGCTGCCAGTGAACTCCGCTCTCTAGTCACAGTGACAACTGTGCGCGCTCACGCTTTCTCGCCCGCCTTTGCCCACTCACTCCATCTCCTCTTCCAACGTCTCTCTCTGACTAACTCACTCTTTCTCATAGCGTATTAAACATTGTTACCGATCTGCCGCCAGCCAATCAGAGCAGGAGAGGGGCGCGGCCTCCACACTTTTCCGCCAATAGGCTCCTCCGGCTGGCCGTTTAAAGGCGGAGCTCGCTGAGCGTAACCCGAGCCTCCCGCTAACGGGCACGAGGCGCAGAATCCCCCGTTTGGAAAAGTCGCGGCGTGGTTTGAAATCCTAACGATGCTTTCCGTTACAGCAACAGCTTTCTCAGGAAAATGTGAGCGAGACATGTCTCCTAAAACGGGCAGGACGACGCTGAGCGTGCGTACCTGTGAGTGGACACTGCCTACCCGCTGGATTAACCGCCAGTGCTCCGCGAGTTAATGGCTCTGGTGGGACTGTAGTCTGAGGGTTTCAGACAGAGCAGCTCGTTATATTAGAATATACGGAGGGTCCTCGATAGGGGGAATATATCGGTCCGCTGGCTTTACCAGGTTGACACCTCGCTGACTGCTTGCTTTTGCTTGTCCACTCTCGGACCACCCCGACCACTGTACTGTGTTCAGTCATCTTAAACAGGCTTTAATCGAAAGCTCAAGACTTTTATTTAAAATTTTAGAAAAGAAGAAAAAAGACCTAATATTAAATTATATAGCTGAAATTACATAGGGATGACGTTTAAAAATATATATATATTTATATATTTTTAAATTATTTATATTTATATTATTTATAACTATTTATCCTTCATCCCTTTGTAATTTATAGATATTTTCATCCTTTTGTAATTTCTATATACGCTTTATCTACAAGATGGTAGCCTACATGAAATTAATCAGGGTTGATTAATTGTTCATTAGTAATAAAGAGTCGTTTGATCTCTTATTATGGTCAAATGGTTTTGATATCATGGAAAACCTGACATATAAAAAGTCTGAACATATATCAAAGTCTGAACATAGTCCTATAACTTTTTTTCAGTACTGTATAGAACAGTGATTTTATTTATTTATTTATTTATTTATTATGATTATTATTTATTTATATTTATCACCAAACACCGTTCATGAAAAGATCTTGGTGTTATCCCCTGAACACATCCTATTTCATAAGTATGTAAGCATGCACCCATGAACAATTTATCATTTGGCCAAAACCCCCTGGGGAACCTGAATGAAGGCTGAAAGGCTCCAACTGTTGCCTACGAGCTGGCTGGACCAGGAGCTGGAGCAGTAGCAGTATTGAATGGCAGTGTAATTCATTCAGCCCTTCGTTGCCCTCTAGTGGGCACTTTTCCAGTCCCCAGTCTGCAGCACCTCCTGAGCTGCACTGCTGAACATGCTGTAGAGCAGCAGGTATAACAATAATAATAAGTGTATGTGTCTGTTCACTAGTAAGATGAAATATCCTAAGATTCGGAGGGAAACCATGGTCTAAATACGACACTCTCCACAGATCCCGCTCTTCTTCTTTCATCATGGAGTCTTTGCTGAATAAGCACTCCGGGGAGCACTCCAGCCTGAACGAGCCGGTGCGAAAACAAGCTCGAACCCCAAAGAGATCAGTTAAAGACACATCATATCCTCCCCCGCTGATCTGTTGTCAACCGCCATTCTGGAGTCCTGCGGCCTCGTCCCAGCAAAGCTCTTCATAGCGCTGATGCAGGCTGTGTTCTAATGAACCAGTGCAAGCCTGGTAGCTGAAGAAGAAGAGCAAGACGCGGAGGGACGGAGTACTCGTCAGGCAGCGGAGGAATTGGACGGCAGCGCCGGAGCTCATTGTGTATTCCTGTGCACCGCGCTTTAATATTCCTCAGCCGCTTTTGCCTTTGTCATATCATTACAAGGCTGTCTCTTTAATGCGAGCCGTTTGAAGCTCCTTAGTCTCTAATGCCCTTTGATTATGCGGAGATGGAGGGGTATTTGATAATGCCTTACCGGTAATGCTTACTGCTAGGGCTTAACTTGTACGTCCTTGACCTTTGGGGTGACCTTTGACCTATTTGGACGAGCCGGAATGACAGAGGTGGCAGTGTGGTGTCCTTTGTTCCAGTTCTCCAAATAAATGAATGAACGAATTAAAAAGGAACATGGAGACGCTCCAGGCAGTGAATGATAACGAAGCCTGTTCATCAAGCCATCAAATGCTTTGTACTTTTTTGTTGTAATTCTGCTTCAGTGCGTTATACTCCGCAGGTGTCCAGCTCTAAAGGGGACATAGGGGCTGGTGATGGGTGAAGATGAGGAGTGACCAGAGAGGATGGACCAATGACTGGTCTCTTTAGTGGTAAGTGGTATAAGCGAAGATGGCACATTGGAAGTCTTTTGGATCGATGTGTGAAATACAGGACACCAATGTTTTCTTGAGTCGTCCATCCTACCTTAAACGGCACAGCAGTGGGGACATTTTTGGAGTAGATGGATTTTCCATGCCACCTTAAACAAAGCAGGTGATAGATTGTGGTGCCTTATGGAGCATTTAGAATGTAACCAGTGAACCCGGTGGATCGTTATACCTGGTTGACGCAGGAGTCACGATTGTGGACATTCAGGAAGCATTGATGCCCTCCTTGTTTCATCCTGTTAGTGCCAGCACCATTGCCAGACGACTGAACGACACTGGACTACGATGACTTCCCTTAACACCACGTCAGCGTCGCCAAAAACTGCAACGGTGTCGCGCCAGACTGTTGTGGAGTGACTCGGAACGGCAGCAGGTTATATTTAGTGACGAGTCCCGCTTTTGTCTTGGTGGAGACGACCAACAAATGTGTGGAGGCCCTGTGGTCAGCGCCAAGATAAAACGGTTTGTTGTCACGCGCCACACGCCCAGAAGGCCTGGTGTCACTTCACCTCCACCCCTACCACACCATCTGCAGGAACTGTGTGAGAATATTCAAGCTGCATGGGATGGATTATCACAGGACACCATTAGGAACCTCTACAGCTCCATGCTGAGATGTCTGGCATGTTGCATTAGCAAACATGGTGGGCCAACGTCATGCTGAGAGACACTACTTCTGTATGTGTAGCTCAATAAATATTGGCCATATCAGTCTAAATGTATCATCATGTATTGTTTCTGGTAACCTTTATCATCCTTCTCCGTAGGAAAAGATTCTAGTGTAGTATGTAAGTTCAGTGATGTTGATTTCTGTACTTGTATAAATCTGCCTGCTCAGCCTTCAGCAGATTAGCCCTGCCTGTTCATGCTGGAGACGTAAGAACTGCACTGTGAAGGCCCAGCTGCAGTCTAGGTGGGCCCCACTGCTTGGTTGCTATGTCATCAGTCGCCGGTCCAATCAGAAGGGTCCTTTCAATACAGCTGTGAAGCACTGCCTACATTCTGACAGTAGTTTCTAGGAAGCTACTGGGATACCCTTCACAGTTTATAATCCTTAATAATCCCTTGCACACATGTCTGACCAGATGAAGGTTCAAGAGAAACGCCGGTAGATGAAACCACCATGTCTGTAGAGTTCATGTTCACATGAGTAAGCTGTTCATTTAAGCAGCGTCTTGTACGTGCTGAATGTGTCAGCCTTCTAAAATGTACAGTGATGAAATGTATGATGACATCAACAGCAATTTCTCTCCATCAGATTTCGACTCCTCTCTGATGATGTTACAACGCAGCCTCAGTACAGTCATACAAATGTAATACAGCAGGCTTTTGAAACTCAGCTAAAGACTGTTTTGGCCTTTTGAAGAAGGCACAGCACAGAATGGAGATTGTGCACATGCAAGAGGAATTCCTCTGACTTTTCCGAATTTCTACAGGATGCAAGTATTAAGACTCAACCGAGACATTCAGAGCAGCCTTGTGTGCCACTGCGGAGAAACTTACCGGTTTTAGAATTGGTCACAGTGGTGGTGATAGGAACCAGACATCCAAAGCAATTAATGCCTCTTCAGTGGCATAGCAAAGCTTGCATGCTGGTGCCTTGCAGATTGATATGTAAAAGGAAGATGTGGGTTTCACCTTAAACAGCACAGCAGTGGGAACGTTTCCGGAACAGACCAATCTTCCATCCCACCGTAAACAATACAGCGGTTACAGTTTGGTGCATTATGGTGCGACTTTTAAGGTAGGACAGAAACTCTTTGTTCAACTATTCTTTCGGTGATTCGAAACTTTTTAAAAAGTGTATTTTTAAAGCATTCATTTATAGAAAAGTAGAAAAGTACAGACAGTGCATGGTAAGACAAATGGTACCAGAAGAAAATATGGTTTTGGATTCATTGTTGTTTTACCGTTATCACCATATACAGGGGTTGGACAATGAAACTGAAACACCTGGTTTTAGACCACAATCATTTATTAGTATGGTGTAGGGCCTCCTTTTGCGGCCAATACAGCATCAGTTCGTCTTGGGAATGACATATACAAGTCCTGCACAGTGGTCAGAGGGAGTTTAAGCCATTCTTCTTGCAGGATAGTGGCCAGGTCACTACGTGATGCTGGTGGAGGTTCGTCCTTCTTGGTGGTATTCTGCCTAGAGAGTAATGCACAAAAGAAAAAAGGGTTGGTTTAAGTACATACAGAGGGTACACAAGTTTGGGCACCCGTGGTCTAAAAGTCTAGTACTGTTAATGTATCTAAGCAAGTAAAAGATGGTTTATGGAGACTACTCTTTAGTTCCATCCTTTACAGTTGCCAAAGAAAAGAAAGGATAGGGGAAAAGGAAATAGGGCTGAAGCTGAAGTTTGGGCACCCTGCATGGTCAGTACTCAGCAACACCTGTTTGGTATTGCAGCTTGTGAACGGCTCTTTTCAGCCAGTTAAGAGTCTTTTCGGTTCTTGTTTGTAAACGGCTTCTAGTTCGTGCCACCTAGAGCTTGTCCATTGTGGGTTTTGAGGCGTGTTAGGATCATTATCCTGTTGACGTTGTGTTTTCATCTTCAGCTTTTTTACAGATGGTGCGGTGCAATGGTTGCTTCCAGAATTGTTGGTATTTCATTTAATCCGTTGGGCCCTCTACCAGAGCAGTGTTTCCGGAAATGATCATTAGCTCCAACACAAGCCCAAAGCATGATCAATTCATGTCCATGCCTAACAGTTGGAGAGGTGTTCTTTTCATGAAACTCTGAACCTTTTCTTCTTCAAACATACTTTTGCGGCAAAAGAAAAACATATCAGCCTTTTCGCTTTACAGGACTTGTTTCCAAAAAGCATTAACCTTGTTTAGATGTGTTCTTTTCATGGCTCTGCTGTGAAGGTCATATTTGTGCAGGTGTCGCTGCACAGTAGGAAAGTGCACCACCCACTCCAGAGTCTACCAGATCTTCCTGAAAGTATTAACAGACAGGCATAGATCACAAAGCGTTTTTAGATGTTAGGATACTTGTAGAGGTGGGAAGTCCTCCTGGAAGCCTGCAAAATCTATGACCATTTTTATGGAATTTTATGGATCAGTAATACTGCGTAAGATGGGCGTGGCTACTTCATTTACACACTGCTTAAACCTCCAAAAAAATGTGTGTAATGTGGCTTCCGCTGCTCACTACACAGTTGAGTCACATTATTATGACCACTTTCTACGTTTAACAACAGCATTGCGTACCTCACGAAGGAAGTCACATTTTTGTGACATTCTCTGGGCCCACTCGTCCATGTGGACGGCACTCTCAACCGATTTGGGCTTAAATCCATTCTTGCAGATCATTTCAACATGCATACATGCTGTCTTCCCTGAGATGGATGGGATCTTCCACCAAGACAATGCAACATGTCACACAGCTAGACACGTCCAACACTGGTTGGAAGAGCCACGACCAAGGCTGCGTCTGAAATTACATACTTAAGCAGTACTGATCTGGTACATACTGCTCAGCCATTAAGGAAGTACATACTGTTAGTATGTGAGTGCACGGTATGCACATGTCCTCAGACGCACTACATCTACCACCATCTTACCTGTGTCCTTTGACCCGGAGCTCCGCTGACGTCACGTAACGGTCATAAACCCCATTCTTTATAAGTCAAAAGTTGGCAAAATCTTTACCATCTGTTAACGAAAGTAGCGTTCGTTCTGGTTAGTTTTCGCAATGAACACATCCACATGGAGGCAGTGTTGAGCAGGAAGTCTCAGAAAACATGCTGAGAAATTTATATTTTTTTTTTTCAACAGCTCTGTAGCTCCTGTGGAATCATGGGATAGGACAGTGTGCTGTGGTCACATACCCAATGTAGTACATCATCCGGGGACTTTCCATGTGCTGTTTTATGAACACTACGTATTCGGACACACTAACTATTCTCATGTACTGCTTTCGCATACCGTATAGTATGGAAGCACGCCATCTCTGACTCAGCAAGACTTCCAAGTTCTTCTCTGGCTTCCTAATGTGTTCGCCCTCTGTGAGGTACACTGCAGTCAGCATGGTTCCAGGTACCTGTGACAACCTACTAGAACCTTACTGAGCCGCTCCCAGCCTGTCTAACTGCTGTCCATGCTGCATACAGCAGGTAATCTGGATATTAGCTGGTGGTCATAATAATGTGATAACACTGTGCAGAAAACATGGTGCCATCTGGGCAATGGCTTAAACTATGAGCCTAATTTCATTTGGGGCTGACCATTGCTTTCAAAAACAATTGTCTCTAACTTGAATGACTCAAGGTATCTGTGCCATGCACAATGGAACTAAATGCCTCCTCAAGCACCTCCGAACTCCTTTATCCACATGATATGACTGAATATTTCCCTACATGTCAATTCACAGAGGATTAACATAACCTGAGGTCATTTTTGTGGCTTGTTTTACAGGTAAAGGTAAAAGGCTCCTGAATCTTTACTGATGGGACTAAAATACAGATAGGACTAAAATCACTGAGGTAGCAATTACATTACCCCACCTCCCCAAGTAAAACTAATCCCCTCCAAATAGGGCTAAAGTCAGACTAGGTATAGGAAGGAACGCTTCGTACCCAATGACAAAGCTAACAATACTTGGTGAAGGGCAAAACAAACAAAGGTGTTTTTATACAAGCAGGTAAATGTGATTACTTTTCGTTGGTGATGGATAGTTCATAACTGATGGACTGCTAACATGACATGCTGACGTCGTGAGGTGGTGAATCATGGGAAGTGTAGTTGGATTCCACCAAGGCAGGAGTATAACCTGAAGGGATGATAAATAGGAGCTTTGACTTTTGTTTTATTTCATTTTAATTCCCCAGACTTAAACCCAATTAAAGATCAATAGGACCACCCTGATCATCGTGATCGCTCTATGGATCCTCGCCAGGGCTATCCAGCAATTCTACATGCAGTTATCTGAGAAAGTTTTCATTGTCTTTCACACTTCAACAAAATCCCAACCCAGAACTGAACTATTCCTTAAATCCATTGTGAACTGAGCAAAACGGCCACACTGTAAAGTGTTATTGAATTACTGAGTTAGCTGAATTTAGAACAGTAGCATGAATATGTGATATACTGTATGCCCATAAACGTATTATACAAGTTCAAATAACTTGTGACCAGTGGCTCGCTGATTTGAGTCCCTGAACCGACAGGATACGACTACAGTGCCTTGAGCAGGATACCTAACCCTAAACCAAACACCATGGATAGGGCTGCCCCCTGCTCCAGGCAAGTGTGCTCACTGCCCCCTAGTGTGTGTGTGCATACAGTGCACCTGGATAACGTTTACATTTACGGCATTTAGCTGACGCTTTATCCAGAGGTTAATCAATAACAAGGTTAATCATATTACAGGTGGGCCAGTGTAGTGTAAGTGGTGTAGCACAGCATAGTCACCCAGACCCGGATTCGAACACCAGTCTCCCCCACATGTGGTGGTGTCGGCTCCCTTGCAGGTACTGGTGTTATCCGCTGAACTACACCACCCACTGATTAGCACCAACCAAGACGTTTAGATGACGTCTTCTACTTTGTGAGGATAAGTCATTTTAATCTTCAGAATGCTGGGCAGCTGCTTACAAGAGCCAATGGCTGCTGATTGTTTGAGGTTTGAGGAGTCAGAGTGTTTACGAGGCTTTGGAATCTGGATTACCTGGGGTTTCCTAACGGTGACTGTGGACAAACCACAGTAATAACAAGCTAATTAAGATCCAAGACCTTGGTAAGAGATTATCTTAGCGCGCCAATAATCTCCTGTGGTGCCCGAACCTCAGCATGGTGTTTCATCTTCATGCCTTCAGGAAATCATTACATCATCTTCCCATTTTTCACAGTAACAGACATTTTGACCAGGGTCTGCCCAGACGTTGGCCTGCCACTGTGAACCTGCACAAACTTTTGAATCTGAGCTAAGAGAAAGCGAGACGAGTCAAGCTCTGAGCTCTTTAATTAAGCATTAATTTGGCATTTTTAACCATAATGTTCTTTTATGGATGAATGTGCAGCTGACTTCCATCTGATCACCTAAACGATGCTTAAATAAAGCCAAAGTGTTGTTGTTTCCTCGCGACAGATACCCCGAGTTCTCACCCTTCGTTTAATTAAGAAAAAGTCTTTGCGCCTCAGTGACACCATGCGTGTCATAACACTTTAGACAGAGTGCATGAAGTTTAGCAGGCCAGGATTAGAGCCAGCCAGAGAGAGGCAGAGGAAGAACAGAATAGAAAGACTCAGAGCTGTCAGCCTCTCTTCCATAACCTGCCCAAGTCGCACAAAGTGCCGTCTGTTTTCGTCCTCCTCTGCACCTCGGGCTTCATCAGCATGTTGCAGGAGGTCCGGCCGTGACGATACGGCGCACAGCATAAGCCCCGCTATTAACAGGTTTCTCTATTAGCCCAATTAAATATCCTTAGGACACACCAGCGACGGCAGCCGCGTTTGGACGGATGGAAGCGAATAGCCACATTAAAACGCAATTTCGTAAATTAAATTTCAATTTAATGGCGACAGTCTTTCTTCAGGTAATGAGACCCAGCAAGCGGCTGGGCTCTGGACAGGCTATTTAAAAACTCGCTCTCTCTCTCTTTCTCTCCCTCTCACTCGACCTCTCTCTTCCCGCATCTCTTTTATGCCTTATATTGTGCGAAAGCATGATTTATTTATTTATTTATTCTTTATCAAGGCCGGTTCTCAGAGGAAATTTTTACAGGGTGGCTGCCCTTTCCAGTAGTGTTTTCATCGGCTTTCCTTCTTCTTCTCTCTCTCTCTCTCTCCCTCTCTTGATGCTGGATATGCTAAAGAGTCACTCCTGGTCTCCTGGTCTCGTTATCTTCTTGTACACTGATATATATATATATATATATACACATACACATACACACACATACACACACACACACACACACATACACACACACACACACACACACTTCCAACTTAAAAATAATAATTTATATATATATATACACACATACACACACACACACACACACACACACATACACACACACACACTTCCAACTTAAAAATAATAATATATATATATATATATATATAAATAATTTTTTTTAATGACACTCAACAGCCATTAGTCACGAAAGGTTTTCATACACTATACCCTCTATAAGGCACAGCACATCATCCCTGCCGGCCCTACAATGCTTGAAATAATGCTATTTAAATACCCTCACTCTCATATGGGAAACAGTGGTACGGTTCCTCTCCATTGCAGCAAGCTGTGTACTGTTAAAGATAAAAATGAACATTTAAACAGGACATTGATTATATTCTGATATAATGGTGTAATTACATTGTAATATCATTGTTGTTCATTATTTATACATGATTAATATGAGAGGAGGCTTTACAAAACGTAATCAAATACAGTATCAGCAGGACTTTGGCCTTTTATTAAAGTTGTTTGCATTAGTGTCACTGTTTTGCATATGAAACCAATTTTGCTGCAGAGGCATGAATAGAATGGTTCCAATATTATACGCTACCGTTATGTTAGAAGATACTGCCTTGTAGACGATCCTGTGACTGAGAGAGCTATATAGCTGGGGGAATTAAATTATTCCGAGAAGGTGACTATGAGGCTAACATTGGTGGGGTTGAACGTCTTGATATTAATAATAATAATAATAATAATAATAATAATAATAATAATAATAATAAGTGTCTTCAAGTCATTTCCAACTTCTGTCAACCATCTGGACAAGTCAAGTAGTTTTTGTCATTTCAACCGTATACAGTGGTGTACAGTAGACAGTGAAACGAAACAACGTTCCTCCAGGACCAAGGTGCTACATAGAACAATAATACAATAAATACACAAGACAATTTACAATACACGAAACAGCAAACAATAAATACAGGGAGGAAACAGTGCAGATAGCCCACTGGTAGTGGGTGCAGTAAAGTGTGGTTATGTCCTTTTTTTTTTTTTTTTTTTTTTAAAGATAACTTTGTTTTTAGCAGCAGTTATGTCCATATTTGGTATACATGTAAACATTTTATACTTTAAGTGTTATGTGTGGACAGATTTAAAAGATGAGACTGTGTGTGTGTGTGTTCAGTCCAGTCACTGAATGGGTGCAGTTATTCAGACCAGACTCTGGGTGTTAAGGAGTCTGATGGCATGGGGAAAGAAGCTGTTGCCTAGTCTGGATGTGTGGGCCCGGATGCTTCTGTACCTTTTTCCAGATGATAGCAGGGTGAAGAGTGTGTGTGTGTGAGGGGTGTGTGTGGTCATCCACGATGCTGGTTGCTTTGCGGATGCAGCGTGTGGTGTAAATGTCCATGACAGTGGCAAGAGAGACACCAATGATCTGCTCAGCCGTCCTCACTACCCGCTGCAGGGACTTGCAATCCGATGCGATGCAGTTCCCAAACCAGGCAGTGATGCAGCTGCTCAGGATGCTCTCGATGGTTCCTCTGTAGAAGGTGGTGAGGATGGGAGGTGGGAGATGTGGCTTCCTCAGCCTTCGCAGGAAGTAGAGACGCTGCCGGGCTTTCTTGGTTATGGTGCTGGTGTTGAGGGACCAGGTTAGATCCTCTGAACTCCAGTTCACCTGGCAGACAGTGTTCCTCCAGAGCATCTTGTATTCTGTTGGAGTCTTTAGGCTTTTGAATGTCTGGTTTATGATTCTTCTATTAAGACCCTTCCATCTTGTTGCTGGCTTTTTCTTTTTTACCTTCAACTATTCCAAGACTTATATGGTGTTATACCATATATTTAAAAATTATGGCATTGTTTATGTAGATAGATAGATAGATAGATAGATAGATAGATAGATAGATAGATAGATAGATAGATAGATAGATAATCTTTTATTAATGCCACAGTGGGGAAATTTACAATGTTACAGCAGCACAGAGGAACGAACAGAAGTATCGGGATAGCTGCTGTAACTGGCTGCCGGAATCCAAACTAATATATGTGTATATATATATATATATATATATATATATATATATATATGTATATATATGTAGTTTCTCATTTACACAAACATGCTATATATATATATATATATATAGCATGTTTGTGTAAATGAGAAACTACAGTGCATGGTGGCTAAATGTAAAACTATCAGTAGTCATGTGACGCATGCATGAAAGTTCATCACTACACCAGCTTTAGGAGCTCTGCCTGCTCCACGACTATAAACTCTAATCCTTGTTTGTGGTAGTGCATGAGTCTAGCATGTTGATATTGGCACAACCTCTGGACAACAGAAGGACACACTTGCTGACAGACAGCCCTTTAGGTTGCTCCACACATTCACGCTAAATACCACAGCTGCATTCATTACCCGGCAACGCATTCAGGTGGTCCACTCAATGACACAACTTACATAACATCTCTCTTACAAGCTTTCCATCCCCCCCATCTACTCTTTCACTCTAGCCCTGTAGCCTTTTCATATTATCTAGGTCTCTCTCTCGTAGCCTTTCATACTAACTCCTTAAACAGCAGGCTTATTACTCAGTTATTTCTCTCAAGACTATTCAGTAAATAATTAATGAATTTAATTAAATAATTAAAGTTATGTAGTTACGAAAGTGAGGAATCAAAGCGTGGCGACTCTTGAATACCACAAAGCCATCTAAACACATAGTTAGTGGCCAGCTGTGTGCAATAACAGTATACCAACAAATGTGGTGCTTCGAATGGAAATAGCAATACCAAATAATTACAACATCACATGATCATAACTTTCAGGTTTTTTTTTATTATAGTGTAAAGACATTGGAAATCCATTCCTTATTGGCTTTGTTGCCATTTTCCTATACCAGTGTGAATGGAAATTGTATTGAATACTTTGTACATATTTGCAGCCCATTTGGTGTCTTAGGGACTTTGATGTCAAGGCGCCAGACACATCACTAAACTCCTACACGTGGATATTGTGTAGTCATTGTCATTTGTCTAGAGTCTTGGTGTCGTGTCTGTGTGTCGAGTCTTGTAATGTGTATGATTATGTATGAACTGCTGTCCCATGCTCTTGCAGGTAACCCCCAGCAATGGTATGCTCCATGTAGTGGGAGTGGCGTATGGGGTATAAAAGAGGCATGGGCAGGGGAGGCTAAAGTGCAGCTAGTTGCACAATCTGGACGAGGTACCTTTTATAGGTCAGCAGGGACCTACTAGCCATCTTGTTTCATGTTAAACACGTGTGACACCAAACAAATTCTGAAAATAGACTGGACCATCCCCGAATTCCTTGTGGCTGCCTTATAACATCAACCCCTAGCGACCACACCACCACAAATGGTAGCAATTGCTTCTATAAGTGATGATCAGCCCTGCACATTGAATTGTGCGGTGTCTGGTCTGACCCCCCCACCCCTTTAACCCCTGCAGCGATGCTGGCAGCACTCTCACATCTATTCTCAAAAGACAACCTCTGGATATGTCGCTGAGCACGTGCACTCAACTTTTTTTAATCTGCCATGGCGAGGCCTGTTCTGAGTGGAACCTGTCCTGTTAAACCGCTGTGTGGTCTTGGCCACCGCTCAGTTTCAGGGTGTCAGCCATCTTTATGTAGAACAACACTTCTTTTTTCAGATCCTCAGAGAGTTCTTCACCATGAGGTGCCATGTTGAACTTCCAGTGACCAGTATGGGAGTGTGAGTGCGATAACACCCAATTTAACACACTTGCTCCCCATTCACACCTGAGACCTTGTGACACTAACGAGTCACATGACACTGGGGAGGGAAAATGGCTAATTGGGCACAGTTTGGCCATTTTCACTCAGGGGTGTACTCACTTTTGTTGCCAGTGGTTTAGACAATAATGGCTGTGTGTTGAGTTATTTTGAGGGCACTGGAGATGTACACTGTTATACAAGCTGTACACTGACTACTGTACATCGTATCAAAGTGTCATCCCATGAAAAGATATAATAGAATATTTACCAAAATGTGAGGGGTGTACTCACCTTTGTGAGATACTGTATACTCTTGATGTATCACATTATTATATTTTTGCCTATATTATATGGAGGGCCGAATAAAAAAAATAAATAAAAAAATAAATAAATAAATAAATAAATAAAACACTAATACAATAAAAATAATGATGGTAAATCTAAAAATAAATAAATAAGCATATAAATAAGTATATCAATAAATAAAAAACTTAAATGAATATGTAATGTGTATTTATTTTGTTATTTGTGTTACTTAATGAACATTTTTATTTTACATTAATGTATTTACCTAATTATTTATTCATAAATTCATTTATTTATTTATTTTTGTTTTTCCTTACCCTTATGGTAATAAAGGGGCTGTCAATCCATGACGTCAGTGTGTCTTAACATTCCTATTGGTTGATCCACAGCAGATTCCGTAGATCGATTGTCTTGCTCCATCAGCAGCAACTATGAACAACACGGTGCACTAATGTCTGCTTACAGACAACAGGTAGCAAGAGATCTGAGACTCTTAGCTGACCCTGCTGAAAATGCAGGTGCAGATTATTTACTCTTTCGAGTGGAGGCTGTGGCTGACAGTGTGTTCCATTTTGCTACATCTTCTAAAACACAGATCGACCCCATAGTGTTCACAAATTTAGGTAGTTCATCGTCTCTCCCTGCTAAATTCTCATCATGCAACACCTGGAAGCTGCCTCTCTGAGCAGATCCGACACCGACCTGCGCCCCGATATTTGTCCTCTCAGAGTCTTTCACCCAAACGCATAGCCAAGCTACATAGCTCTGCTCGAAATCAACTCCTGTCATTCTGCACTTGATTGCTAAGCCTGAACATGAAAAACACGCCTCCTCATTATCATAAGGAAGAAGAAATAAAGAAATTAATTAATTAATTAATTAATAAAACAAAATAATTAAATGTATAATTAAATTATATTTTATGTAAAAATATGTATTAAATAAATAGATTTTAAAATGACCATGTTTAAATAATATATGCCTATATTGAATGAAGGGAAACATTAATAAAACATTAATAAACAGTACAAGAATAAATAAAATGAGGACTATATAAATGCAAGAAAAGGAAATAAGCATATAAATAAAATCAAAGCAAGCAATATATACAAATTCTAGTTATTTTTATTTAAATGTTAATTTTATTTAGTCTTTTATTTATTTATTCATTTATTTTTAATTTTGGCAGATCTGGTCCTCCTTAATATTATTGACTAAAACTTTGATCTATTTTTCTGCACAGTTTAAAAGCTCTAATTCCCCTTTCAGTTTAGTGAATATATTTATGATGGACAGACTCCTCGAGTCTCAAGTTGTTTTATTTGTCATTTTAACCATATTCAGTGGTGTACAGTACAGCCCTGGGGTGCCCCACCAATAGAATTGGTCCAAAACTGCTCAGAAATATAACTTGCTATATATCAACCTCTACTGCAGGTTTAGAAAGCTGTTTCATCTTCCTGTAAAGCTCCATTTAGGATATTTTAAGGTGGACTGTATAATTCCATGAGTGCTATTTTATAGTTTGATGTCTTCACTTTTATTCTAAAGTGAAGCATTAGCATCAAAATAAGGAAACCTTCTATGAGTAACAACTTTTAACTGGTATAGTTTATAGCCAACGGTTTTCTGATAGTTTGGGTTGTCTTCGCCTCTGATGTATCCTAATGTTTTCATCCATTTATAGTACTTATGAAGTAGTTAGCTGCAACAAACAGATTTACAAAATCGAGATGGGAATTGCAGGGGAATTCCAGAGACTTTTCTAAATTGCTGCATAATTAAATTGCTGATATGAAAAACAAAGTCATTTGGAGTGTTTTGATGTGAAGTGATGCAATGCGGAGAAACTTACCATCTCAGATTCCTTTACAGTGGAGTTGATAGAAAGCGCAACACAAACAGAGTTTATATGTGTAATGTGGATAATTGTGGAATAGTGCCAAATCTTTGGTATTTTATTGCATTTTATCATCATGAAAAGAATATTTACACTGATACTTACACCCAAAAGGAATCAAACTTGGTGGGTACATTGTGAGACATGCAACTGATTCAAGTCATGCATGTGGCTTAAGCAAGGACAGGCCTTATCGCTGTACCTGACTGACCCAACAGCCACGATTGCAGACAGTCAGTGAGTCATCCTCCATGAGTCATCCTGCCAGCAGTATTGGCATACGGCTGCCGGACCACATGAATACAGACCATTATTACAACTTCACCTAACACCACGTCAATGTCACCAAAGACTGCCATGGAGTTGCAGCCGGTCATCTTCAGTCCTGCTTTTGTCGTGTTGGAGACATGTCCAGGGTGCCTGGTGTCACTCCACCGCCACCCCACCGCACAATCTGCAGGAACTGTGCACGAATATTCAAACTGTATGGGGTGGATTATCCAGGACATCATTAGGAACCTGTGCAGCTTCATGCTGAGACGTCTGGATTGTTGAGATAGCAAAGATGGCGGCCCGATTCCATACTGAGAGACACTGGTTCTGCATGAGTAGCTCAGTATTACCCATATTAGTCAAAACCTGTAATCATTTATTGATCCTGGTGACCTTTATCTTCCCTCAAAACAGCATTGCAGTAGGAAACTTCCTTCTGGGTGCAGCTATTCTTTTGATGGGGAGTATTTTAATTTTAGAATAATTACAGTTTCCTTAAAGAGGTATTAAATGCTTCCGATGTCTGGTTCCTAAAGAGCCCACTAAGAACAAACCTGCCTCGATGTTTAGGCAGGCTAAAGGGGGGGTTGGTGAATAAATACATTTCCACAGTTTTCCTCGCACCCCCAAATAGATTCAACCAGCCGAGGCTTAGTTAGCATCCAAACTTAGCTCCATTCTTCGCACTGAAGCTGTTTTTCGGTCTTGCTCTCCCTCGTTCTCTCTCAAGCACATTCACTCGCACATTGCTAACCTGAGAAAAGGGTGCTTGGCCACACGTGGCCCTCGGCAGCCGTGGCTCAGTGTGTGAAATTGTCCAAGCGGCTTTCAGAGCAGACCTCACAGTGTGTTAGGAGAGAGAGCTCCTGGGTGGACCTCTCTCTCCCACACTCCCTCTCTCCTGCTGGAGCCACACGAGCGAGCGAAAATCTCCCGCCGCACCTCACTTATCGCTCACAATCCTTCTCGCAGTGGGCCGCCTGGACTGAGCAGAGACATGGCTAGGGCACTGTGTGTGTGTGTGTGTGTGTGTAGGTCCTGTTTCAGAGAACTCTGGGACACCGTAATAGAGAGGCAGTAAGTATAGCGTAAGTGACTTTTTCACCCTGAGGGCATGGCAAACAACGTCTGGCATGGCGGACAGGGCTGGACGTCCCATCGCTAGCTGACCACAGGCTTGCTGAGAGGTCGGACATTGTGTGCGGACTGGCGTGTCTGCTGGGTTTGCGTCTAGGTGTCTGTCTGTAGGGGGTAGTAAGCCTAGCCCACCCAAAAAGAATCATGTGCCCAACTAATGAGAGTTCAGACACTTCCTGAAATTCTCTATTCGGAGTTTGGGCGTTTCAAACGTGTCACAGCGGTACAAGAAAGATGGTCTGGAATGTCAGCAACATTTGAAGGATATTTGGTTAGTGGATTTCCTGTTTGCAGTCATCAAGGCCTGGATGGCAATACCCTTAAGAGTCCCTGGGCAATTCTCCTAGACTAAACTGTAAGGTGCCTGGATAAGAGTGTTTCCCCAGAGTCCATTAATGTAAATGTAATTCAGCCAGCACAAGTCTTCTTCAGCTGCTAGCAAGTGATGGACTAACGTTGGCCTACTTGTTGTAAAAGGTTATCATTATTAACCTGTAGGCCTGTCATATTTTGATGGAGTTATAGAAATAGTTATGGTATGTTTGAGGGGTGGTACAAGTCGAAAACCCCTCCTCCTTGTAATTCAGCATTGTACATATTCCTAAAGACAGTTGTTGGAAGTCACACTGAACCCAGGACCATCTTGGAGCTGACCGCAGTGCCTCCATGCACAGATTCGTTGGTCATCTCCAATGAAGATGACCAGGATGACTTTTGGACGACATCACTGCTCACTGAATGTCTGTAATTGCAGCTGTTGGGTCAGTCAGATACAGTGATAAGAACCATCCTGGCATATGTCACAAGCCAAGCATGAAACTTGAATCATTCGAATGTCTCACAATGTCAAACCTACCCACCAAGTTTCATTCCTGTTGGTTGAGTCCTTCTGGGTGCAGCTATTTGTGCAACTGTATTTTGACGGTAGGTGTAAATAGAGAAAGAGTTTTTTCTCTCTTTAAAAAGGAACGAATATACAGAAAGGCCAGCACCCCATGTTTTAACATCACTTGCCTAGAGATGCAGCTGTTCACTACTTAGGGAAGCTAATTGCAGTTCTTTATGGGCATTTGTGGGGTCCGTATCTCCGGTTTCCTCAATGTCTACTAAAGGCTAGCAGTGCAGTCTGGAACTTGTTGTTATTTGCACATCAGTTTGGCTTAGTTCCTTCATTTCTTTGCTTGTATAATTAGATATTGATGTGTAATGTTGTTATCAGTGTCTTCTTAAATAGTTCAATAAAACTTCATAAAGCGCTGGAGAGGGACCACAGTGCTCTAAATGTCAGTCTCTCCAGACACCCACTGTGAGGGAACATCTCAGCAATCCCACTTGGGTGCACTTAAGTCTGATACAAATTTGCGAGATTCAGGGGTTCATGTCTCTGGTTCCCTGAGGACTACTAACGCAATCCAGGGCTCAGTGGAAAGGGCACCACCTGCTCTACTCACCTGTAGCTGCACATTTTTAAAGTCAGATTTTTAAGGTTGCAAAGGAATCGCTTCTCATGTGGTTTGATTCATGACATCATCCGTGATGAGTCACATAATCGTCAAATCTGAAGTCATACAAACGTAGCTCAGATTGGTCAGCCCGATTCTTAACACATGTCCACCACCGAAAAGGACCACCACAGAGCAGGTATTATGTGATTCCTGGATCATTCTCAACACTGCAGTGATGCTGACATGGTGGTGGTGGTGGTGTGTGTTAGAGTGTGTGTTGTGCTGGTCTGAGTGGATCAATGTGGCTGATTAAGGCTAGAACTGAACTCTGCTGGTAGGTACATCTCGGGGACCACAATGTTGTTGGTTAGCATTGATCTAACTGCTAACTGCTCACACCTCCGCCCCCCTCTTCTTTCTTCCCTTCTCTCTCTCCTTCTCTTTGTTCTGCAGGTATGAGATAAGCTCACAACGGCATAATTCTAATTATTGTTTTGTCAGTTTGAAAAACGCTGGGAAATGAACGATCGTTACAGGACGCCGGATCGGACTGACACACGCTCCCACCTCTTCCCCGCCGTAGCCCCACCTCATACTTTTAATTAATGTTTAGGAGATTGAATTAAGAAACAAACAGTTAAAGTTTGCTGAGCGATTAAAAAGGAGTGACAGAAAAAGCTGTCGTCGCTGCCGACAAAACAATTCATGGGAGACCACAGGGATTAATTCTTCATTCATTTCTGCGATACATGATTGATTCAGTCCTCCCTCCCCCTCCCCCTTGTCTCCCTCCGTCTCTCTAAGCTTCCAGGAGACAAACAACTTAGCCGTAATTGCCGCTGTCTGACTGAGGGAGTGGCGTGAGAGGGGCTCGTGCTGTTTCAGTTACCAAAGGGACTCGCACTGACACTAATCGTCACCAAACTCCAGATTAGCTTTCGGGAACTTACCTGTAGCTGTCTAAGCCAATCAAAAATGAGCTGGTACTAACTAGCCTACGCCATCAACTTGACACACCACCAAAATACCGTAATTAATGAATGTGTCATTGCGTAATTTCCTTCAGCACAAGGCCTGTCATCTTCGCTCTTCCCCGAGAGCCTACTGAGGAGGCTTTCTCGTTCACCATTTTCTCCCTCCGTTCTCCTTTGCCATTGTACGTTAAAGGAATACTTTGCTGGAAAGCCAAATAGATAGATTCTCCCCTGCAGTGGTGGATGAAGTACCTAAAGCATGTAGTTGAGTAAAGTAGAGATCCCCAAGATAAAATACTCCTCCAGTAAAAGAGAAGGTTCCCCTCTTTAGACCTCCACTGGAGTAATAGTACTAAAGTACATATTTCAGATGTACTGAAGTATGGAGAGTAACAGGAGCATGGTTTATTATGGCTCTAATGTCCTATTATCATTTCTGGATCAGGACTCTTCATCAGCTCAGTGTAGGTGGAGAGACTCTAGTGTCTCTCAGTCCACCAGTCTTTAATAGAAGCTCATTCATTAGTCTGACACTGACGTCTATTCACATCATCATCAACACAGAACACTGAAGGAGAACAGGTTCCATTAGCTAGAACTGAGTTCAGTCTTGGTGGAGACAACCAGTGGATCCGTATGTGGAGGCACTGTGGTCAGTGGTGAAATGAACAGTTTGTTGTCACACATCACATGTCCAGAAGGCCTGGTGTGGCTCCACCTCCACCCCTACCTAAGGCAGCCAGACAGTCCGGTTTTTCAACTCCCAGTCCTCTGTCTCGGCCAATACATAGACAGACACCTATTAGTCCTCTTTTCGGGATGAACTATTTAAAATGTTCACTAACAAACAATGTTGTGTGCCATTGGCTCACATCCCTGTCAAAAGATATGCCTTGCAGCATTTCATTGGTTTAATAAGCTCATGTGACATCATGACACGCCTACTGGCTCACTGCAGGTCAGCCCTCTAAATGCTAGTCAATTAGTAAACTCCTGTCTGACTTGCAAATGCCATCCATTCCACCAAATTAGGTGAGTAAAGTAATCGTTTACGTGTCATATAGGTTAGGTTATGATTTTAATTCGGTTCTAGTATCGTGACCGACCCTCCCTTTATGATGATTATGATGTCCTCCATTTTTGGGGCTATGAAAATGCCCACCCTACTCCAACCCTAAAAATCTACAGAAACTGTGTAAGAATATTTACTATTAATATTTATAACATGGGATGGATTATCACAGGACACCATTAGGAACCTCTACAGCTCCATACCGAGACATGTGGCATGTTGCATTAGCAAACATGGCGGCCCGACACCATACTGAGAGACGCTACCTCTGTATGTGTAGCTCAATAAATATTGATCATATTATATAAATAATATGAATACTGATCAGTGTAAATGTATCATCATCATTTATATTTCCTGGTAAGCTTTATCTTCCTTCCCAACAGCACCACAATCCCACATTTCTATCTGAGTGCAACTGTTGTTTTGATGATGAGTGTATCTTAGTGTTGCAGTGTGCTAGCTAATGCCTCACAGTTCCAGTACCAAACAAAAAAGCAAACTCCAGTCACCAGTATCAAGTCACATGCTCTGGCCTCTGACTGCATATGGGATAAAGGGAGGGATAAATGAGCTGCTTTAGTAAACTTCTTCTTTAAATGGACAGACTGTCCACCGGACAGTCGTTTAGAGCCCAGAAACCTGCACTTTTACTGCTGATCCTGCAGTAATGGATGTCTGGCGTTCATGCTCCACGTAAACCATAAAGAACAGCGATCGTACGTTACAGATGAGGTGTATGCTCTCTGACTGCTCTATGAGGGGGGCATATATTTCTTTAAATGGGACAGGGCCTTGGCAAGACCGCCTAATGCCCTACATGTGTGCTTATTGATCAGAGCTGAAGTGCGGCCAGCTCTCACACGTCACGGCAAACGGCAGCCGGGTGTTTCGATTCAAGGCCTCATACATTTCACACCCATTACAGCACTCCAGTACAGACAAACTTCAGCTTGCTTATGTTCCTCTGCTTTCCCCCTCTTTCTCTCTCTATCTCCCTCCCTCTTTTCTTCTCTTTCACCAGCCCTTTGGGGACTATCAGTGTCTATATGAAAACAGTGCATTATCATCAGGCTCGAATCCATTTTGCTTCTTGTGGGAATTGCAATAAATTGGTTTGTGTGAGAGAACGCTCTTTATAGGCAGAGGAGGAGACGCGCACCTCGCTCTCATTTGTTCATTTGAGCCATAAAGAACGGATAGAGAGAATGGAACGGTGCACTACTTTACATCAAAATGGGTCAGAGCGATTTTTTACGGCAGAGATATCGCCGGAGTTGGGTCATTGCATTATTTCAGGCAATGCGCACAAGCACAGGAATAGTGAAATGTTAGGGAAACTCTGAAACCATCGAATCTGGGTGACCTAATACAGATTCTATCTTTGTTTTACTGATGGAAACCAAACTCTGAGATTAAACATGCAAGCTGTGTGTTTATCTGTGTGCTTCTGGAAACTTTGCGTTTCCGAAAATCCGAACAGCAGAACAAGTTCACTGTGTGCTGTATGTGAAACCCTGAAAGGCCTGAATGTGGACACTCTATTCAAATTACCATAAGCACAAAGACTGCAGGAGAACAGTTTCCGTTAGCTAGAACCAAGCTCTGTCCAACAGGTCAAAACCAGCTCAATGCAAAGTGACTGCTGTACCCTGATTGGTGGGCTCACTTCACACTTCTTTCATTTTGACGTGTTACAGTATTATGCATACATGCCCAAGCAAAAATTTCATTTTAACATACTAGAAATCTACTTTAATATCCGAAAGTACATTCCAAGTACATTCACATTATTGCTTTGTGTGTTAAATACAAATACAATACTGTATATCTTCGCTGTCCAAAGAAAACCATGTATCTCCATTTTTGTTGATTTTTACTTCTATGACTTATTTGATCACATGAGCTGCTGTTTACACTGTGTGTGAATTTCATGAAGAATGGACCAACAGAAATGGCCCAAAACAGTTTGGAAAGACGTCTGGTTCCATTGGCTTCTATTCAAATGAAACGAGGTTTTTGGCTTCTCCTGCAAAGTTGTCCTTTTGGAGATACCTCCGCGACGATATGCATTATAAGTATACAAGTTAGTTAATTAGCATAATTTAATATACTGGAAATGCACTTTTTTATACGTACCTAAGGGTGTTTAAGCAGATCTTAGCGGTGTCTCAAAATAGTACAATTAAAGTACATTTAGTTTTATTGTATATATTATTTTTAACAGCACTAATGATTATATTTAGCATAGTTAAGATATCAAAATAGCACACTTTTAGTATAATTTCAGTATTTTTTTGTTTCTTCTAACTGGACTGTAGAAGGAGCCTGGATGTGTTTTGTTATACTGTACAACCCTGTATTGGTATAATAAATAATAAAGGTGAATTGAATTGAGCTGAATTAAAGTAAATCCTAATGGTGTGTTAGAATAGTACAGTTAAGTACAATTAGTTCTATTTAAGTACATACTAGTGGCACTAATTATTTTATTTAGCATACTACATACATAGTATATTAAAATATTTTCAGTACATTGGTCATGACTGTATGTAAGTACAATAAGTATGCTTAGATTAAATTAATTTCAGTGTACTTTTTCTCTTGGGCAAGTCAACAGGACGGGCAGATTTGGCCTTAATGTACAGGAGTCTAAGAGATATTAGACTTTACCATGTAGTGGAAAAAACAGTTTGAGCTGAAATGTAGTTGGAGTAAAACGACCACCAGGATGGAAACACATCAGTAATGTCCACCAAAACCCTACTTCAGTATAGAAACCAATTACGTTTACTGAGTTACTGTCCACCACAGATGTGGGCCCACATTTCAATCGCTTATGCTCATAACTGCTAATCCATAGTAGTCACTGGATAATATGTAATATTAATTCAGATTAATGGCTGAATAAAAGACTGTAGGTTCAAGCAGTTCATCAGCTTTTATGTGAATTATCCGCAGGCTGTAAGACAGTGCGCTTCAGCCAAGGTAGGAGCCCACTGCCTTTCTTCTTCTCCTCCTGTATTGTGACATATTTCTCAGTACCACACCATATTAGGAATTGTCTCTGAAGTGTTTTTTTCCACTTGATGATTAATGGGGGTGGCAGGGAGGGGAGGTGAACCGTGTTAGTGGGCCAGATTCATAAAACGCACCAGCAGATTTAACATTTCATTATGAGCTAACAGCATTGCATTGACACGTTAGCTCATTCATAAACGGGGATTACTGGCGGTTTACCTCTTGCGTGATGTAAATGAGATGAAACTGTGGGAACACATGTGCCAGCAGTAATTCATAACACAAACACACGAAATATCGGCTGACCCACTCTGCCGGTAATTCTTCCCTGCTAAACCTTCTGATGTAGGAGTACAGGAGGGGGAGAGGACGTGAGCAGGATTTCAGATTGCCGGTTAAAACTGCTGCTTCTTTTCCCAGCATCAAATAACAGTGTTTCACAAACTCCCCACCTGTGTATGGAGAGTAGGTGTAGCTTGAAAACAGGAAGTTATAGATTTTAATCCAGTTTTTTAATAAACTATGTATTTTACAAAGAATTACATTTAATACACATGTGAAGATGACATGGCACGTGTGATAATCCATTTCCTACTGGTCAAAACTGAATTTCTTCTAGTGGAAATTGAATGTGTAAACTGAATTTCCTAAAAAATTCAATGCGGCTTATAGCAGTGATTGGTATTTAAGCATGTCAAGAATAATTACCATGTGCTAAACCTTAAGTGCTGTTAGTATAAAAAATTATAATAATTATAATAAACTGAAAAAAGCTTGAATTCTTAACAAGGAGAAACTAAACCTTGTATACTGACTTTTTCTAATGTCAACATTTTCTCTGGCAAAGAAACTTTATTTCTTGATTGCTTAATTAAATGTCAGAAACAAAGAACTTGGAGCTAAAAGTCAGATGAGCTTTATTAAACAATTGAGTAGTTGAACACAGCAACAAAACATGAAGGGAGAAGCCAAGATCAAAGCTAAGGGACAGGCTAAGGTCAGAACCAAGGTAGTCAGGCATCCAAAGTAGAAGGAGATGACAAGGAGGGTAGTCAGAGGAGCGAAGGAGGTCTAAAGCCAGAAAGCAGAACAGAACATAAAGGAAGGAAGAGAGCGGTAGTCAAGGAACAAAAAGGGGTCAGAACCAGAGTAGAGATAAACAGAACCGCTCTGAACTGAAAACGGAGTTTGGCAAAAGTCTGAGTGAGGCTTATATGCAGACTGATAATTGGAAACAGATGGGCTAATATCAGGAGACCTAGAGCGGAAGTGATTGGGAGACTGGGGACATGTGAGTGTGATGTCATCAGGTAATGCACTCTGGGAAGTTGAGTCCGGGGAGCGGTGGAGTCGGGGAGACACGGAAGTCTGACAATGAAACAATTTAACACTGTTTGTCAGAATTATTTACCCTAAAATTCATAGCCTTTTTGTTGTTGTTGTTGTTTTCTGCCCACTACAGCTTCACTTGGTATTTAGTATGTATAATATCGTCGCTGTCCAAAAAAAAACAGGTATCTCCAAAATGGCAATTTTACAGGAGAGGCCAAAAACCTCGTTTCATTTGAATGGAAGTCAATGGAACCAAACGTCTTTCCAAGCAGTTTTGGGCCATTACTGTTGGTCTATTCTTCATGGAATTTCCTTACAGTGTAAACAGCAGCTCATGTGATCAAATGAGGCATAAAAGTAAAAATCTTTTTTTGGCTACAACAGTATATAATAGCATTAAGAAGACACCTAATCACCACCACTTTGACGTTGAACAGCTTGAATAGATTTTAATAGCTTTCATATACATATATATATATATATATATATATATATATATATATATATATATATATATATATATATATATGCTGCATTTTTGGGGCATATCATGATTAATGTCACAAACCTGGCCTATTGTTGGTTAATATTTTTCCACAGCTGTTGGGGCACAGTGGCCTAACTGAACTCAGAGGAGCAGCCAAAAATGTGGAAGATCACGAGGAAACTAATATTGTGTCTTGCAATTGTATTGTTCATGCTCTGTTTGACCAGGGGCATGAACTTACAAGAGCTAAAAAGGACTGTTTCAAGTTGACTTTAAAGGTTGCCTCATTTGAATGTATGTGTGCACCTTTAGCGTGTGTTAGAGGTCTGCCCCGGCATGAAATTAAGGACCTGACCCGACCCTTGTCTGGCTTTGAGACCCAAACTAAATTTGAAGCCCTCGCACACGTAAACCAAAATGGGTTATTGCAGACACAGTTTTACAGTGCTTTGCTTGAGCTGGTCAACAGAAAATGTCCTGCTGTATATCATAAGTATATTTGTGAAATTGCCTGTTTTTATTCTGTTCTTAAAATGATAATATTATAATATTAATTTCTGTACAGTTCACTGAGTCTCCATTTTTATAACCTTCATTCATCATTTAGAATGTTATGGGCTGTTTTTGGTTACTAGGCTTGTAAGACTGATATGCAATCAGCACCAAAAGGATAGTTACACAAATAGCGGCGTCCAGAAAGAATCACCTGACAGCCATGAAGCGGAAGGTGGGTAGGTTGGACTTTTTGAGACATGCGAATGATTCAAGTTTCATGCTCGGCCAAAGACTGCAATGGTGCCGTGCCAGACTGTCATGGAGTAACTCATCGCCTAGATGAATGGTTTGTTGTCACAGATCCAGAAGGTCTGGTGTATCTCCACCCTTACCTCAAAATCTGCAGGAACTGTGTGAGAGTATTCAAACTGCATGGGATGGATTATCACAGGACACCATTAGGAACCTCTACAACTTCATGTCGAGACGTCTGCCATGTTATGTTAGCAGACATGGTGGCCCAATGCCATATTGAGAGACACTACTTCTGTACTGTCCCTGGTAGCCTTTATCTTCCGTCCCAGTAGCACTACAAACCCACACTTCCTTCTGGGTGCAACTATTCTTTTGATGCTTGAGTGTATGTATGTAATTGACCTCTGGTGTGCCCGGCTGAATTGTGTGCCAGCCTATTTAAGAAGGCATTTCATTCTGAAACACATCTAACTGTAATGTGAAGGGCTGGAGTTTGGAGTATGGATTGGGTGGTAAGTACATTATAAACCTTTAACAGTATTTCCATTCTACGTTAAGACCCTTTACCACACTTTGGGCAACCGTAACAAGCAATGAGGAAAGATCGGCCATAACATTGCCTCCAACCGAGGTCATATTCATCCTCTCTACGGGTCTTTTCCAAACCCAGCCAAGCCTGCAAAGTTATGAAAGGCATATTCCTTCAAACACAAACAAATTACTACATTAAAATCATCATTCATTAGAAAACAAACCCGAGGCCGACACAGGCCTGTGCTTGCAATTGAAAAATTGGCCCGAACCGGGCCCAAAACCCCATTGGGCTTGGGTCAGGTGGCCTCTTGAGTGTGTGTATGTGTGTGTGTGTTAACAGCAGGGATTCTTGCCTTCCAGTCCTGGAATCCAGCACAGTGTAGTGATTGCCCCACTCAAGCACACCTGCTTCAACTCATCAGTTAATTAACTCAATGACTCAATCATTTTAGCTGGTTTATTCGAGCAGACCTCCAGGACTGCAACTGAAGGCCCCTGCCCTACAGGATTTGGTACATCCATCACTGCTCCTGCGAGAGCGTTACAGGAATAGTTGTCTCAGAGGCGGCCGGCCGCTCCCCTGCTGCAGGAGACGCTTTGTGGTTATGTGGGACAAGTAGTTGGTCTGCCAGCACCAGAGCAGATGAGGACGCTCCCATCTATCTGTGAGGGGGTTCGACAGAGGGCCAGTCAGTGGGGGCTAAGAGCCCACATGGAGAATTACCACACATATACATCACCTGTCCAGCTTAGCACACTGCTAACTCAAACCATTTCCTGATAGTGGAGCATATATGCAGATATATATACCCACATCTGAGGAGGCTGCTTTAGTGTAGATCCAACTACAAATAGGAAAATAGGCTAACGTCTCAGATTTTTGTGTGCCTGATTTTAATCATGATTGCCAAGAGCAAAGACTTCAAGCTCATCCAATCACAAGCCAAACAATCAGAGCCAGTAATCTACATTTCGTCCTTGAATTCCGTTTTTTGGAGTTGAAAACTTGATATTGAATTAGCTAGAATGAAGCAAAGACATCCAAGAACGTTGTTCGAAAAGGGCAATTCTTTGCTGAGATCTGTGCTGTGATTATATTCTCTCATTTCAAACTTGATATGCCCAATGGGATAAATAAGAATAAATTATATTTTCATGCTTATATTTAGAGATGGACTGATACCACTTTCCCCCCTCCTGAGGATATTGAAGCTGTGTCTCAGTTGTACACTTCTAATACTACACAGTATATCGTCGCTGTCCAAAGAAAAACATGTATCTCCATTTTTGTTGATTTTTACTTTTATGCCTCATTTGATCACATGAGCTGCTGTTTACACTGTGTGGAAATTCCATGAACAATGGACCAACAGAAATGGCCCAAACCTGCTTGGAAAGACGTCTGGTTCCATTGACTTCCATTCAAATGAAATGAGGTTTTTGGCCTCTTCTGTAAAGTTGCCATTTTGGAGATTGACGATATACTCTGTACTTTCTTAATAGCGTGAGTTTGGGAGGATAGTACACAACATATTAGCATACCCTACCTTTCTTACTAACAGGAAGTGGTGAAGTGCACATCGTCCTGGAGCCTGAAGGCTACAATGCAAACAAGTAAACACATTATTTACTGGAATACATTTAATTTTACAGGCCGTTGTGACAGATAAGCGTTGAACTCGCGTTAATAAATCATTTCTGGTGCTGCCACCACCACAGTCGCCATTGCATCACTATCCTCTATGTTTTTCAAAAACTTCTGGAACTGAGAAGCTCCTCGTTTTCTGTTTCCCTTTGCATTGTGGGACAATAATGTCCATTAGTACCATTCTCAGAAATCAGCTGGTGGGCACGGTGGATTTTTGAGTATACTTAACGGACATTCGTACTGTACTTTATATTACGTACTTAAACACTAGTTAGTTTAGTATTACGTGAGCGTTTGGCACCCCCAGAGTACTGTTAGCATACTAACACTATCCAACCAAATTAACTTTTAACAACCATTGGCCACTTCGTTAGGTAACATCTTTGTATCTACACTCATGGTTTTATCTGCTACATTTACCATATAAAGCACTTTGTAGTTCTACAATCACAGACTGGAGTAGGGTGGCCTAACGCACTGCAAGTTAAAAACGTGCTACAAAGTCTCAAAACACAAGCATCGAAATGACACAACTTGTACAGCATTAGCCAAACGCGCTGCAG
Organism: Prochilodus magdalenae; assembly: GCA_024036415.1. Taxonomy (NCBI): domain Eukaryota; kingdom Metazoa; phylum Chordata; class Actinopteri; order Characiformes; family Prochilodontidae; genus Prochilodus; species Prochilodus magdalenae. Next base: position 426,000 of record JAMWET010004505.1, read on the forward strand.
GATCTGAAAACACAAGAATCAAAGGAGACCGCTTGCAAACCATTAACCGCATGCACTGCAAAGTCTCAAACGCGCAGCAAACACTGAAAACACATGCAACTTCCAACACACATGCAGAAAGCCTCACAACACAACGGAAGTGTTCCTGAGGGACACTGAAAGTGGACGAACCCATTCGAGAATGGGCTGCGTAAAACACGAGAAACTGGGTGATAAACAGAAAGAATATCCATTAATAAACAGTAAAACCTTCATTTTAGCCACCCGGTGTGCACTGTTTAAGGTGGAACGAAATGTAAACACGAGAAACTGGCCAATAACCTGCCTGAATATTCATTAATAAACAGATAAACTTTTGCTGGAACTGGGGCTGTCTCGGCTCTACGTCCAGGTCCACATAGCCCACATGCTCTCGAACGGGTCCGTCCATTTTCAGTGTCCCTCGGAAACACTTCCGTTGTGTTTTGGAAGTTACATGTGTTTTCAGTGTCGCTGCGCATTTGAGACTTTGCAGCGCGTGCAGTTAATGGTTTGCAAGCGGCCTCCTTTTGATTCTTGTGTTATCAGGTCCTGCAGCGCGTTTGGATGTTGTGCAAGTCGTGTCATTTTAATGCTTGTGTTTTGAGACTTTGCAGCGCATTTTTAACTTTCTCGCCCATCGTACTGGAGTCTGTTTCTCTGTATACTATGTTATCTCCGTTTTGGTCAGGACCCCTACAGGACCACCACAGAGGAAATATTATTTGGGTGGCAGATCATTCTCAGCACTGCAGTGACACTGACGGGTTCATTTGTCTATAGTATGTGTAATTGAGTCTAAATGAAACATTTTTTACACAAAACATTTAGAATAAATTAAAAAAAACTTTAGATTGTATTTTGAGTTGTTGGTTCTGTACACAGTAGCACATATCTGCCTATCTAGACACCACCACGTCACTGTATCTACTTTACCTTCATACATATTGTACATTTTTAGACTCCAAATATTTTGTCTTTTTATTATAGTTGACATGCAATTTCAAACGGTCCCTGAGTACAAGTTCCTGATTTTTAGGAGATATAGGTCTGCCCTCTTGCATTAAAAAATAAATAAATAAATATTAAGCATAAAAAAAAACACCAGGACATCTAACAACCATGCAAGACCAGTTTATCTGTCTCTATCAGATAAACACTACTTAAAGCTCATCTTTTGAGAGGAGAAGATCAAGCTCCACTCTTTCTTCAGATCTGAAACAATTCACAGGTGTTTCTGTCTGTTCTTCCACTGTGAGACGAGAAGACACCTCAGTGCTCTGGATCTGAAAGGATGTGTAGTTGCCAATAAGCACTCACTCACTAAGAAAAGGAAACAGACAAATTTAAAGGTTGTCCATTTCAGAATCGAACAAAGCAGCTTCTGGTTTCTTCAGAACAATGAATGGACCCCAATAAACGACTCCTACTCTTCCGCTTTGACTGGACATTAAGGGTGGGACCTGCCTTTTGTACAGTACTGTATATGTTTGCTGTGAACACTCAAAAAAATGAATTTCATGTTATTTATTACATGCCTGTCTAATAAACTATACTGATTATGAATGGGAACCGAAGCAGGGAGAAAGTGGGTCAGGGGAAGAGTGTGGAGAAGACAAAGAAGGTGAGAGGGGCAATGAGGGACATCACTTTATACAGCCTTTGGGAAACTCGTATCTTGCTCTTAATAAACATGCAGCTTCTGACTAAGTGGCTTTATTCTAAACTGTCCTGAAGTCAGCCATCAGCGGTTTGCCGGGGAATGACGGGCTGACGTCTGCACAAACAATGAAATACATGTAACAAAGGACCGGTCTGTAATCATTCCACCTTCTCTTTAATCATCAAATAATCTCTCTCGCTCGCTCTCTCTCACTCTCTCTGACAAATAGAGTGCATGTTTCCTCCGTGTAGCTCGGCAATTAGAGAAGTGCAAGACGTAATTAAATGAGGGCGAGTAAAATTGTTTTCATCTGGCAGCCACATTCAGGCAGGCCCGTAGGTTCCTCGGCAGAATCGCACATTCAGATTCTTTTTTCTTCCCCGCCAACAAAGTAATTATAACGAGGTCAAAGACGCCATCAAGGATAAAGGCGCTTCTCTTCGCCCCTGTTTTTGGTTTGACCTTGACTAATTCACACATTCACACGTTTCTGCCTTTCATTCTGTTCTGCCATGCAGAAAGCTGAAAAACTCATAATTAGAAACCAGAAATCAGAATGCTTTATGGGTCTGTTGGGGCTGGTGCTGTGCGTGAGAGACTGTGTCTTCCCCCTGTAGCGGCGAGTAACACAGATGACCACATAGGCATGGTGAAGTTGGTGGGAGGGAATTTAATGTGTCACTGAACTCCACAGAGCCATGTGTGCTTTTGCGTGTTTGGGTGTGCTTGTTTTTGTTCAAAGTCAGGACAAGCATGACTTCATAATGTTTCACTCAGGTTCTCCGACTTTCTGGGATACATTTACTTTAAAACAGTGGGATCTGACTGGGATCGTACCTGTGTCCAAAGCTGTAGGCACTTGTCTCGATGCCTTGCTGTCTCCGTTGAAGGCAGTGATGTCCGCTGTGTTAGTGCCTGTGTCTTCTGCTGGTTTTCCTACCTTAGTTGGAAATAACACAGTGTATTATGGGATGTGTTAGGCAGCGAATAATGCATCTACAGTGCTTTCATAAAACAGCCAAACAGAGTAACATCAGCAAGCAACAATATACACGGCTGAGTCACATTATTATGACCACCGGAAGCACAGACAGGTATGTTGTTGTAGGTGTCTGGAGCCATGCATCCCATAGCTGGTAGATTTGTGCATCAGGGAGGATCCATAGAGCAAACATGACTATCAAGCTGGTCTCACAAATGTTCAGTTGGGGGGTACTTGGTCTTGGTCATGTTTTCCAACCAGTGTTTGACATTTCTAGCCTTGTGACATCTCGACTGCTGGAAGATCCCACCTGCCCCAGGGAAAACACTCAGCATGTATCGCCCCCTTTACCCATGACAGCAATATGGGATATGTATGCAGACAGGCTATCACACACAATATTTACCCTTCAAGGCTGCTCACATCATGATACTTCATTTATGAGCTATGCACTGCCACCATCGAAAGCACAAATAATTGAGAAAAGTAGGAAATGGTCATAATAATGTGACTCGACTGTGTGACCATGCCCGTGTGAATATGCAGTCTACTTCCTGCTTTAAAATGCAGGCATGAGGTTAAAATAAGCCCCATCTATGGAATAAAAAACATTGTGTTTTTGGTAGTGACAATAAATTACATTCATTAATTGAATTACACACACACACACATACATATATATATATATATATATACATACATACATACACACACATATATATATATATAAACTTTTTACTTAACTTTAACAGTAATAGTAAAAATATTTTATATATATATACATATATACATATACACACATATATATATATATGTTAATTAATTGAATTACGCACATATATATTCTAAAATATTTGTACTATTACTGTTAAAGTGAAGTAAAAAAGTTTTTAGATATATGTATATGTATATATATACATATACATATATCTAAAAACTTTTTTACTTCACTTTAACAGTAATAGTACAAATATTTTAGAATAGTAACCTCTGACCTGTGTAGGAATGTGTCCTCCGCATTTAACATATATATATTAGTGAACAAAGACACACTTGCCCCTTGCAGTGGGCAGGCCTATCCGTGGCACCCAAGAAGCAGTTGGTCAAGGGCACTTCAGTCATGTCTTATTGGTTCAGGAGATCCGGTCACAAGGCCACGACTGCCCCTCGATTATTACTATAATATATTGATAATGTAGTGTTATATGATTATATAGTATATACAGTATGTGTGTGTGTAAATTTCGGGGTCAGTGTTTAGGACAGCCATTTCCTAATGGAAAGTCCCCCTGATGTGATGATTTTGCATATATTTAGCCTTTTATTATCTCAGTTAATGAAGCTTGACTTTAATTAGATCCGTGTAAATATCTATGGTGTAAATACTGAATAGATTTTTAATAGTGTTTTACTGTGGATCCACAGTTTGAACTAATGTGGTAATCGTATACAAAAGGTGCTATCATTCAGTAGCTGATTTTTACATAGGGTGTGAATAAAACTGGTAATTATCCAAAATATGCCTCACAGATGACGCTATATAGGAACAATTCTGTATTATTATTAGAAAAGGTTTCATGACACTAATGAAATATCTTACGCTGTGTAAATATCTTTATAATAAAATGCTTGTACATGCACCTGTGTGTATATGACCCCAAGTCCTGACTCTGTTAAAAAACAGGTGCGTGTGTGTGTGTGTGTGTGTGTGTGTGTGTGTATGTGTGTGTGACACAGATGACCACAGAGGCATGGGGAAACAGAAACAGAGCCTCAGGAAGCCACTGTCAGCCGACTCCGATCTCAAGCTGCAATTTAGCCCACAATTATCATTATTATTCTCCCACTGAAAGAGACATGGACAAGGGGTCATTTACCAAGACCAAAGCTGAAAGAACAGGATGCAGAGCGCAGGCCAATTCAACACGTTTCCCTTTGTACACACCACTCCCCCCCCCCACCGTCTGCTGGCCCGAAAATAATGGCCCCATAGACGATAATCCCCAAATATACACCACACACTGCAATTTCTAAATACATCTTGCATTGAAATTGCACACTCTACAATCCCACTTCCTTACTGGTTTCAAAAACAGCCACAGGTACTGAAAACAGCAACCGAGTCACCAGCCACCCAGTCGCAGGCGCATGCGTTTAACCATCAGCTGTGATTTACATAAATTCGCAGGATCTACAGTATTCAACCTGGGGAAACATTAGATCCAGAAATGCAGTTCCACTGGAAATCTGAAATGATTGCAGAACTGCCTGCCCATACTTCAGAGCCTCCTTACTTACTGTCTGCTCAAAGGCTTTGATGTAGAAATAGAGAATAGGTAAGGATAGCTAGTATCCACCAGATCCAATGGTGACTGTGATGTGAAAGGCATTGCCTCTGACTCTGCATATGAGCCTAGACTGGCTCAATGAGGTGGAGATCAGGGCTCTGTGGGGGCCCTTGGTCTTCTTTTTGCTGGAGGCTAGGGACTGTTTGAGGTCACTGTCATGCTGGAGAATAGATGCGGGACCAATTGCCTGATGGTATTGCATATGAATCTGCCTGTACCTCTCAGCAGTGAAGGCGCCATCACTTTTTATATAAATCACCGACCTCATTTACAGAAATGCAGCCCCAAACCAGCCGGAACCATGCTTCGCTATTGAAAGCGGACACTGGTTCACATAGTGCTCTCCAGCCTGTTGGCAGACAAACTGCCCTCTGTAAGGCTTCTTCTTTGCTTTCAGCTCAGAGAACCTGCAGCCCTTCTTCTGCATCCCACTGTTTTTCTTCTTAGGTGAGTTGCCTGGCTTTGTTTCTCCCTTTCACAAGATGGCTTTGGATTGTAAATGGGTGTAGCAGCGTTCTATTGGTTTTGGCCAGCTGAAGAGGAGTTATCTTGCTGCACTTCACGTCTTCTGCACTTAGCTTTTTCTGGATAACCACTGCGTTTATGCTCCTCAGCTTCGCCTATCTGTTTGTGCTTCTGCCCTTAAGCTTAGACAGCACATCTGGAAACACTGAGATCCAACTGAGATGCATGATGACTTATGGCTTGTGGCCATAGTGTGAGACCTACCACAACGTCATTATTTCAGTATGGCTGTCCCTCATTCACTTTTATTCCGTCCATTCAGCTGCTTCTTCTTCAGTGAATCAATTCAGCTCAGTTTGCACATGGGTCACTCATCATTAGGATCTGGTATACTTGTAAAATCGGTCATTCATTGGACTACATGCCTACAAAGCTATGATGTGTTTGTATTTAGAAACAGCTCTGTTGAAAAGTTCTACAACGACCTGGAACCCAACTGCAGACAACTCAGACACAGCCAAACAGGCCCAAACTATGAAACTACCACCACCATGTTTCACAGATTGGACAAATCTTTTATGCTGGAATTCAGTGTTTTTCTTTCTCTAGACCAAAAGCGTCTAGTTTGGGTGTCACCTATCCCTCCACCCATTTTTCCCATAGCCCTTTGGTTGGTCCACATGATCTCTAGCATACAGCAGATGGGCAGCAATGTCCTTTTTGGAAGGCAAAACATATTTATGCAGAAATATAGAAAAATTCTTCTGTCCATTGTATTAGCTATACTTACCATATAGGAGCAATTTGTAGTTCTACATATACAAACTGTAGTCCATCAGTTTATCTGCACACTTGTACCACCACACCACATGACACCACCAGTGTAGGAAATGAACTACCACCCAAATAATACTTGCTCTGTTGACCTGAATAACGGGATAAAAGAGAGATAACAAAGTATGCAGAAAGACAGATGCACTATGAGCTGTAGCTAAAGTACTAAAGAGGACATCTATATGGTTAATGGAGCTGATAAAAGTTACAACCACGTTAGAAACTGCGCCGTACTTAATGAATTGGCTGGACAGTGTATTCTATCCAGTATAGGCCTATACACTACATTCATTATATACCATATATAGTGGGGGAAGCACATATTGGTAGCACATAAGGATCTTACAATGAAAGATACAACGAAATATCACTCAGCTCCACTTCAAAGATGTTGCATATTGACCTAAGGACCTAAGCACAGTCCTTATGTGTCCGAGTGATAAGAGGAAGTGCGTGCTGATCAATACCTTTCCTCCAGTGTATTTTTTCCCTCCCCAAAATAGTGTCTGGTGAATAGCTGGCAGCCATATTTAAGATTTGTACCTTTTCTTTGATATATACAAGAGCTGGTAATGGTTGCAGATAAGTGCTCTATACCCTTGAGGGCTGAAACTACCCCACCAATCTTTACATCTCCCTCCATCAGTCCTTAAATAGCTGTGAAATGTTCCTGCTCCCCATCTGATTGTCACCGCACCTTGCTGTTTTGTATCTTTGCAGCATATAAATAGATGCATGCTCATGCAGGCACGGAGCCAGTAATTCACAGCTGCTTCCCGCTATTAAGGAAAGTGGTGTGTCTCTTCATCTCTTTATCCAGAAAAGGGGGTGCTGGTCCAGTGGTTTGCTCACATTCCTGTTCTTCTCTCGGTTCACACTCATTCATGCAGGAAGAAGAAGAATCAAGACGAGGTCAAACGAAAACAGAATTTCATGCTGACCTCCTGTTAGCAGTGCATCAATGTTTTAACATCATTTTCCCATTTTTAGCAGCTGTGTGAACATTGCATGACAAATGTTTCTATAGTGAAGCTTCAATAAAACCCTGCTATATTAACCTGCAGTGCTCCCAGGAAGTATTTAACCACTTAACCACTGGTGAACATAATAGTAATGTATAAGATTTGTTTCAGAGAGCAACACTTTAAGAACAATGTCAAACTGATGGTAGACTCTTTGTGTGGAGAGAACCTGGAACTCCAGTCAGGCTGCACTAGCTGTAGTACACTTAGTTCACCTATAGTGGACACTCTTTTTCTTATTTCATTATGGAATCAATGAGTGTACAAATCCATTTTGGATGCTGATGAATTGCTCAAACAAGAACAACCCAAAACTCCAACCAAGCATCTCCAAAACTGTAACTTAACAGCAGAGGGCAAAAACATTCTTCACTTTCAATGTACGTTTATGTAAAGTGAGTTTAATCAAAGCAACTATTTCTATTAGTCCATTCATCACAAAAGCAAGTCTTATGGTAACGAAGTGGGTACAGCTGTTGCTTCACAGCAACAAACATCCTGAGTTTGATTCCCAGTTCGAGCATCCAGGCTCCTTCCTGGGTGGAGTTCTGTGTGCATGTTCTCCCTGTGTCTGAATAGGATCCCTCTGGTTTCCTTCCACACTTCAAAGGCACGCAGTCAGGTGAATAGGAGATGCTAAATTGGCCCTGGTGTGAACTTATGTATCTGCAATGTGATGGACTGGCAGCCTGTCCAGTGTGGAAGGAATGTTGGGGCTGTTCATTAATCCTAAGAAGCCTCTTTTAATGACCCCTTGTGGACCCATGGCAGAATTAGAACTTCTAGGTTAAAACAATAGAATATTCCCCATAAAATAACACTGCGTAAATCTGCCTAAAATAGTATGTAGTATACAACCAAATTGAAAGTCTGTACTCCACTGAAGATACCTGCAAGCTGTGCAACTCCAGTCAGAGTTTCTAGTATACAGGGGGAGCTATCATGGTGTGCTGCATCTCATCATGCACCATGGCCTCAGCAGCTCAACCTACTTCAGCCAAAGAAAATGCTGGCGAGTAACACTGGGGAGCTAAACGCTGTTTTTATCAGAATGAGCCTCAGAAAGTTAAAATATACAGGTCTGAAGATAAATAAAAGATAAGCTCGCTTTAGAGGTTCAGTTTTAGGGCAAAATAGCTGAGGGTAGCTAACAGCTAGGCTAAACGTATTTTAAGTGAAATGAGCAGTGTTAGCAGGAGGTAGCTAGCTGTAAAGAGTGGATACAGTAATAATAGAGGTAAGTGTGAGGTAATTGGTCATGTGACTGTATTAGTATGCTACACTGTAGGTCACAACATGTTACTGTACTGTATACTACACATAGGGGGCATGTACAGTATGCACTACATACTACTGGAGTTTGCAGTATAGTAGTGTGCCATTTTGAATACAGCCTATGTGTGACTGCTAACTCATTGACCTTTGACCCTGAAGATTGTTGTGCAGACTGCTTGTCACATAGCATCACAGAAAACATTGTAGTCTAGCTAGTAGCTAACAAAATGGTGAAGAACAAAATGTAACAGAGCTGAATGAAAACCAAGTCTGGTATGTTTGGGTGAGGCCAATCTTCTTCAGATAGGGGGTCTTTATTCCATTACACATAACCGATTTTTGCCAATGAGCCAGAATCCCCCCACCCCCCCACCCCCTTTTCCCCCTACTGTTGGCAAGTTCAGATTTTCTTTATATTGAAGGTATGGTGGCATCAACACAGGCAGCTGTGCTGCTGTTGGGAGCTTAGTGGGAGTGGCCATGCAAAGTAGCTCTTGGCATGCACCACACTCCCAGTTGAGAAGGGGCATTGTGTTGTTGGTGGCTTATTTGTAATAATTAGTGGAATTGTGTTAGTAGCTATTTCTTCTGTGCTGACGCTAAAGTGCGATTAGTGTTGCCAAGCCGATCATTATCACCCAGATTAAATAGCTCTACGATCTCGAAAGTGATCTAATGTGACATCATGATTTCAATCTATACACTGCAGTACTGATATGGTGAAAAGGCTGAATGGTGAAGCTTCAGTATGTTGTTGGTAATATTCTCACACTGCTGATTCTAGAGCTGCATGCACATAAGTGAGTGTCTGAGCAAAGGGTGTGAGTAATAGCAGCCCATCTCCATGCCTTTTGCCTGCTTTACATGGGATTTGATACTGGATACCCTGCAGTCAAACGAGCTTTCTCAGCTTTCAGTTTGAGCCGCATTTGTTTGCTCCATCTGTCTTTAAACGAGAGAAGCTTCAAGACAGGAATTAGTTCTAATGGAGGGGTGAACAAGGGGAGATGATTTAGTCCAGCAGTAAGGGGAAGAAAGACTACGCAGCTCAGTTGGCACTTTAGCACCACCTAGTGTTTGCTCCTAATTGGATAGGCCTAATTGCTGACATTTGGGTCATTCTAAGTCATGTGGGAGGGTGAAGGTGTTGTGCAGGCTTGGGTGTACTGTGCGTGTTTGTGGATGCCTGTGCAGATGTGAATTTGAGTGTGTCTGTGCATATGTGCATAAGTGTGTGTTCATCTGTGTGTGTGTTTGTGTATGTCTGTGCATATGTGCGGATGTAAATTTGTGTGGGAATGTGTGTGTGTGTTTGTGTTTGTGCATATGTGCGTGTGTGTTTGTGTTTGTGCATATGTGTGTGTGTGTTTGTGTGTGTGTGTGCATATGTGTATGTGGTTGTGTGTCTGTGCATATGTGTGTGTGTGTTCGTGTTTGTGCATATGTGTGTGTGTGTTTGTGTTTGTGCATATGTGTGTGTGTGTTTGTGTGTGTGCGTGCACATGTGTATGTGTTTGGATATGACTTATACACATTTGCATATGTGTGTTTGTGTGTGTCTGTGCATATACATCTGTGTGTGTGTGTCTGTCTGTGTGTGTGAGTGAGAGTGCATAATCTCAACATGAGAGAGAGAGAGATGGGGAAAGGGAGAGGCAGTTGTAAAAAGGGAAAGAATAGGGAAAGAAAAAGGGAAATGGCTAAAATGTATGGGAGAGAAAGAAAGAGAGAGAAAAATGGAAAGAAATGAGTGTGTGTGGGGCAGAGAGAGAGAGAGAACAGGATGAGAGAAGAGCAAAAGTAAGTATCAGGGAGATGGTGAGAGGGAAAGATAGATGTGAAAAAGGAGAGAAAGAATGGGAAATGGCAAAAAAGTTTGTGTGAGAGAGAGAGCGAAAGAGAGATAGAGAAAAAAGGTGTGTGTATGTGAATGAATGAGAGACAAAGATGGAGAAAAGATGTGAGAGAGGGAGAGAGAAATGGGGTAAAGATGTGCATGTGAGTGAGAGAGATAGAGAGAGAGAGAGGGGAAAGGTGTGTGTATATGAGGGAATGAGAGAGAGAGAGGGAAAAGGTGTATGTATGTCGGGGGGAGAGAGAGAGGGAAAAGGTGTGTGTATATGAGGGAATGAGAGAAAGAGAGGGAAAAGGTGTGTGTATGTCGGGGGAGAGAGAGGGAAAAGGTGTGTGTATGTGAGTGAGAGAGAGAGATGGCATAGAGAAAAAGATGTGTGAGCGAGAGAGAAAGAGAGAAGGAGATGGGCAAAATGTGTGTGTATGTGTGTGTGAGAAAGAGAAACAGAGACAACTGGGGAACAGGGTGAGACAGGAGAAGGAGCTAAAGAAAGAGAGAGCCTTAGTAAAATGGGGGAGAGAGAGAGCAGTTGGCTCATACGTGTGTTAAAGGGGGGCAGGTAGAAAAGCGGGCACTTCTTTGGCGTGAAGGCAGGTTTTGTAATTGCAGTAATTTCGCTCTGGCCTCTTGAGGAGGGAGCCATGAAATGAGGGAAGAGAGAAACACAAAAACGAGCTCTCATGAACAATTACAGTAAAATAGCTACATGAGAATGGGCAGGACGAGGACGCCAAACAACCGAAGCCTGTTACAAAGCGAAGGCTGGAGTGAGCTTCAGGCTAATGCTACCACTCAACCTTCTGGTTAAGCGCTTCCTAGACTGCACAAACGGAGAAAAGTGGAGAACTAGAGGAATTTTAAAAGGATTATAAGCTGTAGTGTAGACACGGAGAGAACATATTTGATGACAACTTCGCTGGGGACTCTGGTCCATTTGTCCATTTTGTTTCCAGTTTAGGCCAGTATAGGTTCCTGAGGTAGATACAGTGTGATCGTGCAGCCTAAGCTTTTTGCTACCTGGGTGCTAAGGTGTTGCTAAAATGAATGGGAGTCTATGGGAGTCTGTGGGACGAATGATGGATGACTAAACAACTCATAGAGTGCGGGTCAGTATGACTGTGGATTAGAGTTTGGGGACCTGCCCTGTGTGAGTACATGCAGTTTGGTAGCTGTAGGTTAAAGGAAACAATAGAGCCTGTCTTGAGGTGAATAGGAATGGGATTCAATGGGAGGAACAAAGAACTCACAGACGAGTGCAGGTCGGACTGACATGGCTTGGGCCTCTGCCCTGAGATAGTGTATGCCTAAAGGTGCCTTTCAGAAGTACAGCAGACGGACGGGTACTTTTTCATCCCATTCATTCTTAATGGGAAAAGTTTCTGAAATAAATTGAATTTGAATTTAACGACATTCAGCACGAAAAGCTGTACACAACTACACCATTCCTCATCAAACATGGAGCGGGCTCGCTATTTCGAAAAAGACATGAAAAAAATTGTGTATCGCGAAGAATAAGAGTTTATAAAGTACTAAAAAAAGAAAAATACTTTTTTTTTTCCTGCTAAAATAAATTAAAAGAAAAGCACCTGCCCCTCTACTGTTTTCTGTTTGACCGAAGCCCCCGTACGCATACACTTTCTCAGGGCAGACTCTCAAGGACAAATTCAATGTACTCATCTATTAGTTTTTTCCTGATCAGTTGTTCCTCCTATAGAGTCCCATTCCTTTGTTTTACCCTACTCAGATTCTATTGTTAGTATTGCTCTAATTAGTCATCACTCATTAGTCATCATCCAGGCCCTAAACAGCAGTCAGTGTCTGAGCACAAACTGCACATGGCTGGGTGGTGGACTTGTGCACCGAGTGCAAGTGTGGCTCCCAAAACACTACAGTGTCTCATGCACTCATCCCAGCACCACCCAGACTGTCATGCCACCCATGCCATGTCCAGCTATTAAAAATATGAGATCAGCATATGGTATAGAATCACAAGTATAGAAAGGGCCCTTAGCCACTGGGAAGATCTCACTCTGCATTTTATAGTGCATCACACAGGCAGCTGTCCAGGAAACCCTCAAAGGCCAGAAATGTCCTTACCTGCTTAGGTGTAGCATTTTCATGCAACTGAACACCACCCAAGCATCTGGCCTAGGTAGCCATCTAGCTCAGATGCAGCAATGGATAAGCAGCTGGCCCAAAAGGCCTCATAGCTCTTGATTCAGCTGAACATTGGTCCAGGCGACCTCATAGCTGCAGTGCAGGCCAAGCCAGACCTGTTACATAGCTTTGATGTAGCATCGCTTAGCGAGCTGGCCTGTTGTAGCGTTGCTCACGTATGCAGCCGAACACCACATACAGACAGCCCCACACCTGCAGTGTGTGGACCCAAGCAGCTAGTCCAGGCAGCCATACAGCTGTGATGTAGTATCAAAGAGGTGCCCGGTCTAGGCAGCCTCATGGCTGCGATGCATTGTCACTCAAGCAGCTGTTCCAGGCTGCATCATAGCTGTGAGAAATAGCCAACCCAAGAAGCCTCTGGGCTACTGGTATGTGAGCCAACCAACATCTCAGTGGATTTTAGGGCAAACTCCTCAGCCAACAAGGAAATATCAAACATGCACACAAACAATACAAAACAAATGTAAAGAACAATGTAGGGTCAGATTGTGCCAGCGTACGGACAATAGAACACTTTACAGCACACAGTATCTTTACAGCACACAGTATTAAACTGTGATTTATTACAGGGATATCCTGACCTGGAATCTCAGTTTAAAGGGGAATTCCACCAGTTTTCAAAATAAATCATTAAGAAACACACTAGGATTACTGTCCTGCATACAAGACCTACCTAGCTGGTACAGTTTAAATGCACAGAGACTTTTATTTTAGAAAATAGACAAATATATATATATATATATATATATATATATATGTATATATATATATATATATATATATATATATATATATATATATATTTTTTTTTTTTTTTTTTTATTTGCCTAATGTTTAACCACGATATGAATGATCAATGATTAAACGGTATGAATGATCAATGATTAAACTAACAAGCTAACACTGGTGTAAGCTAACACTATCTAAGGATAACACTGACTGAAGCTAACGCTGTCTGAAACAAACACTGATTGAAGCTAACACTGTCTGAAACACTGACTGAAGCTAACACTGTCTGAAACACTGGCTGAAGCTAACACTGTCTGAAACAAACACTGTCTGAAACAAACACTGACTGAAGCTAACACTGTCTGAAACAAACACTGACTGAAGCTAACACTGTCTGAAACAAACACTGTCTGAAGCTAACACTGTCTGAAACAAACACTGACTGAAGCTAACACTGTCTGAAACAAACACTGACTGAAGCTAACACTGTCTGAAACACTGACTGAAGCTAACACTATCTAAAACAAACACTGACTGAAGCTAACACTGTCTGAAACATTGACTGAAGCTTACACTGTCTGAAACAAACACTGACTGAAGCTAACACTGTCTGAAACACTGACCGAAGCTAACACTGTCTGAAACACTGACCGAAGCTAACACTATCTGAAACAAACACTGACTGAAGCTAACACTGTCTGAAACACTGACTGAAGCTAACACTGTCTGAAACAAACACTGACTGAAGCTAACACTGTCTGAAACAAACACTGACTGAAGCTAACACTGTCTGAAACCCCGACTGAAGCTAACACTGTCTGAAACACTGACTGAAGCTAACACTGTCTGAAACCCCGACTGAAGCTAACACTGTCTGAAACCCCGACTGAAGCTAAAACTGTCTGAAACACTGACTGAAGTTAACACTGTCTGAAACAAACACTGTCTGAAGCTAACACTGTCTGAAACAAACACTGTCCGAAGCTAACACTGTCTGAAACAAACACTGTCCGAAGCTAACACTGTCTGAAACAAACACTGTCCGAAGCTAACACTGAAACAAACACTGACTGAAGCTAACACTGTCTGAAACATTGACTGAAGCTAACACTGTCTGAAACACTGACTGAAGCTAACACTGTCTGAAACACTGACTGAAGCTAACACTGTCTGAAACAAACACTGACTGAAGCTAACACTGTCTGAAACACTGACTGAAGCTAACACTGTCTGAAACAAACACTGACTGAAGCTAACACTGTCTGAAACACTGACTGAAGCTAACACTGTCTGAAACAAACACTGACTGAAGCTAACACTGTCTGAAACACTGACTGAAGCTAACACTGTCTGAAGCCGATTTCAGCCTTGTGTGAACCATTTGCTTTTCTTTTCATCCTGTCTATATACAGTTCACTTTTTTGCTTAACATTGTTGTACAGTAACTCACTTAACAGCTCTTTTCAGATGGTTTTGTGTTCTTCACATTAAACACTAACCCTGCCACTCAGTTAGTCTTTCTGCCACTCGATAGATGTAACCGACATGACTCCCACTACCTATGACGTCACCTGCATATCCTCTGTAGTGATTTACCATTTAGTGGATCTGTAAGGTAGGCTGAGCACGTTCGTGGTCAGTGAGTGGAAATAGAATATAAGTGTTTCTATTAAAGTGGCCAGGAAGTGTACAATATTGTACTTTCAAGCTAAATGCCTTTAATGTGTCTATACGCAGGCATGAGATGAAGATATTTTTGGGCAGATGAAAACGAAGGAGAGTGGTCTCATCTCCAGCTTGCTCCTACCCGAGCACTTTGACGGACACCAGACATTACAATTTGATCTCATCCAGGCAGTTCCTTAGCAACCAAACACACGCATTACTCTCTCTCTCTCTCTTTCCCTCTCTCTTATATTCCCTGCAGAAATCTGCCACGTGGTATTTCCCCAGGTGTCTTTGAAAAAGGGAAGCTGAAAATGATCACTACATGCACCAAAGGACGCCTCAGTGCATGTGTGTTAGTGTGGGCGTGTGTGTAAGAGAGAACAAGAGGAAAGATTTGAGAGGTTTGCCTTAACCTCTGTCATGCATGTTCTTCAGCATCTCAGTAGCCAAACTCCCCTACCCCTGATTTTACCCCCCAAGTCACTACATGAGCAAGACCTCTGCCAGTGTTTCAGTGCTTCCTAGCCAATGGCACGGTCACTCTGCCGGCATCCGAGCGCGGGAGACTTGCAGCGAGGTGTCGTCATGTTCTTGCTGCTCCTGAGCTGAATAATTTCATCAGGCCGTTGGAAGGACAGATGGATTGAGGAGGTCAGGCAGAGAGGACTCAGATGCCGCGAGCCTGGAGCAACACCTGGGACTCCGAGTGGCCATCTGATTTTACTTCAGCTCACATTCCTTCCTTTTACGTTCCCCGTTGTGAAAAAGGGGTAGGTGGAAAAGTGCTACTGAAGGGTGCATAGCGCACATGGGTTAGGGATCCCTATAAAATGATAACTGGATCACTGTGTAGTTTATGGTCCTTTAGGAAATGATTCAGTGCCTCCTAAAATCTCTGATTTTGCCACAGGCTGGTGCAACCAGGGTTGGCTGTCCCTGTGTCAGGGCCCTAAGGAGAAATTTTGCTAGCTGATGTGTGAAACTGGGGACTAGCTTGTGACAGTGAGTGCAAGTTGTCTAATAAACATTTAGAACTGGCTAATTTGGGTATATTTAATTCTGTACAGATGCAGATTAGAATACACAATGTTCTCTGAATTCTGAATTATAATAGCATTACTTTCTATTTACACTCATTATCATAATAATAATAATTGCACCTAGAAGGAAGTTTCAGATTGCAATGCTACTGGGATGGATGATAAAGATTAACCTAAACAATAAACTTTGATAAATTTAGACTGATATGGGCAATATTTATTGAGCTACACATACAGAAGTAGTGTCTCTCAGTATGGCCACCATGTTTGCTAATGCAACATGCCAGTAATCTTGGCCTGGAGTTATAGAGGTTCCTAATGGTGTTCTGTGATAATCCGTCCCCTGCATCTTACATATTCTCACACAGTTCCTGCAGAATTTCTGGTAGGGTTGGAGGTGGAGTGACACAAGGCCTTCTGGATGTGGAACACGTGACAACAAACCATTAATCTTGGTGCTGTCCACGGTGCCTCCACAGTCGTTGGGTGTCTCCACCAAGACAAAAGCGGGACTGAACACTGGAAATGACCCGAGTCACTCCATGGCAGTCTGGCACGACACCATTGCAGTCTTTGGTGATGTCAACATATTGTTAAGTCATTATTATGGTTTGCGCGCATGCTGTTGTCTGCTAATAGTGCTGACACTAACCAGAAGATTTACAAAGGGCATCACTGTTCACTGAATGTCCACAATCGTGGCTGTTAGGTGAGGCAGGTATAGCAATAAGCTCCGTCCGTGCATTTGACAGAAGTGTGAAGTGAAGTGTATGTCACAATGTCAAACCTACCAATCAAGTTTTATTCCTGTTGGCTGATTCCATCTGGGTGCAGCTATTTGTGAAACTAGATTTTTGACGATGAGTGTATTTAGGAAGTCTTCAGGTTTCCCCCACATTTGACTGCTCACATGCTCCTAAGACTCTAAGCCTGGAGAATCAGTCGCTTTTGTAAAATGAGTGCAGTGTTTTGGTAACACTTTGCTGTATTTTACTGTTCATGAGGCTACATGACACCTACGTAAGCTTGTCACAATAACTAATATAGTCCCGTGTAAATGTTTCTAAATGCTTTTTTCAGGCATATTTATAGATCATAAATGTTATATTATCTAAGTTTTATTAAAATAGGCAAATGATGTAGGATTATGTCAGTCATCATATGTCAGACAAGCTTATGTAGATGTCATGTAGCCTTATAACCAGTACCCTACCGTGTACTGTTAAAGGTGTTTATTAGTCTTTCACTGCCATTTGTTTTGGTTAAAACACCAAAAGGTTACAGCCTGAGAAGTCAAATAGCCTGAGTGTAGTATTACTCAAACAGCCAGCCCAGGAAGCCCTGCAGCTACAGTGTAAAGTCTCTGAAAAAGTCAGCCCAGGAAGCACAGTGGCTGCAGTGTAGCGTCACTCAAAAGGCCAGACTGGGAATCCCTGTAGCTACAATGTAGCATCACTCAAATAGGTCGGTCTGGTAAACCCTGTAGCCACAGTATGGTGCCGCTTCAATATCTGGGTAGCCCGCATAGCATCAGTGGCCAGATCTGTACAGTAGTCAAAGGCCAGACGGGAAGCCCTGAAAGGTCTGAATCCAGAAACCAGCCCTAGCAGTTACTTGTTGCTTATTGTACAAAAGGCCACTGGAAAGCCCTGTAGTTCACAGGTCCGTCCAGTAAAGCTACCTGTCACTAAAGTCAGTACTTGTAGCTATGGTGTTAAATCACAGAAAAGGTCAGTTCAGGTACCTAAAAGTCCAGGAAGCTTGGAGCTACAGTAATAGAATCTTCAATATGTCAAATGGTCAGTTCAGGAAGCCCTACAGCTACAGTGTATTGTCACTGAAAGGCCTGTCCAGGACGCCATTTAGCTACAGTGTAGCAACATGTAAAGGTTTATCCAGACAGCCCTATAGCTACAGTGTAGTGTCACTGAAAGGCCTGTCCAAGACGCCCTGTTGCTAAAGTTCAACATCATGGGAAGGTCAGTCCAGGAAGCCTTTTAGCTACAATGTAGCCTCACAGAATGGTCAGTCCAGGAAGCCCTGTAGCCACAGTGCAGTGTCACTTAAATGACTGGGCTAAAAATCTGCATAGCCAGAGTATGGTGAGGTTCAAATGTCCAGTTTCGGAAGCCAAATGGCCACAGTGTAGTGTCACTCCAACAACCAGCCCGAGAAACCTCTGAGCCACTCTTAGGAAATGATCATTTAGTCAATAAAGTGGCAAACTTTAAGCCAGCTTGGAAAACATCAAACTATACATATGGACGATATGGGGGGCAGAAACAACAACTTTACAGCAGGTTACATGTAAGAAGGTGCTTTAGTAAAATCACAGTTGGGATCACTTAAGAAATACAAAAAGAGTTGCAGGTTTTTGAGGATTGAGTTGAGGCTGATTGTCGGGGCAGAAAAAGGTCAACACTTCTTTAGAATCCTAATGTCCCCTATAATATCAAAGTTTCACAAAAAATCTTTGTGTGACACACACTCAGTGTGCAGTCCATCCGCTACCTCAGACCAAACCACTAGTGTGTAGGTGTGCTTCATTGTGTCCACACACCTTGAGAAGACTCCCGGCTGAATGTGTGACATTTGGAGGCGTGTGGGTGGTGAATGTGCGGGGGATAAAAGGTGCTCGGCCAGTTTGGTTACTTGCGCAGCGACAATGGCCGCTCTCAGCCAGGCAGCCCAGCGCCAGAAGACCAATTCCATTTAAAACCTACGAGGGTGTCGACCCAGGCACAGCAAGAGAAAAAGACAAGAAGAAGAAAGAAAAAGCAGTGCAGAGCTTCTCACCCATCCATCCCTCCTTTCTCTCAAGCAATTGGAGACACTGCTATTTGCAGATGTTCAAGGGAACAAGCACAATTGTTTGTAATTGGGCTTGGGCTTGGCCTAAGATGGAACTCAGTGTGAGGGCTGGTAGTCATTCTAAAACAACTCATCTCATGTAATTTTCATTTTCATGTTTCATTTGAATGTTTTTACATTGTTTTATTTTTTTATCGCTAGCATTGATCATGAATAAAATGTGGTTTGGTTGCTATCTAAACCACACTTAAAGACCACAATTATATTTGATCTCACAGTTGACCTCAGAAGAGACTTCTGGGAAATGGCTACAAAAGCATCTCTAAAGACCTGGTGTACATCAATCCAGGGTCAGACCAATTGCCCACAAATGGAGAAGATCCAGGACTGTTGCTGCTCTCCCTAGGAGTGGACATCCTTTTAAGACAGGACAGGAGAGAGAACAACAGCAAACCTGAAAGGGGCAAAAAGGAGTCCAAGGTTAACAGCAAAAGACAGACAGAAGGTTCTACAAACTGCACAAACTGTTCAAGTGTCAGCTTCTAGACAAACCTGAAACAAGAATGGTTATGTTTGTAGAAGGACACCACGGAGGAAGCCTCCTGCTGCCTGACCTGAATGAAGCATAATTCATCACTCCAGAGAACACATCTCCACTGCTCTAGAGTCCAGTAGCAGCGCTTTACACCACTGCATTTGACGCTTTACATTGTGCTTGGTGATGTAAGGCTTGGATGCAGCTGCTCGGCCATGGAAACCTATTCCATGAAGCTCTCTACGCACTGTTCTTGAGCTAATCTGAAGGCCACATGGAAGTTGGAGGTCTGTCGTGATTGACTCTGCAGAAAGCTGGTGACCTCTACACACTATACACCTCAGCATCCGCTGGACCCCACTCTTTTACCTAAGGTGGCCGAGTTGCTATTGTTCCCAAATGCTTCCACTTTGTTATAATCCTGACAGTTGACTGTGAATATTTAGTCGTAAGGAAAGCATCCTGAGAGCAACCCATTCTCTCACTAATGTCTGTTGAAGCAGTCTGCATGTCTAGGTGCCCGGTTTTATACACCTGTGGCCATGGCACCTGAGTGGAGCACCTGAGTTAAATGATTTGGATGGGTGAGTGAACACTTTTGGCGATATAGCGCATCAATGGAGTATTTCAAAGTCTCCATTAAAAACAACACTGAATTCCACTCAACCTGGCCAACATTCATTAACTTTCTCCAACAGTCCACCCCCCGCAGGACAACCCAACAATCCATTCAAGAATAATAAACCCCCCTTACAGCTACCGATACAACATAATAATCTACCCGCTACGCTCCGACTCAGAATCTTAAATATGTATACACTCAACTTGTTGTCGTTGTTTATTTATCATCCTTTGTCTACGTCCTCCTTCTTATTAAAGACATCATTGATTTATGAAGTATGCATTATTAATAAGTAAGCACTATAGGTCCTCCACAGGGGTTTTAATGGAGGGGTTTGGTTGGCCAAATAAAGAAAGAAAACATAATAGGCATTACAATGTCTACATATCGTACATTATACATATTTTACATGGCACTGGTGCTACATATTTCTATTTATTTTGAGAATACGGACATGGTGTTACTATCACATTAGCACAGAATGGTAGGTGTCAAAAAGCTGTAGGCCTGTGATCTGTTGGTGCGATTCGTAGCTTTGCATCTAGATCTAAATATAAGCATACATAAAGATATGTTCACACATATACGTAGGTGTTTTTTATGATGATATCGTCGCAGCCCAAAGAACCACCAAAGTATTTACCAAAATGGCAACTTAACATGAAAGAAAAATGTTCTTTACTTTCAATGTATGGTGAAGTCCAAGCTATTTTAATTTAACTTTGTTATCATTATACACAATACAGGCTTGTACAACCTATAACAAATTGGTTTTGCAGAGAACATCCTGTGTTACTGTCCTTACTCCCCCTCTATGGGATTTACAATGTTATGCTGTACAATCTAGAGGCTAGGTAACAGTGGTTTATTCACCCAGACAGAGCTCAATACTACTTTGGCCAGCTCTGGCTTAAACCCGAATATTTTATACTTTTAAGAGATGTGTGTAAAACCTAATGTTCAATACTGTAGCACAGGCAGTGAGTCAGATACATAGGACATCATGATTCTACCACAAGAAGTGCTCTTTCATGGCACACAGAGTAGGAAGGCACATAACCATGCCCATAATACACCTCACCATGACCAACTACCTACACAAAACACCAACACGATAACCCCACATCCATAACTTAAACTAACTTACAACATATTAAACAATATAAGCAGTCCCCCATTGTTGACGGGTTGTTGTGGCTGTCATAGTCATACCTCCAGAGTATGGCTGCACAACAAATCATTTCATGCATGCATAGTCACATTGCAGGATGTGTAATGATAATTAAGATAAATTACATTAAACATACTGAACACATAATGCTACAACTTTATTGCTGCTTGATATGAAATAAAACCTCATGGATTTCATTTTCCAAGACTGATGTTCAAAGGAAGACAAAAAAAAACAAAACTTGATTTCCTTTGATCTAAAGGGTTCTTGAGTACATGGAGTAGAGTATACATAGTGCACATCTGCTTTTGGTGCATTGAAACCTGAAATCAAAATTCAAAATCCTACCGTCTTTTTCTCCTTTATATGTATGTATGTATGTATGTATGTGTATATATATATATATATATATATATATATATATATATATATATATATATATATATATATATATATATATGTACATTTTTAAATTTTTTTTTTTTTTCTCTCATTTTACTTATTGTATCTATTTTGCACACTGTGACTCTGTAATCTTTATTCTTATTCTGTATTTGCACCACCACACAGAGGGGGGTGGGGGGAGGGGTTGGTATGGTCTGAATGTTTTCCTGCAGTCTGACCATTGTTGATATGTTATTGTTTTGGACAATATAGGAAAAGTAATAAACAGTTGTTCACAAAAAAAAAAATCCTACTGTCTTAAATGACCATTTTTCATGTTTTTATAATGTCCATTTTTTCCCCAATATCGTGTCTTTCAGAGCCAAGCCATACTGCATTGGGTGGTTACAGTATTACTGGAGGAGCCCGTTAGTCTCAGCTATTTACCCATACCACTTCTAGACATTTTGAGCACTGGGTATGTTTAACACCCTGTATACAGTACTTTATGTTAATGCTTTATGTTTTATACATACACGTATGTGTATATTTGTGACAGCATATGAGGTGTTGCACAGACAGATTAGTCAACTTGTCAACTTTACTAGTCGTCAATGTCACTTTCATTTTGATGTTGACTTGTTGACTTGATCACATGATTGTGACACTAACAATAAGGACACCTTGAACGAGACTACAGATGAGGAGCTGGGATTATGTCAGGGTCTGACGGAAGTAGGACGTGAGCTGATGAGGCTTAGAATAATTTATTAAGAAAAGAGGGGCAATCCAAAAGAGCTGAAACCGAATCACAGGCGGGTGGTCAAAAACACGACAAACAGAGCATGAAGGGCAAAGGCAAAAATCAAGAAACAGGCAGTAGAAACGTCAACAAGAGGTCACAGGCTTGGTATGTACTGAATACAGAAACAATGCTTCACAAAGAGTAAAAAACAAACAACACAGCTTTAATAGGAAGTAGTACAGGTGCTGCAATCAGTACCCAGGCGAGGATGATCTGGGATTGGCTGCCAGTTGAGAGCGGATTGTCACATGATCGCTAGGTGACTCTTGGGAAATGGAGTTTGTGAGGTTGTTAACCCGTAACGGGCTGGAAGAAAATGTGACGGATTTCAGCACTGTGCTGCAGGGCTCACTGGAAACATCACGCTCTACTAGCCTGTAGAGTTGGGCTCTACTGATCTACAGTGCTTCAAAATAAGTTACTCTAATTTCCACCAAGTTGCGGTGCTCTGAATGTCTCTGGCTTTCAGTACATGCACTTCAGATGAGTGCCATGGCGAGGATGCCTAGGGTGCACCGAAGTCTTGTCCAAATGTGCGAAATTCCAGGGCCCATATCTTTGGTTCCCTGAAAGCTAGCAATGCGATTCTGTCTTCCTGTGGAGTTTAGCTTCATAGCAGATTTTTAAAATGTCTCATTGCAAAGCACTCCCTTCTCCTGTTGGCTCAACTCTGAAGAACATTTTTAAGGATCATAATACATTTCATTTTTGCTTCTACGCACTAGACATCCCTTTATTCAATATGAGATTAATGTTAATATTGCATTTGCATTATCATTGGAAAGTATTGAGTTTTATTTCCAACAGTTACGTTTAGAGCAATTAAATAAAACCTACATTTGAAGATACATGATATTATGCATAAAATCTTTAGCCACAGCTCTTTGTTTGGGTGCTGATGCAGGAATACGTGGCACAATGGGTGTCCCTATGTATATACTCTGACCAGGGATTATGTTATGACCACCTGTATGTACCTACAACTCTATTTTATTAGCTCCACTTACCGCATAGGGGCACCTTATAGTTCTACAATTCCAGAATGTAGTTCATCAGCTTCTCTCCATACTTTCTTAGCCCCCATCACCTTTTATTTGATGGCCAGGACCCCCCCCAAAAGTAGGTATTCTGTGAATGATGGATGATTCTAAGCACTGCAGGGACACTGATGTGATGGTGGTGTGTTAGTGTATGTTCTGCTGGTGTGAGTGGTTCAGACACAGCAGTGCTGCTGAGAATAGTCCAACAACCAAAGCTATCCAGCCAACAGCGTCCTGTGGGCAGCACCCTGCGACCACTGATGAAGGACTAGATGATGACCTACACAAGTTGTGTTCTCTGACTGTACATCTACAAGGTGGACCGGCAAGGAGTGTCTAACAGAGTGGACAGAGAGTGGACTCAATGTTTAAACATTCTAGTCTTCACTAACACCAGCACAACACACACTAACACACCACCACCACATCATAGTCACTGCAGTGCTGAGAATAATCCACCAACCAGGGGGTCCTGTGGGGGTCATGACCAGAAACAGATGGACTGCAGTCGGTAATTGTAGAACTACAAGGTGCACTTATGTGAAGCTGATAAAATGGATAAAGAGTGTAGATACATGGTGGTCATAATATTATGCCTGATTGGAGTATGACCTCATCAGGCGTCTAGTTTTAAAGTCAATGTCTTCTCTTCCTCTCATTCTCTGGAGTTCTTCTTCTGCGCATCCACGTGTATTTCGGTATCGTGTGCTGGGACAGACCAACCACAGCTTGGTCTACTAGTGTTCATGTTGGTATTAGAGAAAGTACCATCTGTTGCTATGTCTCGTGGGCTTGAGTAACATGGAACTTGGCTGAATATAGCCTGGGCTACCATGTCATTTTCATCTATGCTATTTGGCAGTTGCTTTCATGCAGAGCAACTTACAGTTTAATCACGTTATAGAGGCAGGCACTCATAGTCTTTGGGGTCTCGGCCAAGGACTCTTTTAGCTTTGCATTCTTGCCCAGATGGAGAGATAACACTTGGGAAGCCCCCTGCAGATGCTTTGTAGATGCAAGCCTGTATTCATCTATATGTCCTAATATGCAGTATGTCCTAATCACAATGCCCTACACCCACTTAAAAGCCAACTTTGGTAGGCATTTAAAAGAGAGTGTTAAATGAAACTCTGAGTTTAGGATGATCTGCTTCAACCAGCAATCACTGATGCAGTCACACAGCATGGCTGTTACTTACAGGCTGCTGTTGGGGATGTGATGCTAACAGAGGTGGTGCTGCTCTCTCTTTAGTCCCCATAAGATATGATAAACTGATGCTTCTGAACTTCGAAGGTTTTGAATATCCATCCTATTTTCCACAATAACCATGCTGTGCTGAAAATGCTTCCAGGGCAGAGCAGGGGGCGACTGCCGGTAGGCTTATTAGGCCAGGGTCTGAAATGCAAAAACCAATATCGTAGTTAAATGATCCTATGTCTAGTTGATGAATCTACATTAATCATTTCAAGACTGTAAGGTTTAAGATTGTCTAAGCTTCTTCTTAAATCAGCATCTCCACATGTAGAGCAGGTTCCTAGTAAGGAACAGAAGGTTGGTTCTAGCTTTACTGGCAGATACAGTGAGCGTCTGGTTCATAAGAACAAGGTCAAGCAGGAAACACACGGCACAACACAGCTACAGACTGGCAGAGGGCCACACCCACTCTCTACTGGCCGTGATGAGCGCCACCTCAGTCCACTGTCCCTTAACCACTGTATAATGACCTCAGGTGACCTACAGAGAGACTGAGGAGCGGTGGCTGGGGTGGTTCTAAAAACAGGCTTCTGGAGGTCATTAGTGATTTTCTAAATAAACAGATCTAATACAATATCTGATCTGGAATTTGGGAGACATGTTTCCAGTAGTGTAGAGAATAAAAACAGAACTGCTCATTACGGTCAAACACAAACCCAGAACCTGCTCATTGTAAGGTGGTCTCTTAAATTTTTTCAGAGCGGTATTTAGAAAATGTAAATAATACTGTATTTTGCACTTCTGGTTAGATGCTGTATTTCATTGATCATTGAAGTCTAATCTAATTTAATTATGGGATTAACTATGGGATTCGCCAATTTTTACATAATTTGAAAATTATCAAAAATATATAAAATAAGTTTACTTAAAACAGTGTTGCAGAGTTTCTTTCTTTCTTTATTTTTATGTGGCCATTCCAATGCATTACTTCAAGCTGCCAGGCCATCCAGTGGTCAAAAGGTGGGAAAATCAAGATCTATTCTTAAAAGACATGATAGATAAAAGAACTGTATCAAAATGTCAAATCAAGCATCAGTGCACTGTGTCATCAAAGGTAAGACATACGTGAACCATGAAGAGTTATCCAACGGCAGTTTCAGTATGCTGTGGCCTGAGATTAAATGTTGTGTTGTTTTTAACCTTTGAGTTTTTTAACCTTTGAGTTTCTTCATCTACAGTGGACAGATGTTGCTCTTTTGGTGAGTGAATGCACGCTTCACACTGATCAGTCATAATCTTACAACCACCTCCTTGTTTCTACACTCGTTCTCCATTATATCAAGTCCATTTACCATATAGACAGTACTTTATTGCCCTACAGTTACAGACTGTAGTCCATCTGTTTCTCTGCATACTTTGTTAGCCCCCTTTCACCTTGTTCCTCAATGGTCAGAACCCCCTTAAGGACCAGAGCAGGTATTATGTGGGTAGTGGATAATTCTCAGCACTACAGTGACACTGACGTGGTGGTGGTGTGTTAGTGTGTGTTGCACTATTATGAATGGATCAGACAGTGTTTGGAGAGTTTAAACACCTCAGTGTCACTGCTGGACTGAGATCATCCACCAACCAAAACTATCCAGCTGTCCTGTGAGGAGAGTCTTCTTGCCACTGATGAAAGACCAGAAGATGACTGCCACAAACTGTGCAGCAGCACATGAGCTATCATCTCTGACCGAACATCTACAAGGTGGCCAAGAAAGGTAGGAGTGACTAATAGAGTGGACACAGTGTGCATAAACTCCAGCAGCACTGCTGTGTCTGATCCACATGTACCAGAGCAACACCACCACCACATCAGTGTCACTGCAGGGCTGAGAACGACCCACCACCCAAATAATCCCTGCTCTGTGGTGGTCCTGTGGGTCCACTGAAGAACAGGGTGAACAGGTGTTAACAGAGTATCCAGATAATAAGATGGACTACAGTCTGTAACTGTAGGAGTACACGGTGCTCCTATATGGTAAACGGAGCTGATAAGTAATGGGCGGAGAAACCTGGAGGTAGTTTTAATGTTATGGTTGATTGATTGTACCTACCAAGTTGCCTACTCATGTTTTCACAAGCCTACCAAAAAATGAATGTGTGTATTGTCTAAGACACTGAGGCAGAAGTGTCTGCTGTGGGAGCTAAGTTCACTCTGAGTAGCAACACTTTATGCCACAAGGTGAAGGTGATCACATTGCCCTGCAGTGCCTTCTGAGCTAGGTCCAGAGTCCAGGAGAATGGGCTGTATCAGCCTAGTGGCCTCCTAAGCCAATTCTAGGCTTTTGGAGAAGCCTGTAACATACGTAATCATCCTTTATTTGGCAATTGAATGTTTTGTTCCATATTTCCGTAAATGTCTGATACACACGTCTGTCACACATATATGAATGATCAAAATCCGTCTCCAAACAGACTCAATTCAAATACAGTAGGGTGCGAAAGTTTGGGCAGCGTTGTTAATTTTCCTGATTTACCTTTATAAAGCATTGATTGTTTGGATAAAAAAATTCCGTTAAATATATCATATAGGGGACAAACACAGTGATACTTCGAGCCTTGACTTGAACTGTGCCTGTGGTCTTCCATTTTCTCACAATGTTTCTCACAGTGGAGACTGAAAGCTGAAATCTCTGAGAGAGCTTTCTGTATCCTTCCCCTAAACCATGCCGGTGAACAATCTTTGTTTTCAGGTCATTTGAAAGTCGTTTTGAGACTCCCATGCTGCGACTCTTCAGAGAAGATGCAACGAGGAGAAAAACTTACAATTGCCCCCCTTAAATACCCTTTCTCATAATTGGAGTCACCTGTGTATGGAGGTCAAGGGTCACTGAACTTACCAAACCAAATTTGAGTTCCAATAATTAGTTCTAAAGGTTTTGAAATCAATAAAATGACAACAGTGCCCAAATTTATGCACTGCCTATTTTTTTTTAACCAATTATTGCACACTTTCTGTATATCATATAAACTTCATTTCACTTCTCAAATATCACTGTGTTCGTCCCCTATATGATATATTTAACAGAATTTTTTTATCCAAACAATCAATGCTTTATAAAGGCAAATCAGAAAAATTAACAACGCTGCCCAAACTTTCGCACCCCACTGTACTTCATGCAATTTGTCCAGTATCTCCATAAATGTCGATACACACGTATGTGACACATACATGAATGATCAAACTCTCACACCCCCAACACGGATCTTAGCTGAAACACTGGATGCGATTTGTTCCGTACTTCGCCACCTCGCTACCCCCCGCCCCCCGTTCTTTATTGTCGTTCTGAAAGGTGGCAACCCTACTGTAACTATTTTATGTATGTTGCTGTCACTACTGCGTTCCAGGTGAACTAGCCAACTAAAATGACGACGTTGATGATGAAATGATGACGGTGATGGTGATCAGTACAACCATTATTCTAATTTGTTATCCCTACTCTTAGCGTCTCATGACAGCCATATTGGAATGACAGCACCGCACACGCAGCTTCTATAGCTTGTGAGCAGCTAGGCTTCGGCCTGAATATTAATCCAGTCGGCCAGCCCTAGCAACCCCTACCAGTTGCTTTATGACTTTGTCAGCAGCTTAGTGCGTCCGCCTTGAGGTAAGCTCAGATATTTGCATCTAAACACACCATTTGTTTTGGGAATGACAGGCCGCATCAAAAAGCGCCTGCGAAAAGGCCTATTCGAATCAAGCTCATTATTTTTCCAGAATAATGCACCCCATCTCTCTTTCTCTGTCTGTCTGTCTCTCTCTCTCTCTCACCCACTCTGGGTAAGATTAAGTTTTAGCCCACTGTCAGTTTAAGGCAAGCAGCATGAAAGCGTGGCTCATCAGCAGGCTGGGTGCCGGATTACTTGCCAGGTCGTAATGAAGCTCCATCCAAAATCAGCTCCTGCTCCAGCCCTGCACCTCCCAGACATTGAGCCTCTGCCTAACCCAGCGGGACAGGCCCAAGGCACAACCCGCAGCAACCTGCTATCTTAAGGAACTTAAATGCAATTTCAACAGGACATCATCTGGTTCTATACGCAGGAAGTACTGAACTAGCAAAAGATTCCTCTCTCAGAAGTCCTGCACATACCCCAATATTCCCTCACTGGCCACATTATCAGAAACACCTTGTTTCTAGCGCTGTGTTTCTCAAGCCTGGTGCTGGAGGCACTCTGCCCTGCACACTTAAGTGTTGTCCCTGCTCTCAACACACCTGAATCAACTCATCAGCTCATTAACAAGCCCTTTCAGATGGGCGTTATAGCAGGCAAGCCACTAAAATGCATAGGCCAAGGTGCCTCCAGGATAGGGGTTGAGAAACACGGCTCTAGATATTAGGTGTTTCTGATAAAGTGGCCAGTAAGGGAATGTGGGGGTATGAAGTCCAAGAATTAGATTCTTTGTTAGTTCAGTGCTTTCCGAGAAACACTGTTCTAGAGGCTGTGGCCCATCTGTTACATAGCATGATTTCCTCCAGCCCATAGGCACTGAGGGATATTTTTGCTGGACGAGAGGATCGGCCTAGATCTGAAGCCGCTCTTCAGTTTGGATTCGATGAATGAACGGCAGTCTGAAACGCTGCTGTTTTCACCTGATTCTATTCCTTTGCAACATTTTCAATGATGTGCTTTTCGCTGGTTGAAAAGGAACCGTTAAGTGGTGTGATCAGTTTAATGTGTACGTGCTGTGTATTTTAAAGCTGAAAACATCATCTAGCACTTACCAGTCAGCTAAATGTCAGCACATGAGAAAAAGTTGCTGGATTAAAAAAAGAAGAGCTGTGAAGTTCACTGCGTCTTTTCTTTAAGAGCTTTAAAAGTTATTCAAGACCTTTCCTTTAGTTGTAGCCTATAAATGGCTTGCTGACCATTCATTAAAAAAAGACCTGCTCCTACACTCTCAGAAACATAGCAGTCTGTGATAGGCCATCGCATCGCATCGCATCGCATCGCATCCCATCCCATCCCATCGCATCGCATCGCATCGCATCGCATCGCATCGCATCCCATCCCATCCCATCCCATCCCATCCCATCCCATTCCATTCCATTCCATTTCATTCCATCCCATCCCATCCCATCCCATCCCATCCCATCCCATCCCATCCCATCGCATCGCATCGCATCGCATCCCATCCCTGGCCCCATCCTGTCAACGTAGCCGGTTGGTTATGTTGACTGACGAAATCCATCTCTCTGGGTGTCTTTGGGAATCATCAGCGGTGACTATGTGAGTCCAAGTTTCAGAGATTTATTTACATTATACATTACAATATGTAATATATAAACATCTTGGCAGGTGAAGGTGTCCTGTATTAATCCATCCCGTCAAGCTTGAACATTCTTACACAGCTCCTGCAGATTGTGTGGTAGGGGTGAAGGTCGAGTGACAACAGGCCTTCTGGACGTGTTGCAAGAAGCAGTTAATCTGGGGCCTGACAACGGTGCCTCCATATACAAAACCTGAATTTCGTCACTGAAGATGATCCGTTTCCATTCCGAGTCACTGCATGACAGTCTGGCACGACATCATGGCACGTCTATGGCAGCACTGATATGGTGGGCAGTTATCATAACAGTCTGTGTGCATGCAGTCCTGCGTCATGCAGCCGTGTGCTAATGGTCCTGGCTTCACTGCTTGCTGAACCTATGCAATCGTGTCTTTTGGGTCACTCACAACTTGTTGGTTCTTTCCTTCCGTGGTTCGTTTAGGTCTCCCAGATCTTTTATGTCGATGGTGCATGCTTTGTTCTATCCCAACAGCGTGTCGGATTGGAAAGCATGTGTAACAGAATGATCTGATATAGTCAGTCAGTACAGAGATAAAGACCTTGCTTATGTCACATGTCTCACGACATCTTCTTCAAGGACCATCAAGCAGTTCAAAAAATGGCAAGACGGCAAAGAATTTAGGCCTTTCACACCTAGGGAGTCCGGAGAAATCCGTTTGCGTAGAGCAAGGTGAAAACCACTGTTGAATGCACATAACCTTCGAGCCCTCAGACGGCGCTGGATGAAAAACTGTCATGCTACCGTGGTAAATATGGCCACGTGAGCTCAGGAGTACTTCAGAAACCCGTTGTCAGTAAACAAGCTCCATATGCAGTCCAGCACATGCAACTTGAAAGTCTACCATAAAACGAGAAAGACATACATTCTCTGGCGTTCTCTGGACTCATGCTCATCACAGATGGTCAGAGACAACACTTCTGCTCTAGCAGACCTACTCAAACTCTTGAACAGTCACAACCTGAAACTGTTTAGGGCAGCAGGCCCCTTAGAACTGAAGCTATTAACCAAGGCCTCAATCTCCCTACTGGTTCTCAACTCCCGATATAGTGTGCTGTATAACTTTTTAAAATTCTGCTCTCAATATCCAGCATGAAATCCAGGATACACATGTTACTGAATCCCAGATATATTATACATTAGCATGAGCCAGTATATGTACTCCTACATAGTGCAGAATGGAGAGACACGCGAGCCATCTGAGATTCAGCCACAGTCTAGCTTGTGACCTGAAAACTGATGGAGTTCTGCCATCTTTAAAAGCACGTATCAGTATATTCCATGCACTCAGAGGAATCTAGAAGTGCAAAGAGAGGAGGATTTGCCAGAGCAGGGATGCACAGGTGTATCCTACGTGGAAGACTGTGGTATAATTTCTCCGCCTCCGCTCTGTGTGGGGATTAGATTATTTCAGTAAATGGGATGGTACTGTGAAAGGATGATGAAAGTTTCATTCATTCATCTTCTAAACCGCTTATCCTCCTGGGTCGTAGGGGGTGCTGGGGCTTGTTCCAACACTCACTGGGCGGAAGGTAGGGAATATCCTGAACAGGTTGCCACTCCGTCACAGGGCAGGCATACAAGCAAACACACAGACATACACACATGCCAGGGCAACTAAGCTGACTGCATGTCTTTGGACTGTGGGAGGAAAGCGGAGGACAGCAAAGGACATGCAGACATGGGGAGGACATGCAGCCACTGGCTGCCCAGGCAGGGAATCAAACCCCTCTTGCTGTGAGGTAACATCACTACCCCATGTCCCACCGTGTACCATCGTAATGTCCATGATTGAAGTATATAAGATGCTGATGAAAACAGAAAGCAGTGAAATCTGTTTCACATGTCTTTGTGACCTTCTGGCTTTCGCTGTTAGTCCTACTGTCATAGCCAGGCATGCCGGAGTCACTGCTGCACTCTGTTAACACCATACAGTGTGTTCAGGTCTTCTGCCAGGGCCAACAGTCTGTCTGTTCTTATTGTCTGAGCTGAACTGCTGCCCATCCTGTGCGGTCTGATGCTGTTGCTACATCTGCTCTGACTGGGAGCCACTGGGAGCCTTTAACCCCCACGGAGCTCCTGGCTGTCCTGCACTGTGGAAGCTTGGCCTGCGTCCTGCTGACCCATCCGATCACCCAGCTACTTCTTGTGCTGTCTTGTATCTGGTGTTGACCTGAGGAAGATGGGTGCCGCCTTTGAGTCTTGGCTCCTCTCGGATTTCTTCCATCCTACCTAAGGGAGATTTTACCTTGCTGCTGTCCTCCTCGGCTTGCTCACTGGGAGCTCGAACACCAGATTCTCTGTAAAGCTGCTTTGTGACAACTTCTGTTGTAAAAAGCACTATATAAATAAATGTTGAATTGACATGTATTAAGCTGGAAGAAGCACAGAAACACAATATTAAGACAATATTTATTGTTTTATTGTAAAATTTCTATTGTTGTATTGTGAAAATTGTATGCTGGCAGCCATAATCCCGGATGCACCATGCGTCTGTTTTTATTTATGCTTTTGTTCATTTCTTAATATTCCATCTTGAAAATAAAGTTATGAAACCAGCAGATCATTTCTCTGGCTATGGGCCTCTCTCTCGATCGTTCACTCGTGCCTGCAGTGGAGAGACATCCTTCATGCAAGGACGTGAACGTAAATGACAATGTCCAGCAAATGTATCGCGTCTGCACGGGTCCTCTGTACAGACTCACCCAGCATTATGTTTCTAAGGCAGTTAGAATACTCAGTACTCAAAGTGGAGGAGACAGAGGCAGATCAAAGAGAGATCCACTGTTATTCTAACATCCACAGCAGCTATACATGGACACTAGAGGAGAGCAATTTGATCTGCTTGATCTGTTCTGCTGTAATCAAATGGAGCCATTGTCTTGTGTGAGATTCATCTGTTGTTTTGCTTTGGCAGTTGAGAAAGGGCATTGGCAGTGAAGGACAGAATGTGTATAGGTTTGTATAGGTTGTCAGAAATCAGTTTGTAGCGCCCCCTTGCTGTAAGGCTCAGAATGCAGCTTGTATAATGTCTTAAATTGTGCCAAGACACATTTTTGAATGCATTAATGCTCTAAACCGTGTCTACGCAAATGGAATAGTCTTGCGCCAAGAATATTTTTTCTGGCCTACAACCGGCAGTTCTGCCAAAGGCAGGCCGTTCTTGTGCATACTGTGAAATAAAAACCTGCTGGTGGCAGTGAGTGCAAATATAAGCTCACTGGACAAAAACAAAAATTTTGGCGTCCATCTTTAAGGTAGTAGCAACTTTAGACTCCTGCAGATGGCGTCGCATGAGGATGATGGGGCTATAAATACCTGTGGGGTGTGAGTGACCGTATCCACAGGTTGGTACAGGGGGTACAGGGCAGTGAATGTCTCATTCCATATGTGGAAAATATGTCTGAAATGACTTTTAGCTGAATCTGCAGGTGTATGGAGTCGTGCAGTCATAAGTGTCTGCCAGCAGTGGCTAAAATCCCAGTCTACAGGGAATTCTCACCAGAATTGTGCCAGGGGAGGCGTCCACCAAATCTGACCCAACTGCTCAATTCTTTAAAGCAAGATTGTCTGAACACTGATGTGGCCTACATCCAGAAAACTGTCCAGTCCATGTCAACTTGTAATACAGCTGTTATTCGTATTACACTCACATTCCAAAATGTGAACTAAGAAGCAGCTTTAGTAGAATAATCCACATACTGCACACTTCCAATCAGAGCAAAGTAGCTTCTATGGAGTTTGGTACTAAAACTGGTGGGTGTTTCCCTCTGATTTAGTTCATGCTAGTGTTGGTATTCACCTGCAGCAGGGGTGAGGATTTGATTATGTGATTGTGTGCTCTGCATGCAACTTTAAGAAATCAGTTATCAGTTCAAACTGCAAGACATCTCAAACATCCATCTGATCATCTAACTGCTCAATTGGAACTCATCTGGCCAGTACATCCGGAGTCACTATCACCCTCACACTGCATGTGGAATGTCGACAGGTGAAGCTGGAACTTGGCCCGATCCTGAAATTCAGTTGTCACAACCAAATCGGGCCTAAAACTGGCTAATATTGCACAGGGCACGCTCGGATTGAGGTTTGTAGTGCTAATGAAGTGGGCAGTGGGTGCATGCTCTGTGTTTCTAATGACGTGAGCGGAGCTGTGCACATACAGACACAAGAACACGCAGCCCATGCTGAGCACACACCAAAAAAAAAAAAAGAGACGGATCATTCCTACAGAATCTTAAACACTTAGGTTAACTGCACTAAGCTCTCAGTACACACGTCAGTCTGAGCACACACACAGATCTGTCTCTCACACACACACACACACACACACACACACACACACACACACACACACACACACACACACACACACACACACACACACACACACACACAGTCTGCCAGTTTCTCACAGCCAGACAGAAAATACACTTTAAATCTCTGCCCCTCACTCTCTCTCTCTCTCTCTCTCTCTCTCTCTCTATGCGCATGCACACAATAATGGAGTTGCTATTTCGATATGGTCCCTCTCTCTCTCTCCCACCTTCATGAGTGACAGATTTCCTGCTGCTGCTCTAAACGCCGGAGTGTAGCTCCAACTCGTCCATTTCACACGCTCTTCTTCCTTCCTCCCCATCTCTCTCTCTTTCATTTTCTCCTCATCATCACTGAGAGGAGCCGACCACTCTCCACTCACAAAGAGCACCTCTGAAGTGTGGAACAAATTGGGAAGAAAAAAAATAATAAATACACTGCTTGGATTCAGTAGGAATCCTTGGGAAAATGGACTTATGGGATGAAATTCCTGGATCAACGGAATAAACCCAAGGTCAGATAGAAAAGTGAATCTAAAGCTGAGGCCACACATGCACACATCTGTGTGTTCACATTCAACACATCAACACTGCGCACAGTACCTGCACCCACATACACAATAACTAACACCCACCAAGCTTTTACACTATACCTCCACCTGTATGTACACGAACACCCACCAAGCTTTTACACTATACCTCCACCTGTATGAACACTAACACCCACCAAGCGTTTACACTATACCTCCACTAGGAAGTACACTAACACCCACCAAGCGTTTACACTATACCTCCACTAGGAAGTACACTAACACCCACCAAGCTTCTACACTATACTTCCACCTGTATGTACACTAACACCCACCAAGCTTTTACACTATACCTCCACCTGTATGTACACTAACACCCACCAAGCTTTTACACTATACTTCCACCTGTATTTACACTAACACCCACCAAGCTTTTACACTATACCTCCACTAGGAAGTACACTAACACCCACCAAGCTTCTACACTATACTTCCACCTGTATTTACACTAACACCCACCAAGCTTTTACACTATACCTCCACTAGGAAGTACACTAACACCCACCAAGCTTCTACACTATACTTCCACCTGTATTTACACTAACACCCACCAAGCTTTTACACTATACTTCCACCTGTATGTACACTAACACCCACCAAGCGTTTACACTATACCTCCACCTGTATGTACACTAACACCCACCAAGCTTTTACACTATACTTCCACCTGTATGTACACTAACACCCACCAAGCTTTTACACTATACCTCCACCTGTATGTACACTAACACCCACCAAGCTTTTACACTATACTTCCACCTGTATGTACACTAACACCCACCAAGCTTTTACACTATACTTCCACCTGTATGTACACTAACACCCACCAAGCTTTTACACTATACCTCCACCTGTATGTACACTAACACCCACCAAGCTTTTATACTACACTTCCACCTGTATGTACACTAACACCCACCAAGCGTTTACACTATACCTCCACTAGGAAGTACACTAACACCCACCAAGCTTTTACACTATACTTCCACTAGGTAGTACACCAACATCCACCAAGCTTTTACTCCATACTTCCACTAGGAAGTACACCAACACCCACCAAGCTTTTACTCCATACTTCCACTAGGAAGTACACCAACACCCACCAAGCTTTTACTCCATACTTCCACTAGGAAGTACACTAACACCCACCAAGCTTTTACTCCATACTTCCACTAGGAAGTACACTAACACCCACCAAGCTTTTACTCCATACTTCCACTAGGAAGTACACTAACACCCACCAAGCTTTTACACTATACTTCCATTAGAAAGTACACTAACACCCACCAAGCTTTTACACTATACTTACACTAGGAAGTACACTAACACCCACCAAGCTTTTACACTATACTTCCACTAGGTAGTACACCAACATCCACCAAGCTTTTACCCTATACTTCCACTAGGAAGTACACTAACACCCACCAAGCTTTTACTCCATACTTCCACTAGGAAGTACACCAACACCCACCAAGCTTTTACTCCATACTTCCACTAGGAAGTACACTAACACCCACCAAGCTTTTACACTATACTTCCATTAGAAAGTACACTAACACCCACCAAGCTTTTACACTATACTTACACTAGGAAGTACACTAACACCCACCAAGCTTTTACACTATACTTCCACTAGGAAGTACACTAACACCCACCAAGCTTTTACACTATACTTCCACCTATATGTGCAGTAACACCCACCAAGCTTCTACACTATACTTCCACTAGGAAGTACACCAACACCCACCAAGCTTCTACACTATACTTCCACTAGGAAGTACACTAACACCCACCAAGCTTTTACACTATACTTCCACTCGTAAGTACACCAACACCCACCAAGCTTTTACACTATACTTCCACTCGTAAGTACACTAACACCCACCAAGCTTTTACACTATACTTCCACCTATATGTGCAGTAACACCCACCAAGCTTCTACACTATATTTCCACTAGGAAGTACACCAACACCCACCAAGCTTTTACACTATACTTCTACTCGGAAGTACACTAACACCCACCAACCTTATACCATATACTTCAACTTGTATGCACACTAGCACCCACCCAGCTTTTAAACACTATACTTGCACATGCCTGCACAATAACTAGCACCCACCAACCTTCTCTCAATGTTTAAGACTTTCCTCTAATGCTCGTGGATGTTTCCTTTCCGCCTCTTCCTGGACATTAGAACTCACTTATGCTGTAAATGACTGCAAGCAAACATGTTGCTTGGGATGTGGGAGTTATGTCAATATTTGGATCGGGGTGCATCTTGAATTATAATTGGATACTGAAGGCTGGTTGTGGTGCTATTTAAAGTTTTGTTGGCCGTTACATTTTGTGGTTCACAATAACCAACCTGCTGTGGCATTAAAGGTGAACGAGGTCATTCAGAGTGGTTTGATGTGAAATGCTTCGGTCTTGAGAAACTAGAGGCTTGTTACCAAGAACTGTTGACAGTGGAGTTGATAGTAACCACACGTCTACAATGCTTGTACAAGCCACCTCACCAGAAGTCGCTGCAATGTATGGTTACATATGTCTGAGTCAGTGCTGTACTGATGTTATGGGGTAAACATTTGGAAGCAGGACTAAAGCAGGACCTCTCAACCTTATCTCAACCTACCTGATAATAACTACAAAGCATTGCGGTTCTCCAGGAAACTTATAATCAGCTTTTCTTAGTACAATTTCAACATGAAATTATGGTTAAAGAAAATTATCATAAGATTTAAAGTCTACATTTGAACAAGTAAGCTGTGAAAGCACCCCAAGAAACCTCTCCATCAGTGGCTAGCCAATAGTATAACACTAATATGGTCATATGTGATGTTTCTGACCTGCTACAAACTACTGCCTCCCATGGACCTCTAGAGATATTCCACTACTGGTTCATAGTCCACATGTTGAGACACCCATGTATTTAAAAGCATATTTTTCCAGATTTAACATTAGTTTACCATCATTACCATCATCATTAGTTTATCATCACTACTCTTACAGTGGAAACATTCATTGTAAATGCTGCTCTATACATTCTTATATATGTATATAGATATGCTTATATATGTATATATTTATTATTATTCGGCTCTTTATGTAAATAATACTGTACTTGCACTTCTGGTTAGAGGCTAACTGCATTTCATTGGCTCTGTACCTGTACTCTGCACAATGACAATAAAGTTGAATCTAATCTAATCTAATCTAATCTAATCTAATCTAATCTAATTAACATCACAGCGAATAAAACGGCAGTCTTTGTGCTATAGACAACACAAACCCTGTTTCCTATCAATACCACTCACTGCCAGAAATCTGTAGTTTCTCTACAGTAAATCTTAGATGATTCAGGGATTTTGAAATCTCTCTTTGGAATTTCCCTTTAACTTCAAAACAGTAAACTAGGAGAAGTGTTGACAGCCCAATCTTAGAGATCCCACACTGCACGCCTGCTTCGGCTCTGCTCTATAACTAACAACTGTGACTGAAAACACAAAGATATGCAGAGCATGGCATCCTCTGCGATACCTTCATTCATTCTTTCATCTTCTCCACCATTTCTCCTTCCAGGTTGCAGAGGGTGGTGGAGCCTATCCCAGCCCTTATTGGGCAGGAAGCAGAAAATACCCTGGACAGGCCATCAGTCCATCACAGGGCAGACACAACGACATACAAGCCTAGGGTG
The DNA here is from genome assembly GCA_024036415.1 of Prochilodus magdalenae. Classification (NCBI taxonomy): domain Eukaryota; kingdom Metazoa; phylum Chordata; class Actinopteri; order Characiformes; family Prochilodontidae; genus Prochilodus; species Prochilodus magdalenae. The sequence goes on from JAMWET010004505.1 coordinate 464,574, forward strand.
CAATTTAGCATCTCCAATTCACCTGACCACATGTCTTCGGACTGTGAATGAAAACCGGAGCATCCCCAGGGAATCCACACAGATAGAGAAGAACATGCAAACTCCACACAGAAAGGAGCCTGGATATCCCAACTGGGAATCAAATCGGACTTAAGCTCGGCCCTCATACTACTGTACTTAGTTAGCCATGTTAGTTACTTGGAGCTTGCTAGTAGCTGTAGCATTTAAGGTGAAACAGAACATTACATTAGAAAGCCTTCGCTTAATTTAAAGACAAATCATGTACCGCTGACGGTTCAGTTCCATGGGAAGAGTATGAGAAGTGCTGATTCTCCACCTAATCCACCTTTTTAATTGCTTTTAGTAGTTCTTGTGTGCAAATAATGGGGCATGAATATTAATAAGCCACATCTGTATGTACAGTTTTGGCCCTTTTGGAAAACAGGATTTGTTAAAGGAGGAAAAACAGTGTTTATGGTTCATGGTATATTAGTTCTATGTACTGAACTTTTCTTATTTCTGTTATGCCAATGTAAATTCAGTTTTCCGTTATTAAGTAAAGCAAATACTGAAAAGTAAATTCAGCACCTTTAACAAAGGCACATTTCAGAATTGAAGTAACACCGTGCCAAATGCATATGGCTGTCCTAATTATTTGTGTTAGCCCTGCAACTCCTTCATGTTCAAATTTTAGCATGTGCAGATACAGTTATCTTATTCAGACCTGGTGCTATGAGTAGAATTCCAGCCATTTAAATTATAGACATATAAACGGTTCCACATAGGGGTGTAAGAAAATGGTTTGCAGTACTGTATTGGTTCTTTAAAACACAGTATTGATTTTTAATCAATAGTTTACAATAAAAGATTGGTGGCAGACAGCGGTTTATTTTCTATTGCATTTAAATCCACTATATAGCACTGTTGTAATCTATCTATACCATTAGATTCTACTCCAACATAAACAAGTAACATGAGGGTGGACGGCTAACATTATCGAACCTATGCATATGGTGGTGTACTTTTTATACTATTACTTTCATAAGCTGCAATATTTTAAAAAATGCTGATATATTGTGTTGTTTGTTTATTCCAATACACCACAAAACACCAAATTGTAAACCCTGTATCATGAGGCTTGTTTCCAGGTTCTTGCCAATACGTAGCTCAACAAGTAGTAAATACACACACCATCAAAAGAACAGCTGCACCAAGAAGGAAGTGTGGGATTGCAGTGCTATTGGGAAGCAAGATAAAGATTACCAGGAACAATAAATGATGATTAATTTAGATATGGGAAATATTTAGCTACACAACTAGAAGTGTCTCTCAGTATGGCGTTAGGCAGCCATATTTGCCAACACAACATGCAAGTTGTCTCAGCTTGGAGTTCCTGGTAGAAGTTCCTAATGGTGTCCTGTGATAATCCATCCCATGCAGCTTGAATATACTCACACAGTTCCTGCAGATGGTGTGGTAGGGGTGGAGGTGGAGGTGGAGTGACACCAGGCTTTCTAGACATGTGACACGTGACAACAAAACGTTCATCTCGGTGCTGACCGCAGTGCCTCCACACACAAATTCATTGGTCATCTCCACCAAGACAACAATGGGACTCATCACCGAAGAGAACCCGCTGCCAGTCACTCATTGACAGTCTGGCACAACACCATTGCAGTCTTTGGCGACGTTGACGTGGTGCTAAGGGTAGTCTCAGCACCGGTCTGCATGCATGTGGTCCTGTGTCGTGCAGCCGTCTGACAACGGTGCTGGCACCAGCAGGATGACTTATAGAGGGTACTACTGCTTTTTAAATCTTTGCTATTGTGGCTGTTGGGTGAGTCAGGTACAGCTATAAGGCCCATCCTTGAAACTTTCACAAACCTACCCACCAAGTTTCATTCCTGTTGACTGATTCCTTCTGAGTGCAGCTATTCTTTTGATGATGAGTGTATATAGTGAGTATGTGGGTTTGAGAAATATGCATAAGCAGAATAAGGTTATCTGACTATAGGAATAAGTCTAAAAGGCTAAAATCCAGCCAAAGGAGCTTTGCACCGAGCTTCATTATTCTGAATAAAGATGAGTATACACAAACGCACGCAGGAATCCATACATTACCCGCATGCAAGACCATCTGTTCTCACAGCCAACTAAACTCTTCCTAGAAAACTCAGTCAGTGTGTGTTTGTGTAAGGCACTAGAGCTCTGTATGAACAGCAGGCTTCTACTATGTTTTGACGGCTGTACTACCAAGAGGGTTCTCACTCACTTCCTTAGGAATCTTCAAGTCCATGATAGTGGGCTTCTGGCCAGCCCTGTGCACATTCATTATTGCTGCTTTTTCTTCTTTCATTTCTGCTCCAGTGTTGCGAAAGATCCGGACCAAGCCGAGCTCCAGCTCTTTGAACCTCTTTGTGCTCTGAAAATGCTTTTTCTCAAGTGCCCTGCATGTGATATACTCTTGCCAGCCACTTTATTAGAAACCCCCTTCTGCTCACTTGCCACTTCGAGGTCCACCACATAGTTTTGCAGTTACAGACTGTAGTATATTTGTTGTCATGTGCGGTTCATTAGCTGGGCACTGGTCCATTGATCATTGGTTATTTTCTGACCACAGGGCCGCTGTCGAACAGATATTTGCAGTACAGAATTTATACTGACATAATGGTTTGCATAGGCTATTTGAAATGCTACTGGAAGTGTTGCAGTATCTGCACTGGAAAGGATGTTTTTTTATAAATATTATTATTATTTTATTTCAGTGTTCATATTTTATTTCAGTGTCTACTAGAATATTTTATGTCCTTCCTTTTTTCCAAAACATAATATTTTTCTATTGCTGTACATCTGTATTTACCCTTTGTCTAAAACGCTCTGTTAGAGCTCCTGTGTCTTTAAACCCCGCCTTCTCCCAGTGCACTCTGATTAGTCAGCTTGCCCACTCGTCCATTTGCCCACGTCTTCTCCTGAGCAGCTATACAGCTGTGGCTAATCCTAACACATTGACTTTCTAACCTACTACAAACCTGAACAAACTGTTGGCGTCTGGTAGTGGCAGTGGGTGAAACTTTGCAACATTTGCATGTCTCACAATGATTATATGAAAATTATATGAGTATGGGAATACATGTAAAAGACTACAATGCAGCCTAATAAGCTTTGTACTGAGCTTTATTATTCTAAATGAAGATGAGTATACACAAACAGGAGCAGGAATAGCAAAAGTAGCAGTAGCAATATACTGTATATACATATAAATACTGTGTATATATATATATATATATATATATATATATATATATATATATATATATATAATAAGTGGAGTGGAGTTTTTAGATGTGGACTAACAGGTCTTTGAGGGCCAGAATTTTTGCTGATTGGCAGGTGTTCTAATACTTATTTGCAGCAGTAACACATAAAAAAAATTATAAAAAAATCATACAGAGTGATTTCCGGATTTTTTTTTGGATTATGTCTCTCACAGTGGACAAGCACCTAAGATGAAAATTTCAGATCCCTCTATGATGAGTGGGAGAACTTGCAAAGTCGCAGGGTGTTCAACTACTTCTTTTCCTCACTGTATATTTTTATATATATATACATACACAAACTGGTTAAATACATACTTTAAAAAATCATAAAAATGTTTTTTATCACTTGTAACAGGTTGGGGAGTATTAATATTTAGGTGTCGACCCGTCCATCCCTAACGAGCGCATCATCGCCACTCTATACTTATGCCCCTGAGCTCCGCCTTGATTTGGTTGTCTTGGTTTTTAATGCCATGGCTGGCCCCAGCCGCTCATGTAACTTGACTCACATCTTGCCCCGGGAGGCCATGCTTTGTGAACCATGCTGTTCCTTAGTGTAACTGAGCTGGTGGGTTTATGTATGTCTTGTTTCATGCCTTGTCAAATTCTAAAGCAATAAGATTTGAAAGGCTGTGTGTTCATTTAAAAGAACTCTGCTGGGTTTGATGTAGGAGTGCAATACGAGACGAACAGTCGTTTCCTCCCTGCATGCCTACTTCAGTTCCTGCAGCAGATGAATTTCTGAGGCTGTTTTGACATGTGCATGCATGTATTCTCTTTTCATGAGCTCTGAGTTGGTGATTACGGAATGGGCTGAGGCCTTTTGGAAGCCAGTATGAAACACTTGATGCATCATCCCCACAAATCAGGTATTTGGTATTAATGTGACGGTGAAGGTTTTATGAAAGCATTAAGTGACATAAAGAAGTTACCATGACTCCATATGTGTTATGAGAAGATCTCAGTGGTGTACAGCTCCTCAAAAGAATAGCTACCAAATAGGAATCAACCAACAGGAATGAAACTTGGAGGGTAAGTTTGACATTGTGAGACATGTGGATGATTCAAGGATAGGCTTTGTCATCAGGCTTTGACTGACCCCACAGTCATGACTGCAAACAGCAAGCAGTGATGTCCCTCCATTTAGTAGAACGTTTTGGTGGATGGACAATTAATTAAGCATATAAAGAACCTTATTAACCCTTCAATGAAATTAAATGCCTTTATTTTTTTATTTGCATTTTTATTTGTTTGGGCAGTATTAACAAAGCAAGTAGTCAATTTAAATGATGCTAACTGAGTATAGACTCCTTTAGTATAAAGAAACAATTAGACTGTTTGGTAAGGCATGTTTTCTAAAAAAAATATTAGACTTTTGTTAGTCTTTGTGTCATAAGATTCCATAAATTTGTTTATTACAACCTCTGAAACTAAAAGAAATATATGCTTACCTTTGAAAACCCCACCAAAAACAATCCACGTTTTAGGTGTTGCTTGCCTCCTCTATGGATAAAAACAGTAAAGGTGTATCTATTGAAGGATTTTGTTAGCCTAACATTCTTCTGCCAATTGGTAGAGAAGACACAATCAGGTTGAGTAAAGTTCAACACCTTCTTAATTAAGATATGACTTAAAATGTGTTTTACCAAAAAGTTAAGCAGAATGCTAAAAGGTTAAAGTTCAAAGTTTTCTAAAAAAAAATAAAATAAACTTTTGTTAGTCTTTGTGTCATAAAATTCCATAAATTTGTTTATCACAACCACTGAAACTAAAAGAAATATATACTTACCTTTGAAAACCCCACCAAAAACAATCCACGTTTTAAGTGTTGCTTGCTTCCTCTATGGATAAGAACAGTAAAGGTGTATCTATTGAAGGATTTTGTTAGCCTAACATTCTTCTGCCGATTGGTAGAGAAGACACAATCAGGTTGAGTTAAGTTCAACACCTTCTTAATTAAGATATGACTTAAAATGTGTTTTACCAAAAAGTTAAGCAGAATGCTAAAAGGTTAAAGTTCAAAGTTTTCTAAAAAAAATAAAATAAACTTTTGTTAGTCTTTGTGTCATAAAATTCCATAAATTTGTTTATCACAACCACTGAAACTAAAAGAAATATATACTTACCTTTGAAAACCCCACCAAAAACAATCCACGTTTTAGGTGTTGCTTGCTTCCTCTATGGATAAGAACAGTAAAGGTGTATCTATTGAAGGATTTTGTTAGCCTAACATTCTTCTGCCAATTGGTAGAGAAGACACAATCAGGTTAAGTGAAGTTCAACACCTTCTTAATTAAGATATGACTTAAAATGTGTTTTACCAAAAAGTTAAGCAGAATGCTAAAAGGTTAAACAATCCACGTTTTAAGTGTTGCTTGCTTCCTCTATGGATAAGAACAGTAAAGGTGTATCTATTGAAGGATTTTGTTAGCCTAACATTCTTCTGCCGATTTGTAGAGAAGACACAATCAGGTTGAGTTAAGTTCAACACCTTCTTAATTAAGATATGACTTAAAATGTGTTTTACCAAAAAGTTAAGCAGAATGCTAAAGGGTTAAAGTTCAAAGAACATCCACTTGCGAAGGTTCTGTATCACAAGATTTTTTTGGTCCTGCAACCAAATGTACAAGCCAAGACCCATACAAGGCCTTTGTTTTTAGGAGTGTCTGCAATTAAGAGACTGTCTTCTGAGCTTCACCAGCAGTGTAGCCCAAACAAGCTCTGGCTAAGCAGTCGGACAATCAGACGCATATCTGACGTGTAAAATAAAAAATTTTAGTCAGTCGTTATTGCTTGTATTTCACATGATGCCGTCCTTCTCATATAGTGCACTACATTGTTAGTGTCCACACCAAAACAGGACACATTGTTTCCAGTATGGAATGGTGCACGCATGGCTAAACCCTAAATGACTATTTATTAGACATACAATGTGCTGTTTTGGGTGCAGGAGCCACATTTGGTGCACTAGGGAGCAGGGAGTCATTTGAGATTCTGCCAGTGTGTTCGCTCTGGAAAGAACTTTATTGGAAATTGACTGTAGACAGAGCTGTCCATAGAGGCTGTGTTTCACGAGCAGTGTGAGCACTCATGTCATGTCATGTCATGTCAGTGGGGCCAAAGGTTTTTTTGGACAGTGTGAGCATATAAATCACAGGCTTTGTTTATACACGATGGGGGATTCAAACATACAGTGTGAGATTTTAACAAACCACACACAGTGTACGCCTCGCATTTTTGGTGGTGGAGTCATTTTCACAAACTTCCGGTCAAAATTACTTTGTGTCACAATGGCAACTAATATGGGCAATATTTATTGAGCTACACATAGAGAAGTAGTGTCTCTCAGTATGCTGTCGGGCCGCCATGTTTGCTAAGACAGCATTCCAGACATACCAGCATGGAGTTGTAGAGGTTCCTAATGGTGTCCTGTGAGAATCCCTCCCATTCAGCTTGAACATCCTCACACAGCTCCTGCAGATTTTTCAGTCCAGCCCCAAACCGTTCATCTTGGTGCTGACCACGATGCCTCCACACACGGATTCAATGGTCGTCTACCAAGACAAAAGAAGGACTTGCCACTAAAGATGGCCGACTGCCATTCTGAGTAGTTCTTGATGACACAACAACATTGCAACACTGATGTGGTGTTAAGGGCAGTTGTAAGGGTCTACATGCATGTACAGAGGAAACCCATGCAGAGCCAGGGAGAACATACAACCTTCAAGCAGAAAGGCCCCCGGACGTCCCGGCTGGGAATCAAACCCAGGCCCGTCTTGCAGTGAGGAGACAGCGCTACCCACTGAGGTTTTGTACAACAGTGACCTTGAAAATTAGCTAATTAACTTATAAGCTAAAATCCAGAGATATAAACATGCATCCTCTGCCTCTATAAATGAACTGATAATGTATTGTGTAGAACATGTCTGCTGTTTCAGATCAGTAGCAACAGCAGCAGCAGCTCATTATACAAATTACTTTATACACAACCAGAAATGCACCTTCACTTTAATTGACAGGTAGACAGGTAAAGTATCGTCAGCAAGGTGAGACCAAACAATAGATGTATGCTTATGAATGCACGTAGGTGAAGTAAAAGCATTTGACTGGAAATGAGTAAAAGTACTATGATTTCTTTCTTTCAGGCATCATTATGACGGAACACATGTACTTTCCACCTCTGTCTGTGTATAGCGGGAGGGGGCTCTGCGAAGTCCTGCATATACTTCCTTCACATTGTGTTTCTATGATGTTCTCTGCCATAGAGCACCAGCACTATTAAAGTAACTACCTCATCCCATATATCTACATACTGAACACCTGTGTTACATCTTGCTCTACCTTGTACTTTTGCACTTTAAGGTCACATCTCCATTTTTTTTATATCTTAATATTTTACTTGTACCTTCAATTTGTTTTGTTTTATATATTTTACTTTATTTATTCTGTATCTATTTTTGCTTTACTATTTTTGTTTCTTCTGTGTGTCTCACTGGCATGTAAGCTGCTGTAACACTCTAATTTCCCCTTGGGATCAATACAGTCTTATCTTATCTAGTGCAGTAACACCTTCCATTTAGTTTTTAACAGTGTTGCAACACGAAGCAGCTTCACAAGTTTGAAAGTCTAAGCCAAAATCACAACAACCACAAAACTGAACCACATCTGTGAGTACCAAATGCACTATTATGCATCATGCATCCCTTAACAGCAGTTAGTAAAAGGCCTTGCACAAACCAGCAGGTGATGATCTGAAGAGCAAACACAATGTGTTTATTAATCACCATTTATCCAGAACATGCGATGCATAGAAACGTCCAGAGAGAACCTGCACCCTGCAACCCCAATTTTAATGCAAATTCTAAGTACAGAACTAAACCCCACCTGTCGAAACATGTTTACCACACACTGGGTGCTATAAAACGTTGTGCCCTTAGATGATCCGATTCTCTGTGTTTTCATCCCCATGACTCAGCCCCTCAGCCATGTACAGGGAGTGACATTAGCATGGTTTGCACAACTTGTATACTGTTATTCCTATTTTGAGCCTTACCAGTCAGGCCTAGTCAGACTGGGTCTCAAAGGGCCTGCACCTTGCACCAAAATGCATTTTATAGCGATGGGATCACTTTCACTTTTCACTCATTTTACTTGCCCTCATGAAAAGCCGGGCGTGAAGACCCCCAGGACACACTGACTATATTAACATTATAAGCCTCGATTCTGATTTATTTTCTCAGATCTGATTTTTCTAACATGGGACTCAAATCTATTATGAATGTGAACAAATGTGGAGCCTGAAGTGACCCACGACATCGTCATCCATGAACCAGCATGTCCAGCAGAAAAAGCCTTCGCTTCGAGGATAATTAGCTCTGGACAGCTCATAGCCGGTCATCTTCAGAGCCAGGCGAAGATGAAGAAGGTTTAGATGTGTTGCTTTTAGTTTACTGGCACTGGGTGCCACAGCCTTGTTTACGCTGAATGATGGTCTAAAATGGGAATATCCAAAGTGGGAATAACATCCGACTGAGAATCGGATCATCTTGAGTGTTGTGTCAAATGCATGAATTTTGATCTTAGCGTTTTAGTTAAGGCCGCTTGGCCACAAACAGGATATGTACTCGATCTACGACCATGTTTGAAAAGCTGTGTTCAGGCTGCTCGCAAATCAGATTTGTTTCTGAAATCTGATCTTTTGAGACGACTGTCCACACTGTTATTTCCAAGGCTATGCTCAGACTGCCAGCCCAAATCTGATTTTTGGCATATCCTGATTGTGTCCAGATTAATTATTTCATAGTCTAGACAGAAAAAAAAACCCCACATGAAATCAGATTTTTGCAAATTGGATTCAAACCACATTGAAAGGTGGTTTAAAATGCTGTTCCAATTGGATTTTTATAGATGCGGCTCAGTCTGGATACTCTGGCCACTCAGACTGGGCTTCAAACTGTCTGCTGTACTACTTGCAACACAACAAACAATGGCGGTGTCAAATCCAGAGTGACGAAAGTGCTGGGATTCAAGAAGACCGCTTAACAGTTCTGAACCGTGACTTGACAGAGCAACTGTTTGAAGTATGATGCACCTTCGTGCCACATCACCAGCATGGCTACGTAATAACTAATGCCTATGTCACAACAACCACCTATGCAGATGAATTGGTGATGCCTGGGCACACAAACCTGATCTGATCATTTGCAAATAACAGTGTGGACTCATCTTAAAAGATCTGATCTGTGAAACAAAGCCTAAGTGGTCAGATCAAATTTGTGTGTCCAGACATCAACAATCAATCTGCATGAGCTGCTGTGGTAATATGCAGTCAACTGTGTGGGCAAGCTGGTGATGTGGATTTCAGACTTGGAGGTAAGAAAGACAGAGGTGCATCATCTCACACTTCAAACAATGGCTCTGTCGAGGCACAGTCCAAATTTCTTTGGTGCTCTTGTTGAATTCCAATCTAACCCTTGTTTGTGGCATTGCGAGTGACGCAAAAGACACTTTGAAATCTGATTTGAGCAGGCAGGGCATCCAGACTGAGGCAGAAATAAAACTGGAATTGCATTTCAAACCTCCTTCAAATGTGGATTGGATCCGATTTGTGGATTGGACTATCAGTCAGAATACAATACTCTGTCCTCTAAAATCAGATTTCAAAGAGTGTTTGGCGTAACTTGCAATGCAGCAAACAAAGGTTGGGTTTGAATTCAAGACAAGAGTCAAACAGTTCTGAACCACGACTTGCCAGAGCCTTGGTTTGGAGGGCGCACCTCCATCTATCTTGCTTCCTTATATGAAACCATGTCACCGGCGTGATTATGTGGTTTCTGATGCCAACGTCATTACCAGAATGACCTATGCAGATAGACTGGTGATGTCTGGACACTTGCAAATAGCAGTCATGTCAAAAGATCAGAACTGAAAAACAAGGCTTAAGTGATCAGATCAGAATGCTATCTGGATCAGAATGCTATCTGGATCAGAATGCTATCTGGATAATGCCCAAATCAAATTGTTCTGGAAAGATCAGAGTGTGTGCTCTGAAATCATCAGACATGCGTTACATTAACGTAGAAATCTGAATTGTGCTATGTGAGTTTGGTAATGTGAACACAGCCATTGTGAAAGGAACACAATCTGATCACAGTCGAACCACATTTGAATGTAGTCAGACATACAGAAATGTGTCTGGCTAGTGGTGACCAGCAGACGAGTGTGTAAACCTTCAGGCCAATGGAAGTCTCCCAGCCTTGATGTGCTGTGTGGAAAGCAAAACTGAACACCATCCAGTCCACATTTTCCCGAAAGAATCCAGCCAAAATATCTCCAGATACAATCCAGAGAATAAAACACATGCTAATGAAGGCGTGAACAGCCTCAAAGTTGGGGGTACGGCTGTTATTCCATGGCCGTGGGGACCTCTCCTGTGATCAGGCCTAGCCCAACCTAATAGAGCTGTACCCAGTGTGTTTGTGCCCGTGTGTGTGTTCAGGCATTAGCCCAAATAGAGGTGTGACGGTTGCTGAACATTTGGTCTGGAAGGCCTCCCTGTACCCCCGGCTCGGACATAATCACGGCTTAATTGGATAGTGTCGGCCCTGTGGGCCACTTCGGCTCCCCAGTCAGTTCTCCACGGTACTCCTCCTCCTCTATTTCCCCCAATCATCCCTCCCCTCTTCGCCACTCATCCTTCCCTTCCCCATCTCTCTCCTCTCATCCCTCCTTCTGTCCTAAGCTGTGGCGGGAGCAGATGGGTGGATTACGGAAGAGGGATGCATAATACACTCTGTCATCCAGTCGATATCAAGCAAATCGTGTGCGCACACAGCCCACAGTGTCCACCATGAGAAATCAATGGGGAAATGTTATACTGTCCCATGAATAATCTCTAGATCGAGGTCTACATAGGAAACCCATTCTCTCTGGAGTTTTGAATCTATTGATATGTAGCCTAGTAACATCATTTATTCCACAGCAATAAGGAATGCAGGTCTCCGTGGTGTTCTCATTAAATTCCCATTGACTTTTTATTTTCATGTCAAACTATCCGGCAAAGGCTGCTGCAAAACTTACTCCAGAAATTGTTCCACGGCACATCCGTGAGTTGTTGACAGCTGTCAAAGTTGTGGTGTAACATGATGTAACTGCTGTGGCGCAACGAGGCGTTCCAGTACTTAAAGATATGTTGGCGTAGCAATTTTGATTTTTTGATCAGATTTGATTTTTTCTGCCTTCGCGGCTCACAGCAGGTTAATAAGTGATCTATACTCACTACTGTACAGCCCTGAAAGAAACCTGATATGTACATTTGCTGCTGGCAAGCTGCAGGAACTAGACAATGACTGATGTACAAATGCAGTAACATAAAAAATGAAATATGAATCCCACATTTCATATTTCAGTCATGTTGCCAAATACACTCATCGTCAAAAGAATAGCTGCACCCACAAGGAAGTGTGGGATTGCTATGGGGAAGAAGGATAAAGGTTACCAGGAATAAAAAATTTCATTTACAGCATTTAGCTGACGCTCTTATCCAGAGCGACTTACACCGTTAATCATATTACAGGTGGGCCAGTGTAGAGTTAGGAGTCTTGCCCAAGGACTCTTATTGGTGTAGCACAGCATAGTCACCCAGACCAGGATTCGAACCCCAGTCTCCCACATGTGGTGCTAACTCCCCCTGGCAGCTAGTGATGTTACCCGCTGAGCTACACCAATCAGCGGGTAACATCTAAACAAATGATGATGCGTTTAGACTGATATGGGTAATATTTATTGAGCTACACATACAGAAGTAGTGTCTCAGTATGGCATCAGGCCATCATGTTTACCAGCGCAACATGCCGGACATGGAGTTGTAGAGACTCCTAATGGTGTCCAATGATAATCCATCCCATGCAGCTAGCATATTCTCACACAGTTTCTGCAGGGTTTGCGGTAATGGTGCAGGTGGAAGGATACCAGACTTTCTGAAAATTTTATGTGTGACAACAAACTGTTCATCTCCAGTCTGGCACGAATCAGTTACAGTCTTTGGTGACACTGATGTGGGGTTAGGGACAGTCGTCGTAATGGTTTGTGTGCATGTAGTCATGCGTTGCGTGGGCGAAAGCCAATGGCAGTGCTGCCACTAAAAGGATGGAGGGCATCGCTGCTGGCTGAATGTCCAGCATCATGGCTGTTGGGTCAGTCAGGTACAGCAATGAGGCCCGTCCTTGCTTACGTCACATGAACGGCCGAGCTCCAAACCTAAATCATTTGCATGTCTCACAAAGTCAAACCTACCCACCAAGTCTTTCAATGTGCAACTATTTGTGCAACTATACTGATTTTAATGCAAGTCAATGGCCACTTTACCAGACGTCTTTCCAAGTCAATTTAATGATGGCCAGACGTCTTTCCAAGCAATTTTGAGCCTGTTGGTTCATTCCTCATGAAATGTAAACAGCAGCTGCTGTTTTCAGATGATGCATTAAAAAAACACACAAAATATGAAGATGCATGTTTTTCATTGGACAGCAACAATACACAGAGCACCCAGTGCAGAACCACCTAGGACTGGCTTTGATCTCATCATAGAGTTGAAGTGAAACAAATTCAGTTTGTTTCCTAAGTGCTACAAATATACAGGGGTTGGACAATGAAACCGAAACACCTGTCATTTTAGTGTGGGGGGTCTCATGGCTAAATTGGACCAGCCTGGTGGCCAATCTTCATTAATTGCACATTGCACCAGTAAGAGCAGAGTGTGAAGGTTCAGTTAGCAGGTAAGAGCACAGTTCTGCTCAAAATACTGCAATGCACACAACATTATGGGGGACATACCAGAGTTCAAAAGAGGACAAACTGTTGGTGCACGTCTTGCTGGCGCATCTGTGACCAAGACAGCAAGTCTTTGTGATGTATCAAGAGCCACGGTATCCAGGGTAATGTCAGCATACCACCAAGAAGGACGAACCTTCACCAGCATCACGTAGTGACCTGGCCACTATCCTGCAAGAAGAATGGCTTAAAATCCCTCTGACCACTGTGCAGGACGCAGTATATGTCATTCCCAAGACCAACTGACGCTGTATTGGCCGCAAAGGAGGCCCTACACCATACTAATAAATGATTGTGGTCTAAAACCAGGTGTTTCAGTTTCATTTTCCAACCCCTGTACCTAAGCCATTTTCAATCTTACCCTGAATTTATAAGTTCATACACATACTCACTCTTCGGTGGGCAGGTTTACAAAATAGTAGGCACAAGATTCATCCATTATATCCAAACTTACAAAGCAAACGGCCCAAAGTCCTGAAGAAATCCATAGTGTGACAACTCAAATATGTACCTAGCAACTGGACAGTTCAAGTGAAAGCGAATAGTCCTTAAAACACTTTCCATAGAAAGACACAGCCAACCAAAGTAAACATCGCTTAGAAAGTAGGGGCTATCCCTGCTTTTGAGCAAGACACAGCCATTTATATGTGCTTAAATTTCATTGATCTTCTAAACCGCTTATCCTCCCGGGTCATGGAGGGTACTGGACTCTATCCCAGTCCTCTCTGGGCAGAAGGCAGGAAACATTCTGAACTAAAAGACTCTGGCAGTCCATCACAGGCACGCACATTCACACAGCACTTACACCTAGGGGCAATTTAGCATCTCCAACCATCCTGACTGCATGTCTTTGGATACTGTCAGAAGAAACCCACGCAGACATAGGCAGACAGTACATGCAAACTCAAATCCAACCTTGGCTCTTCTTGCTGAGAGGTGGCAGCGCTACCCACTCCACCAACAAGCTAGTGGTATAACAGCTGATGGAAAAACAGCTGTCTGACAACCTCTATACTGGACGATACAGTCCAGAACTGAACAAAACAGGTGAGGTTGAGGCTTTTTAGCGCAGGAATCTACCAATAGATAGATAGATAGATAGATAGACAGATGGATACTATATTGATCCCAAAGAAAATTTAGCAAGTCATGCTAGTTTCATACTAACATGACTAAAAACTTCAACAGGTTGTAAGAAATTAGCATGCCTGCACTCGTGCTGTGTCGTTCAGTGAGGCAGTCAGCTGCCAAAGGTAACACTTGCACACGTATAATATGCGCACAGACTGACACGAATAATCTACATAGAGGAAATTTGATTCTATGTTCTTTTACAGACACAAGTAATAAATCTTATGAAGTCAGTAAGGCCATGTTCATGTTAAGAGCCTCATTGTTCAATCCAGGTTCAGATCAGGACCGGTTCACATTCACGTAGATAAGTGACTCAAATCCATCATAAATGTGAATGAATCTGGAAGAACCAGCATGTGCACATCCCTGCTGAAAGGACCAGCACCAGACCAGCATGAACTGCATGCGGGTCTGTGCTGGTCTGGTGCTGGTTTAGCACTGTCATGCTGGTTGACCAGCATGTCTGCACCAAACCCCAACATATGGTTTTGCTGGTGAGCAGCCGTGCTGGTCTATACTGCTCTCCAATCAGGGGTTCTAAAGGATAGCATCATATAAAAGAACATCCTTTTGCCCTGTAGAATGGGTTCAAATGGCTAAGCAGCAGAACAAACATGCAGTGTACAGATCATTTGTTCTTAGCAGTTTTCAGCTGGTCATTAGCGAGATGAATATGAAAAGGGTCAGATGATTTTGTAGTGTTTACTGCTGCTGCTGCCGCTGCTGCCGCTGCCGCTGCTGCCACAGCCACAGCCACAACAACAAGCGCAAGTTCAGTAGGTAAAACCCACAAATTCCATTTTTATTCAAATCTGACCCTTCGCAATAAACACACATGGCCAGTGTCAAACCTGAGACCACATTTGAAAATGCCTCAGAGTCGAAGGGCTGTTAAAACATCAGATCTTTCTCACATTCTTTATACACCAACATGAAATAGCAATTACAAATTGGGCTCATGGCTACAAAACTGAGGGACGGAAATTAATACCAAATTGTCAGTTCACAGCAATGGGCACTAAAATATTCGTGGCTTATATATGTATATATATAATATATATATATAATATATATATGTGTGTGTATCCAAAGCGACTTGTAATGTTAACCATATTACACATGGGCCGATGAATTGTTAGGAGTGTTGTCCAAAGACTCTTGGTGTAGCACAGCATATTCACCCAGACCAGGAATCAAACACCCGTCTTTCATATTGTAGCTTAGTGGCCTGTTGTGTTAACTGTTGTAAGGGTCAAAACCAGAAAAACATTAAAACATTAAATAAAAAAAATACATATATAAAAATAAATAAATAAATAAAAACAGGTCAAACACAGCCAAAGGATAAACACAGAGTAAGCGCTCAGTACACAACAGGATGGGTTCGCAATACCTCGCGGAGAACTGACTGAAACAAACAGACAGGTATACACAAAAGGGGACTGAGAACAGGTAAAAGTCAATAACATTCTGGAGAGAGTGATCTGGAGATTGATCCAGATGGCGGTGGACTCATACACCAGTGAATCCTGGGAGTTGTATTGTGGAGGGGAACCTACAGTTTCGCAAGTCTCCCCGTTTCTTTGAACTGGACCTGCTTGTAAAGTCTGATATTATCTGTGATGTTCTAAGCAAACAGGAATGGTGGAACCTGTAAATTCTTGTATGTACAGGGGTTGGACAATGAAACTGAAACACCTGGTTTTAGGCCACAATCATTTATTAGTATGGTGTAGGGCCTCCTTTTGCGGCCAATACAGCGTCAGTTCGTCTTGGGAATGACATATACAAGTCCTGCACAGTGGTCAGAGGGATTTTAAGCCATTCTTCTTGCAGGATAGTGGCCAGGTCACTACGTGATGCTGGTGGAGGTTCGTCCTTCTTGGTGGTATGCTGACATTACCCTGAATACCATGGCTCTTGATACATCACAAAGACTTGCTGTCTTGGTCACAGATGCGCCAGCAAGACGAGACCAACAATGTGTCCTCTTTTGAACTCTGGTATGTCACCCATAATGTCGTGTGCATTGCAGTATTTTGAGCAGAACTATGCTCTTACCTGCTAACCGAACCTTCACACTCTGCTCTTACTGGTGCAATGTGCAATTAATGAAGATTGGACCAGGCTGGTCCAATTTAGCCATGAGACCTCCCACACTAAAATGACAGGTGTTTCAGTTTCATTGTCCAACCCCTGCACATGTCCTTCTTTAGTGAGTCATCACTGAGGGTTAAAAAAGGTCTAAATTAAGATGTCTGGGCTGCGCTGGCAGTAAACTGTGCCTTGTTGTTTGAATCCAAAAGAAAAACCTACTGAACTCTCATTCTACAACTTTAAGGTGAGTTACAATTCTTAGTTTAGTGATGATGGGGCCAGGCGACTCTAACAGTAACTAGCTAATCTAGCTTAGGCTAGCTTTGCAGATGCCCTTGAGGGGTTTTATAGGGTATTTTTAAGGGTCTTTCTTGTTATAAACCCACATCTTACAGTTTTGGTTATTAATCATTTTAAACCCAGCTATGGTAAAGCTGGCTACCCAGGTAGCAGGCATGTATCAGTCGACTGGCTTGATCAGGTCGACAGCCCCACTGACTGTTTGCCATTGCTGGTCCACCCTCGGAATACTGCCCTGCATATAAAATGCCACTAGTGTTTAATCTCCTTAAACAAATCCTAAATGTGTACAGCCTTTATTTTAGAAGACTGACTAACTGACACTAGAAATCATTTACTTAATGAATGTACAGAATAATGAGAGTGAAAAATGAACGAAGAGGGAACCGTGTGATGAAATTATCTAATATGCTGCTTAACACCCAGCACGACGCCTAGAAATCACTAAGCAAAACATCACTTTGCCATTTTTGGGCCAACAGTGGTTTGCTATTCTCTTGCTATCTGGGTAAGGCTAGCTAGCAAACACAAATATGCCACATGAAGCCCCTAGCATATATCAAGGGTACCAGTTTGGCTTTTACCACTTGCTAGGTTAGCTAGCCAACGTTAAAGCCCACTGGGGCACATAGCATTTTTCCTTCATTTATTTAGTAACTGCAGCCATTTCCTCTTCTAATAACAAGAAAACACAGGACTGGGGAAGATGAGAGCCTCAGACAATGTAGTAGAGAGTGGGATCTAAACGCCTTAACAAATGTATTTAGCTACAGACTGAAGGAAGGGACAGAAAGTAGTAAGGGAGAACCGGTGTTTACACAAAGGGAGACAGTGGAATATGAGTTCATTTCAGCTCTAGCTTTAACTATGAGTGCTGAACAACAGAGTTTGTCCTCACACTTGGTCAGTGTGGGTTAAGGACTAACCTGAAGTGGCAAACACAGTGCTAGCTAACTAGCTTAGCTCATTCGCAAAGGCACTTTGTGGCCCTTCAGCTCTGTAATGTAAGCATGGCTGAATCTTAACAGCATTATGCATCAATAGAACAGTAATTAAGCGAGTTCTGCCACGGTCAAAGTCACCTCCTCCTCCATGTTACGAGTGGAGGAGGAGGCGGCGAAGGCGCATCCTTCTCTTTCACAGCTGCTGCTCTACGGCCGCTCCCTCTGTTTCTGGCGCTGCGTGAGAAATCACTGAAGGCATTAGGCACGGCACACCTGCAACACGCGCCAAGCTGCGCCGTTCCCCTCAGAGACATCCGCCGTTATTTGTTACCAGAAACTCATTCACGTTCTTTTGATTAAGAGGCCCCATCAGTCATCGTAACGAATGAGTGCGGAAGCAGGGCGATAATGACTAACGATAATAACATGTCACCTTGGGGAGATGGCGCTGACCAGCCCTTCTCTGTCAAGGTCGCGCGAACAACAGAATGCTGATTCACGCACAGCTTGACTGACAGGCCTCACCCCTGTGGCTCAGGTTCTGGCCGGTCTACACCAACAGAGCCCGCTCATTATGCGCAAGCGTCCGTATTTGCATGTCCATCAGAATGGGCTCCGTGTGCTGCCATTTGCATGCACATATTGAAACCAGGGATTCTTTTCGTTGGCGTCAGGGGAAATAGGACATAACCCGAAACCCTTGACCGAGGACACAAATCTCTTTAGAAGGGGCCGTGTGTTATAGTGCGCATGACTGAACCATGGAAGAGGAAAGATATGGTAAATAAATCCTCTCTATTATAGATAAAGAGACGGTGACACACTTAAACAAGGTGAAATAGTCGGACCAAAAAATAAGAGGAAAGTGAATGACCCACAGCCATGACCTGCCATGAATGACAATGACTTGGGTAATACTTTTAAAAGGACGGTTTAGCCAATAAAAAAATAACATTATAACATTATAAATAACCTTACCAGAAGCAAATATAGTCCCCTGGCTTGTGGTAGCAACCTCAGGCTCCTGCAGATGATGCTACATGAGGATGATGGAGTTATGAATACATTGAGAAGAGGTGGTAGAGTGCAGTGAATGTCTCAGATGGTAATGATTGGCTAAAAGGAGTGGCTGCATTTGGGCATGGCCAAAGACCATAGTGTGAAGGAAGTAGCTGAATCTGCAGGTGTATGGAAGCGTACGGTCACCTGTGATATAACAGCTCCATGAGCACGAATAACAGCTGTGATACGAATCGACATGGACTGAATGTAGGCCACATCAATGTTCAT
This sequence comes from Prochilodus magdalenae, assembly GCA_024036415.1. NCBI lineage: Eukaryota > Metazoa > Chordata > Actinopteri > Characiformes > Prochilodontidae > Prochilodus > Prochilodus magdalenae. Next base: position 483,487 of record JAMWET010004505.1, read on the forward strand.
CCACTCTTGCATCTGGGAATTGTACAGTTTACATTTACATTTAAGGCATTTAGCAGACGCTCTTATCCAGAGCGACGTACAACCGTGCTTAGTGTTCCATTGGATGATATTCCAGCTAGTACAGGAAGTTTAGAGCCTAAAACTCACCATGAGCTCAGACACTGCCCGAACAAGGACCAGCGCTGATACCTAGAGAGATCAATACACAGACATATATAAAAGTAGTGCACTACCTGGCAACCCCAGCCCAGTGCTCATACCTATAGAGAAGGAAAGGTCATTATTAGTGCAACACAAGTACACACACATAACTTACACCTCTACTAGTGCTCACTCACTTAAGTGCATTACGAAGAGATGGGTCTTCAGTCTGTGCTGGAAGACCGCGAGAGACTCCGTTCGGACGCCCAGTGGGAGTTCATTCCACCATCTAGGAGCCAGGACAGAGAAGAGTCTGGAAGCTTGTCTTCCAGTTTTCCACATTTGATGGATGCCTTCCCTGGCACAATTCCAAAGAGAATTTCCTGTAGACTGGGAGCCACTTTAGCCCTACTGGTAGAGCCCTATGACTGTACACTTCCCTACACCTGCAGATTCAGCTACTTCCTTCACACTATGGTCTTTGGTCATGCCCAAATGCAGTCACTCCTTTTAGCCAATCATTAACATCTGCTCTAGAGCCATTTTCCACACATGGAACGAGACATTTCCTGCACTGTAACACCTCTTCTCAATCTATGAATCCTGTCACTCACACCCCTCAGGTATGTAATGTATAGTCTCATCATCCTTGTGCAGCGCCATCTGCAGGAGTCTGAAGTTACTACCACCTTAAACACGCCAGGTGACTAATGTTTGGTCCAGTGAGCTTATTCGAAGGAGGATCAACAGTGTTTGAGGTTCCTGGTATGTCAGTTCTACGTGCTGACCTTTGCGTATTCATCTATACCAATGTAAAGGCAGTTTTCCATTCGGTGGCACCTTTAAATCATCTCAACACGTTCTCTGTGTTGCCAAGTAACCTCAAACGGACTTGCTTATATGATTAAGTTCATGATGGCTGCTATTACCGCTTTATTCAACAGTGTCAAAACACCTTGGCCGGTGAATGAAATTACTTAACTCAACATGGCTTGAGGCAGATGTGTGGTGATTTCAATTCGGTATGCAGAAACATGTGCCAGAGTTCAATAACAAAGTATATTGCAGTATTGTTGTCATAGACACTTTGAAATGTGGCTGTGAAACAGAGATGCAGTTTCATCAGAGTTCTTTATTTAATTTGTTTGTTTATTTATTTATTTACTTATTTATTTTTGTTTTTATATAGGCAGAGTAGCTCCTGCTCCTGCTACGCTCTTCCATTGTGATTCCATGCTGCATTTAAGGCTTGTCCAGCTCTTATGCGTGCTATTGGTGTGAGCACCTTCATAGCTCACCAAGAAAGACTGCAGTGCTGTCCTTTCATATGCAATGGGGTAGCTGGTGATTCTACCACCTGACCATGTAGAGGAAAACCAAAGACGTGACGCCCGTTAAGGCTGTGGAAGAAAAAAAAAAAGATGGAATCTGCAAAGCTTTCAGTCCCAACCATGCTGGCTGTAATGTGGGTAATAGGGGCTGGTTTCTGAACTCTGTAAAGAGTGCTATTGAACTCCAGTGTATGAGCTCACCGCACATTACAATTAGTCAACTTACATGTTTAAGCTGGTACTAAATTTAGAGTCCTGCAGATGGCGCTGCACAAGAATGACGGGGCTACAAGTACCTGTGGGTTGTGCCCCTGGCAGGAAGAGGATAGCGGACTGCTGTGGGCCAAGTATAGGCAAAGGTAGAGGTCCACGGCCCAGTTTTGTTCAGACATGTTTGGGTGCCCCGCCAGTGGTTAAGCAGAGTCTTATACAGAATGCCTCTTTCCATTGCTTGTCTTCCACTCTCAGTCCAGTATTTGTCTCGTTTATTCTCCAAAATAAAAGTCTGTGTGCGTTTTGAATCAGTTTGAGGAGGTTAACAACCAGTTCAAACTTGGGTGTAGGACAGTGGTCATGTTGGTTCAAAGGTGAACCAGCAGTGGCAAATAATCAGAGGGGTCACAACCTGATCAAGCCAGTGGACCCATATACAGGGGTTGGACAATGAAACTGAAACACCTGGTTTTAGACCACAATCATTTATTAGTATGGGGTAGGGCCTCCTTTTGCGGCCAATACAGTGTCAGTTCGTCTTGGGAATGACATATACTGCGTCCTGCACAGTGGTCAGAGGGAGTTTAAGCCATTCTTCTTGCAGGATAGTGGCCAGGTCACTACGTGATGCTGGTGGAGGTTCGTCCTTCTTGGTGGTATGCTGACATTACCCTGGATACCGTGGCTCTTGATACATCACAGTTGCTGTCTTGGTCACAGATGCGCCAGCAAGACGAGCACCAACAGTTTGTCCTCTTTTGAACTCTGGTATGTCTCCCATAATGTTGTGTGCATTGCAATATTTTGAGCAGAACTGTGCTCTTACCTGCTAACTGAACCTTCACACTCTGCTCTTACTGGTGCAATGTGCAATTAATGAAGATTGGCCACCAGGCTGGTCCAATTTAGCCATGAGACCTCCCACACTAAAATGACAGGTGTTTCAGTTTCATTGTCCAACCCCTGTATATGTTGCAGTCAGGGGATGGTACAGTGCAGCGAGTGTCTCGTTCCATATGTTAAACTTGCTCCAGAGTAGATGTTAATAATTGGCTAAAGGGAGTGACAGCGTTCGGGTGTGCCAAAGACCATAGTGTGCGGAATTCTTTGATGAAAGAGTGTCTGAGAACTGATGTGGCCTACACCCAGAAACTTGTCCAGTCCTTGCCAAATCGAATCTTAGCTGTTGTTGATGCTCATGGAGGTGTTACATGCTATTAGGCATGTTTCAGTTACAGGTGACTCACTTTGTCCGGTGAGCTTATCTGCCTGAAATGGTTGAAACAAGTCCAAATCTCCAAATTTCCGCTAAGCCTTTATATGCAGTGGGCTGTTTGTTTATTCTGAATCATACTTGGGAGAGTTGTGTAGCACCCTTTATTCAATTTCATGCCTAAGGAGGAAAAAGATATCCTGTTAGTCAAACCCAGTGATTCACACTTGGAGCCACGGTGAAAACAGCAATCACACTCTTCATGGATTCCGGGAGAGCACGAACATTACCATCTTTCTCCTCTTCGGAAAATTAACAAAGTGGATGTTAATAGGGATTCTCTATCTCTCACTCTCTCCTTCGCTCTCTATCTCATTTCAATAAGGCGAGGAAACAGGGGGCCTCCTCGACTGACGCCGGAAGTCTCAGCATGGGTGTTCTTTTCATGCAGTCGTCTTTAAGGACGGTGGGAGGTGGGGGACCGTCGCATTTTCTCGGCGCGCTTCTCCACAAGCTTCTCCGAGGCGCCTCTCCTCTCCGCAGGAGCTCCAGCTTCCTCCTTCCTCTCAGGCCGCACCTTTCTCGTCTCGCAGTGTGCGGACGAACCGAAAGCTTCCCCTGCGCGTTCCGGCGGCGACTCGTGGTAGCCGTGATTATGGATCTGCCTCGAGGCCGCTCCCGTGCAGGTGACTTCCACAAGCAGCTCCTTTTTTGTTTGACAGGAGGTAAATTAGCTGCTTTGTTGATGCTGTTTTGTTTTGTTCCCTCTTTTCTTTTCATGTTTCTCTTTCTTTGTGGTCTTGTTGTTCCTTTTCTTCATTTTTTCCCCCCTCATTGATTCCAATAGAAGAAACAAAATAAACGAAACAATTAACTCTGATCAGTTAGAGGCAGACTTTCTCAGAGTACCTGTTCAGGTGCCGGGATGTCAGCGCTAATAGGAAGGGAGCTAAGACTAAACAATGATTAAGGGCTGCCTGTGATTGAAAGGGAATTAAGAAGCACAGAAATTACAACAGTGCAGTTGTTAACAATGACAACGCCCTTTCAAAACAACAGACCCAGAAAAAAAAAAAATCCATGTTCGTTAAAAGCAATTTAGGCAGTGCAGGGATTTGAATGGTAGCCCTGCATGGCTTGCTCTCTTACTGCCTTCCTACCATGCCTCCCATCTTACAAAGTGAGGTGCTCAGGTCAGGTTTTAGCTTCAATTCAGATGATTCAATGGAAGTTATGAAAAAAGTAACGGTGAATTAGGTTCTCCAGTTTTTAACACTCGGATGGATGATATACGGTTATATACGTATGGATGATATATGGTGGTGTTGGTGTAGCTCAGCGGATAACACCACTACCCTCCAGGGAACCACCACCACCACATGTGGGAGACTAGGGTTCGATTCCTAGGTGACTGTGCTGTGCTACATCAATAAGGGTCCTTGGGCAAGACTCCTAAAACCACATTGACCTACCTGTAATATAATTGCCCTTGTAAGTCGCTCTGGATAAGAGCAACGTCAGCTAAATGCCATAAATGTAAATATAAATATAATATTTCAAGATGTTAAGACCTGTACAATCACAAATTTCTGCAACATATTTTAAATTTGGCAAATAAATAATGTTCAGCTGCGCAGGCGTAAGGTCTTTTAGAAGACATTACTATATGCTTACTTCAGTGGATATCCCTGCAACATGATACATACCATCCAAACTGTTAGTTTTCCTCACATTCTTTTAATAAGTTTAGTTACTTTAGGAAAATTTGAAATACAATATCTTCCATATTGCACCTTTAATGTTTAACAAACTATCTGGTAAAACTAATTACCAACAGCATTAGGGTTACAGATGCTAGAAATCATGGTCAAATGTCATTATCAAAAGAACAGCTGCACCCAGAAGGAAGTGTCATGCTATTAGCAGTGCTATTGGGAATGAAGATGAGGGTTACCAGGAACAATAAATGATGATAGATTTATACTGATATGGGCAATATTTATTGAGCTACACATACAGAAGTAGTGTCTCTCAGTTGGCACTCCCTGTCGGTATCGCACGACACCATTGCTGACGTGGTGTTAAGGGCAGTGTAGTCCTGCATCGTGCAGCTGTCTGCCAATGGGGCTGCGGCTAACAGGATGGCTCATGTAGGGCATCACTGCTCGCTGAATGTCTGTGATCATGGCGGTTACTTGCGTCACATGCACAGCCGAGCGGGAAACCTGAACCGTTGACATATCTTGCGATATCAAACCTACCCACCAAGTTTCATTCCTGTTGGTTGATTCCTTCTGGGTGCAGCTATTTGTAAAGCTATTTTGCTGATGTAGTGTTAATAACTGCTAAAACTGGCACCAAATCCACCTGGATTAGCATTGTACATGCACACTAGATGTGCTTATATACAACCTTGTATCTTCAAAATGGTACACTTACAGGAGAAGGAAAACTTTTTTACTTTTAACGGAACTACTATATTTTCCATTTCAGTTCATTCCTTCTTCAAATGTAATGTATTGTAAAGGTAACCTGACATTTTCTTCTAAAACCAATCCAAAATATCAAAAACTGAGATACAAGATTTTGTTCCGACAACAGCTCCTCTGAATTACGAATATCATAGTAACCCAACCGCACATGCATGTCAAACCAGAGATCTCCAATGCTGCTCCTGCAAAGCTGCCATCTGACACAATTATCTCAAAATTGTATTAACATTTTAAAAAGTATTCTTGGACAGAAACAACCTAATAGAGACACTACCTAATGGAAATTAAGTTGGCATGGACTGGACAGGTTTCTGGATGTAGGCCACATCAGTCTTCAGACACTGTTACCTCAAAGAATTGCAGAGTTGGGCTGGATTTGGTGGATGCCTTCCCTACTACAAGTCTGAGGAGGATTTCCTGTAGACTGGGATTTTAGCCACTGCTGGTAGACCCGTATGACCGTACGCTTCCATACACCTGCAGATTCAGCTACTTCCTTCACACTATGGTCTTTGGCATGTCCAAATGCTCAGTCACTCCTTTTAGCCAATCATTAACATCTGCTCTGGAGCCATTTTCCACACATGGAACGAGACATTATTTATAGCCCCATTGTGCAACACCATCTGCAGGACCCTGAACTAACCACCACCAACATTTAGTTAAATGTAACTGTTAGATTAAATCTAAGGACCATCTACAGTAGACCCTTGTAACTGTTGATTACGTGCTCTTGACTATTGCGCTGTAGCTCTCTGCGCGGGACGAAGAAGCTAGTTGTAGCCTAGCCTCCCGTCTGATGCAGCTGCTTCTAAGTTACTCCGGACAGTAATGGTGAGATCTGTGGTTGCTTGGGCCAATAAACACCACTTCTACCCCGCATGGAGTGTGTCCTGGGCGTGTGTCTTTAGAGAGTCCCGGGACCAGTGCCTTTTTCCGGGTCTGGCTCCTGCACCGCACCTTTTCACCTTTACAAATTGGCGCCCAAACCCTTACACCCTCAAAGTAAATTAAATATATGCCTTCAAACTCTTGTTTTTATGGTTTCAACGAACTTGTCTTTTTGTTTTTTGTTTTTGTTTTTTCATTTCCCGCAATAGAGCAACAGGAACTGCGAGAGTTCATGCAAGTACATGAATGATTTGCATATCCATCCCTGCTGCTAGTGTTGATTAATCTGCTAGCAGTTCCGAGATGGGCAGCTCAAACCAAAGTGATTAGCCGGTGGTCCTATCAATGTTATGCCTGAAAATAGACCTAAATCATGAAAACCATGGGGGGAGGCAGCACCAAAATGAATATAGGCTGCAACAGCTGGGTTGCTTTGGGTTGGTAGCTGAAATGCTAAGCACTACCTGCTTGTGGCTTGTTACAGGATTCTGGATTCTAGAGATCTGCAAGCACCAAAAACTGAATTATGAAGAACTGCCTGAACAAACCATCATGATCATGTTAAAGTGACCATGAATGACCTTTGACACATGTTCCAGTATACATTTAACTGTTACCAATACTTGAATGGAACTGAGCAATGTGTCCTCTAATAATAATTCATATTAGCATGTAATTAAATTTGAGTTCAACAATGATAGTGGGGCATCCCTTCACTAAATGACCCCCTGTGGTTGGGTTCAAAGTGGACGTGTCTTGTTCAGTGATTCCACAGCTAGATAACGTTACCACCTGCCTCAGTCTCCGTCCGCTGGTTCACCGCTTGTCTGCTGCTTTCGCATTCATGCCTTGTACGTTCAAGTGTGTCTCAGTGTTTGTTGAAAGAATCCTCAATAGCATGTTTGTAGCGCAGTGTGGCTCAGAGCAGCTGCGGCACAATAGCAAGCATTAGCAGTGTTTGGGATCCGCTGGAAAGAAGCCCAGCGTAAGGACTGCAACATTCCTGGAGAAAGGTCCGTCTTTGTTTGGCCTTTGAAACCAACGCTAATGTTCGGAGGCAGCGTTTTTGTAATATGCAGCGTATATCTCTGTGAACTTCACAGTAACCCACTCTCCTTGTGAGGGACGCTAATCAAATTAGTTTCCCATGGAGAGTTATTGATTGTAGTGTTCTTTTCTGGCCACTATTGTCCAGATTTTTTAAGGCCATTCTGGTCATAAGACAAATGGAGTGCATGCTTGTCAAGTCATATAAAATCAAATGCAAGAAGGTCCCAGAAGAAGGTTAGCCAACATACAGTATATAAGGGACTAATTGAGGCCGACAGTGCCCTCTTGTAAAGGAAGTTTCCTAAATGTTTTTGGCTTAGATCTATTCCAGGAAGAACCTTCAACTGGTGTCATCCATAACAGTGTGGACAAAAAGATCAAAGGTCCACTTACATGACTTTATGGAGGCTGAGGACTTACAGGAGGTTCAAACTTTCAAGGTTTATTTGGCCTCGGATTGACAAAGATTAGATGAGGTTTGATGACCTTTGGCCTCCGGAAAAACTGCATGAGACAGTGATGAACCAGGTAAGCTTTGCCCGTTAGCCATGAAGCTAACCATTAAAATGTCTTACATGCTTTAATCTCTTTCAGGTCCCGACACCCGACAGTCAAAGCCAGTCCGAGACTTGTACCACCTCTTCTCAATCTATGAATCCTGTCAATCCCGATATTTATAGGCCTGTTATCCATGTGCAGCGCCATCTGCAGGAACCTGAAATCACTACCACCTTAAACATGCAAGGTGACTCATTTTCTGTCCGGTGATATGTTTCAACCAATGATATGTTTCATCTTGGTGGCCCCAGGCAAGAAGGGCCTGGGTTTGATTCCTGGCTAGGCCTCTGCAGTCCTTTTGTGTGGTCCCCATGCCTGCGTGGGGTTCCTTCTGCAGTCTAGAGGCATGCAGTCAGGTGAACTTGAGATGGTAAATTGCCCCCTAAATATGAGTGTGTATGTCTGTGTGTGCCCTGCAATGCACTGGCCACTTGTCCAGGGTGTTACCTGCCTTTTGCCCAATGACCACTTGGATAGGCTTTAGCACCACCCATGGCCCACAAGGATAAGTGGCTTAGAAGATGACCACATTCATCTTGCATCAAATAAGACACTCGACTGGGACACAGACCATCCCTAATGCACTCTGAAATGCCTCTCGATATGGAAGCAGAATGCATTATTATTTCAAATTTATGCTGACCTTAAAGAACCATCCATTGAAATGCTCTATAGGGAACCAAAAGTGGCTTTTCCATAGCATTGCTACCAAGAAAGACTTGTTATTTTGCAGAGTGCAGGAAGAAGTAGGCCTGTTTGTAAAACCTGAGACGCTAGGAGCAGATAAATGGTACTGTGTGCATGGGATTCACTAATCAGGTTACTCCTCTGCTGTATCACTAAGTGCTCTAAAATTTACACTCACTCATCACCAAAAAGTTCACCCAGACGGAATCAACCGACAGTATTGAAACTTGGTCAGTATGTTTGAGATTCTGAGGCATTCCAATGCTTCAGATTTCACGCTTGGCCATTCGTGTGACCCAAGTAAGGACTGGCCTTATTGCTGTACCTGACTGACCCAACAGCCACGATTCCAATCATTCGGCGATCAGTGATGCTCACCGTGAGTCATCCGGCAAGTGCCACAGGACTACATGCACGCAGACTGTTATGACGTCTGCCATTAACACGACGTCAACGTCGCCAAAGACTGCAGTGGTGTCATGCCAGACTGTCATAGAGGGACTCAGAATGGCAGCGGGTCATCTTCAGTGATGAATCCTGCTTTGTCCTGATGGAGATGAAGAACGAATTCATTTGTGGAGGTACATGTCATGTTCAGTAAGGCCTGCTGTCACTCCACCCCCGAAATCTGGGCATGGGATGGATTTTCGCAGGGCCACATTAGGAACCTCTACTGCTCCATGCTGAGTTAGATGTTGTGTTAGCAAACATGGTGACCCAAAGCCATACTGAGAGACACTTCTTCTGTATGTGTAGAACAATAAATATTACTCATATCAGTCTAAATGTATCATCATTTATTGTACTTGGTAACCTTTACCTTCCTTCCCAATAGGATTACAATCTGAAACTTCCTTCTGGGTGCAACTATTCGTTTGGTAATGCGTGTATACACCAAGGACTCTGAGGAGCTACTAACTGAGATCTAGAGAGAGTTTGCAAAAAGGGAGGGTAGTGGATCCCTTTGTGTGTTCTCGGCCCTCGCTCAGCAGTATAGGAGAAGATGCTCCTTGCAAGAACTTTAGAATTAATGACAGTTGTTGATACCCATACCTAAAGCTAGTACAGTGTTTTATAGTTTAATTAATTATATATATATATATATATATTTTTTTATATTTAATAATAATTTTTTTGTTTTTTGTAATAATAATAATAATAATATATATAATATATATAATATATATATGTAATATATAATATTATATTATATATATAATATTTTTATTTATTTATTTATTTTTTTTTTTTACCAAAGAGGCTGTGTAACACAAGAATGATCTTCAGCCACTCCACTAGGTCACATTGGACAGTGCTAAACATTTATACTTCAGTTTGTCACTAAAAGCTTTTTACCTGCGTAAATCAAGTCAGTTTGATCCACTTTGCTGAAGTGCTCTTCTAATTTCCTTATTGCCACCCACCAAAATGAAGTGGCCAAACTCCATTTTCACTGAAAAACAAATAGCCCTAGAGCCTGGATCAAGCCGGGCGCTCACCTCGGCAGGCTTTTGTGAACTGGCTGTCCTCTGCACGCCTTGGGAATAAGAATGCCTCCAGGGTCGCCTCTCCACACCTGGACCACTTTGAGATTCTGCTCAGGCCTCGCCGGACTGCTTGCTCGGAAGTTGCACGGATACGGAGGCAGGCCTAGAACAATCTGAAACAGCATCATCAATCAAGGTCTTCCAGGAGTTTTGTGCCGAGCCCAGATTAGATCTTAGGTTTGTGAGCCGTAGACAATCTTGACCTGAGCGATGGGAAAATATGACTTTAAACTTTTCGGATTAAACTTTCAGCGTTCTGTTAGTGCAGCAGCATCTCTCGCTGTTGTGGAGAGAAAGAGTGGGGTCTTGATTGTTCAAGCAATCAGACCGGAGCTTGACAGACCATTTAACTCTTACGTGATTATGCCCTAATCGTTCTCTCCTGGGATTGCTGTACCATGGAAACCTAAGCAATTAATTTCATGATTTTATTTAATCCATAATCCATGTTATGGAAAGTTAATGATGGAACTACTGTGGGTTGCATGGCAGTCTCATTTATTAAAGCCTAATAAATGTACTTATTACATCTTCACCTTGCAGAGTTCAGGCCTCTGAATATTGTGTCTGTCTGTTTCTGTTAACTAAAGTCCACAAGTAAGTGTAATGTGTTAGTGTACTGTAAGTAGTGTGTTAGTGTGCTGTAAGTAGTGTGTTGGTGTACAGTAACTCAGTAAGTGTAATGCGTTGGTGTACTGTAAGTAGTGTGTTGGTGTACAGTAACTCAGTAAGTGTAATGCGTTAGTGTACTGTAAGTAGTGTGTTGGTGTACAGTAACTCAGTAAGTGTAATGTGTTAGTGTACTGTAAGTAGTGTGTTGGTGTACAGTAACTCAGTAAGTGTAATGCGTTAGTGTACTGTAAGTAGTGTGTTAGTGTACAGTAACTCAGTAAGTGTAATGCGTTGGTGTACTGTAAGTAGTGTGTTGGTGTACAGTAACTCAGTAAGTGTAATGCGTTAGTGTACTGTAAGTAGTGTGTTGGTGTACAGTAACTCAGTAAGTGTAATGTGTTAGTGTACTGTAAGTAGTGTGTTGGTGTACAGTAACTCAGTAAGTGTAATGTGTTAGTGTACTGTAAGTAGTGTGTTGGTGTACAGTAACTCAGTAAGTGTAATATGTTAGTGTGCTGTGGGTAGTGTGTTGGTGTACAGTAACTGAGTAAGTGTAATGTGTTAGTGTACTGTAAGTAGTGTGTTGTGTGCAGTAACTCAGTAAGTGTAATGCGTTAGTGCAGTGTAAGTAGTGTGTTGGTGTACAGTAACTCAGTAAGTGTAATGCGTTAGTGTGCTGTAAGTAGTGTGTTGGTGTACAGTAACTCAGTAAGTGTAATGTGTTAGTGTACTGTAAGTAGTGCAGTGGTGTACAGTAACTCAGCAAGTGTAATATGTTAGTGTACTGTAAGTAGTGCGTTGGTGTACAGCAACTCAGTAAGTGTAATGTGTTAGTGTACTGTAAATGGTGTGTTGGTGTTTCTGTCCACCTATTTGGCTTATGTGTGCATAAACAAAACAAGCGTAAAGGGAGCCCACCAATCAGGATACAGTGCTCAGCTTGTTTTGAACTCTATTAAGGTCTAATAGAGTGGACAGTGAGTGGACACGGCGTTTGAACACTCCAGCAGCACTGCTGCCTAATCTACCCACACCAGTACAACACACACTTAACACCACCACCACCACTTCAGTGTCACTGCACTGCTGAGAATGATCCACCACCTACATAATACATGCTCCGTGATGGTCCTGTGGGGGTCCTGACCATTAAAGAACAGCGTGAAAGGGCCCTAACACAGTATGCAGAGAAATAGATGGACTACAGTCTGTAATTGTAGAACTACAAAGTGCTCCTGTATGGTAAGTGAAGCTGATGTAGTGTAGGAGTGTAGATATAAGTAGGTGGTATTAATATTATGGCTGATTGGTATATGTGTGGTGTATATGTGTGTACAATGTTGAATCATAAGTTAATATACACTTAGGTTGAAGTCATTAAACCTATATTAATCCCCTCCACAGATTCCACAACAAACTATCATTTTAGCAGGTTGTTTCTGTATCTATTTAGTACATAACATGCAAAATCTCTAAATAATTTCCAAGCTAATTAATTTTCCAAATACTTTTCCAAAATTTCCAAGCTAATTTCCCTACTTTCACTATAATAAAATAACAGTGGGTCCGAAATGTACATACAGAAAGTTGACTGTGCCAAAAATGATATCAAGTCTTTAGAGGCAGGGTATTTAGGAGCAGAACTGATAAGGCATGTGCAAGCAAGTAGGCCTACACTCAGTTATACCAGTTCTGTCAGGAAGAATGGACCATGATGTCAACAAAAGCATTTGGAGGGCTACCTAAAGCGTTTGACCCCTTTTAAATTCAATAGCAACTCCTTCATTCATTACTCTGGCCAATCACAGTCTGCCGCCTGGCCTCAACTTACATTCCCGCTTTGCTCTGTTGACTGTGTTGTTGACCTTTTCCCTGTGTGGTTTGATTGATTTGGTCTTCTTTTGGTAATTTGACCCTTTGCCTGGCTCTGACCACTCTTTCAATGTCCCTCAGTCTCAGTTTTCATACTGTTCTGGATTTGACCTGAAAACCTAACCTGTCCACGTCTTCATCTTGACTGATCTGTAATAAAACCCTTTTACCGCAAGCGTCTGATTCCCGCCTGGCTCATCACAAAATAACTGTTATAGAAACAGTTACTGTAAGCCTAGGCTGGGGCTGATAACAAGCAGTGGTGCTATGCTATTTGGCATCAATGACACATTGGCAACAGAGTTCAATATAAGACTAGGCCAGTGTTATGAATAAGAAGTGATGATTACCTGCACCACCCTCCCAGCTGGCAGAACCACACCACTATTGCTCACCAGGTTCAGATCAGGTCGTATATACGATAATGCACTACCTATGAGCTAATGCAACACACAGCATAAGTCTCTGGATATCGTGTGCCAGGAATTATGATGGAGAAGCATGACTGTAGCCACTCATAATATAATTCAGTGAATGAGGTGGTTATGATCTCTTGGCAGACCTTTTGTGCCAATTCAGATGAGAGCTCTGACCTCCAGAACGCATTTAAATAAACACTTGTATGTACGCACGTTTAAAAGCATGTTTGGCCCCACAGCACCAGAAGAGCAGAGGAATAATGGAGGTTAACCTGTCAGTTAAAGAGTGGTGGAAAACATCAGAGGTGGGAAAACTGGGAACCTCTTTCTGCCTACAGTAATTCACTATGCACGCGGCTGCTAATAGCATGCACGATGCATGCAAGTGTTCCTAGCCCAATTCCAACTCTTGTAACCGCATACTAATATATGCAGTGACCTAAATCATCAAAGGGTGCGCACACTGTTTTATGTAACACAGGTTTTTAATCACAAACACAAAACACGGTTAATATAGCTTGGATTCTGTCTGATATGAATGTGGGGGGAAAGGGCTATGAGACTGAACAAAGTGGAGTAAATTGTGGTTTTTAAAGGGCTCTTATCCCACTTTATTTTTATTTCTTCCATGTTTTCCTCTGAGGAACATGTTTGTGTAACAATAGCAGTGTTTTTTATAGGAGTGCATTGGCAGTCAATACATGAGCCATACCTGATGTTTAGTAGCTGGTTTTTAGGTGTCTTATTATTGTTTCTTTGAAGATGGATATTCCTACAACACAATGCATGATGCTGAACCGTTCAAGTGCTGTTCAGACACATTTTGAAACCAACTGAGAACTTTAACCAAGGTTTAAACAGGCTTGAAGGTTTGGTTCTAACTGGTTCTAACCAATTACTACAGCTTTGGAAAAATCTCTAGTTATAGTCTCTAGTTATACAGTTTCTGGGTTTGTGTTTGATGAGCAGTTCTGTTTGATTCTCTACACTACTGGAAACATGTCTCCCAAATTCCAGATCAGATGTTGTATTAGATCTGTTTATTTAGAAAACCACTAATGACCTCCAGAAGCCTATTTTTAGAACCATGCTCGCTGTGCATTTCACCCAGCCACCGCTCGCCAGTCTCTCTGTAGGTCACTTGAGGTCATCTTACGGTGGTTAAGGGACATTGGAATGAAGGGGCACTCATCACGGTCAGTAGAGAGTGGTTTCCGCCCTCTGCCAGTCTGTAGCTGTGTTGTCCTGTGTGTTGGCTGCCTGACCTTATTCTTATGAACCAGACGCTCACTGTATCTGCCAGTAAAGCTAGAACCCACCCTTCTGTTCCTCACTAAGAACCTGCTGTGAAGATTTAAGAAGAAACTGGAGCGGTCCCCTTTTTATGTCCTTATCCTTTATATAATTTCATAGGACAAACATTGTCACTTTGTGCGTATAAGATGGCTTTTACTTCAGGCTCCTGTAGATGACATTGCACAAAGACGATGGGGCTATAAGATGCGGCATGTGAATGATGTGATTCGTAGATTAGGAAGAGATGCTACAGTGCAGTGAATGTCTCATTCCATGTGTGGAAAATGGCTCCAAAGCAGATGTTAATGATTAGCTCAAAGGAGTCACTTGGGTGATTTGGGTGTTTTTCATAGTGTGAAGGAAGTAGCTGAATTTACAGGTGTATGGAAGCGTACGGTCATACGGGTCTACCGGCAGTGGCTAAAATCCCAGTCTGCAGGAAACTCTCCTTGAAATTGTGCCAGTGAGGACATCGACCAAATCTGGACCAGCGGCACGAATCTTTAATGCGAGAGTGTCTGAACACTGATGTGGCTGATGTAAATTTTAGGAAGATGATATACTGAGATCAACAATAAAAAATATGACCTGCTGCTGTGAATGTTTCTGGATTAGATTACCCTACTCAGGTGATTTCTCACTCCTTTAAAAGAGTTAAAACTGCAGTACATTTGTTGATATTTTTAGATTGTGTATCATAGTGAACAGCAACATCAATTCCTGAGCTATTATTGAGGGGCAGGGCTTAGTACAGATATGATTTCATTTATTTCATTCCCTTAGTCATTTCTACATAGTCAACGGCTCTTCATTCATCTAGTGTGTACGCATGCAGTGGACAGTTCCAAGTATTTGGGCACTTTAGAGCCTTTTGGCAGGCAGAGGCTCCTGGCCACAGGCCCTAATAGTCGAGCCAGTAATCCATCCCTGTCCGTAGTTGTTCTCCACACATTCCCCAGTATAGGATCACATGATTTGAGAGTGGTTTTTAATCATGAAGTGTTGAGGCGGCTTTGAGTATTTTTGTAGGTTTGTAGGTTTAAATATATGTATATTTGTTGTGGCTTTGTTCCTTTGAAGTGAACAGATTGGAACCAGACTGTAGCATGTTCAAGAAACTGTCTAGGCTGAAACACTTTTTTTAGCATAAAAAAAGAATGGGTGGGGCTAAACTATGGTACACTTACGGCATTTAGCTGACGCTCTTATCCAGAGCGACTTACAAGGTTAATCATATTACAGGTAGGCCAGTGTAGTGTTAGGAGTCTTGCCCAAGGACTCTTATTAGTGTAGCACAGCACAGTCACCTAGACCGGGATTTGAACCCCAGTCTCCCACATGTAGAGATAGCACTCTGGGTAGTGGTGTTACCCGCTAAGCTACACTAACCAGACATATATGTTCATGCATTTAGCAGCAGTGTCAGAAACACTTGTACTAGAGCAACACACACCAACACACCACCACAATGTCAATGTCACTGAGCATGACTGGGGGTACTGACCACTGAAGAACAAGATAAACGGGGGATAACAAAGTATACAGAGATACAGATGGACTTCAGACTGTAAAAGCAGAACTACAAAGTGCTCTATATTGTAAGCAGAGCTGATCAAAATGGACAGTGAGTGTTATACAGGGATACAGGGAGTTATACTGACTAACAAAGTCTGTTATGCTTTTTATATATTTTTTCTTTTTCCTTTACTGTGTATGTAGCCTTCTACGCCTATAACCAGTCTACAGAGCCCGAAGTACACACCAGAGGTAAAACTCTTTCAGACAGAAAATACTTTTCTCAGCTAGTTGAAACCCCTCACTGCTGTCCCTGTTCTTTTTCTCTGTTACAAAGTGACATCATCTAGCAACACAGTCCTTATTGCCCACCCACTGGCAAGTTTGGCATACCCTCACCCAATGCATAGAGAGATAAAACAGTAAGAACTGACAACTGACCTGTAAAGGTGAATCTACTAAGGTACTAGGTTCTACCAGACTTTCAGTATCGGACTCTGGCTCAAACTGATAGGGCAGAGTCAATACCAGTCTAAAAACCACAGTGGTGTGAGGGTGGAACTTAGTAACACAACACACAGTAGTTAACCTGTTAGAACAGAATGAGTAAGCTGATCCACTAGAGCACACTGAACTCATGGGGAGACAAGCTCAAACAGAACGTTTCAGATGGAGGGTGGAGAGATGTACAGTATAATACATTTTTTTTGTTTTTTTTGGAAAATTAAAGGCATTGAAGTCTATTTCTATTTTCTCCCCCCCAAAAAACAAATTATGAACAATAAAAATAATGGGTTTTCTTTAAGGTTGCACCTTCACAGTTGATGAGTTATGGATTTTGGTGATTAAAAAAAAAACTGATATCTGGTAGTCCAAAATTTTGCTTCTGATAGTTGTACGTTATTCTCCAGAGTTTAAGATCTTTATCAAGGGTCAATGGTTTTGGCTCTTGAAAATCATTTTTAGACAGAAAGCCATATTACCCCACATCACATGAACACATCATGCTCCAATGCCCCATATTCCAAACCCCGTGAGGCGGTTGCTGTGGAGTGCATTTGCATTATGCACAAGTTTGATTGCTTGGAGCAACTACTGCAGGCAGCTCACAATCTGCACCCTGTCGGAAGATAGTTTCATTGTGTAGTCAAGGTGGCTCCACGCCAATCTCCAAATATCAGGTTTTATATATGGCCCGTCTGGACTGGAGAGCCAGTCCTGCGTTTACCCAGTATTCATAAGTTATGTCAAACCATTATTTAAAACTACAGTGGTTTACAGAAGTCAGAGAGAGGGAGTGGGATCTGAATATCCTGTTTATCTTTCACCAGCTATTTGGAAGTGAACTCTCTTTCTCTAATTGAATTGTTCTGGTGCACAAAAAAGCGGCCACGCCTGGATAGACTCACTCAGCGCTGTTCAAATTGTGTTTGTATATGCACGCCTCTGGGACCCAATAGAAAAACTGACCATCTGGAAAAAGAAAGGCTTTTTTAATGGCGGTATGGCGGGAGTTTTATGGACTGGCGGGCTGCGAATGAACATTATCTATGCATATGCCATGCTCCAAAGGAGGACCTAATAGACAGCGTGTTTACAAACACGCCGCGCACTCCCCGCTCCTCATCTGACAACAAGGACACACTCTCAAACACTCCTCTCGACCTTTCTGCGCCATTACGCCCCAGAGAGAAGAGTTTGGTTAACACACACAAGCAAAATCAAACAGTCCGTAAGGTCTTACTGTGTCGTTATTGTGGGCAGATTGAAGTTTGATAGTGAGCTGACGGGGAGTCTCATTTTGGTGCTTCCCAAATTATAATTCCGGAGAGGAAGGCTGTGTTCCAGTACAAACCCCCCGAACATGCATGTGCACATGCGCCCACACATGGAGGAAGGCAGCTTGTTAGAGCTCCGCTACCCCTGCATTCTTACATGACCAGAATCTCGATTTTCGCTCATGTCCTTTTTTTTTTAATGGACCCCTTGTTATTTATTCAAAATAATTATGATTGTGCATTTTGAGAAGCGGTAACCTGGCAACCATCACTTCAGCAAAGCAGCACTACCACTGCAGTGAGAGAGAGAGAGAGCGAGAGATGGAGGGGGCATCTCTGCCCGTCATTAGTACTCTATTAAATTGGATTTATAAATTTCGATGTATGGTCATCTTTATTCCTGTGCCAGGCCTTCGCACCATTTAAACTTTAATAGAGAACGCCTCATGAATTTCCCGTTTTTAATTTTGTGTGGAATTCCAATTAAGGCAGGACATTTTCATCCAGAATTTTCCTTTACAAAATTTGAAGCAATCCATCAACTTCATATTGTTGTGACATATTTCATGAACACTCATCATCAAAATAACAGTTGCACAAATAGCTGCACCCAGAAGGAATCTACTGGCAGGAATGAAACTTGGTGGGTATGTTTGGCATTGTGAGGCATGCAAATGGTTCAAGTTTGACTGATGTGATGTGAAATAAGCAAGGACGGGCCTTATCTCTGTACCTGACTGACCCAACAGCCACAATTGGGGACATTTAGCGAGCAGTGATGCCCACCATGAGTCATCCTGTTAGTGCCAGCACCATTGACAGACAGCTGCATGACACAGGACTACATGCATGTAGACTGTTATGATGACTTAACACCACGTTAACATTGCCAAAGACAATGGTGTTGTGCCAGACTGTCATGGAGTGATTTAGAATGGCAGTAGGTCATCTTCAGTAGCGAGTCCTGCTTTTGTCTTGTGAGACAATCAATAAATCTGTGTGTGGAGTCACAATGGTCAGCACCAAGACGAATGTTTTGCTAGAAAGCCTAGCGTCGCCCCAACCCTACCACAAAATCTGCAGGAACTGTGTGAGAATATTCAAGATGCATGGGATGGATTATCACAGGACACCTTTAGGAACCTCTACAACTCCATGCTGAGATGTCTCACATATTGCGCTAGCATACATGGCGCCTGGACACCATACTGAGAGACACTACTTCTGTATGTGTAGCTCATTAAATATTATCCATAGTCATAACCATATTAGTCTAAACTCATTATTTATTGTTCCTGGTAACCTTTATCTTCCTTCCCAATAGCATTGCAATCCATCGTTTCTGGGTGCAACTATTCTTTTGTTGAGTATACTTATTATTTTTTTAAATTTAAGTTCCAGTTCAGGATCCCATGTGTCATGATTCCTTTTTTTAAACAACCTTTGGAAGGATCTGGTTTACTGGTGGGTCCAAACTCTAAACAATTCTTTTTATTTAGGTTTAGACCAAATACTTCAATTTAAAATTATTGTTTTTTCAGCTAATCTACCTGTGTTACCCTGTGTTGCACCAGTGTTAAAAAATTCATTTACCCCCAACTTTAGTTGTCTTCCTCTGGATGATACTGAATTGTGCTGAGTAGGAAATGATTCGGATGCCATAAATGGCTGCGCCTTTATTTTGGCTAGATGGCGTATTCTAACTCTTTGTAGCATGGGATGAGTCTGTTACACACTGCCTCTTCTGACATGCTATTCTTACCTCTTTTCTGGCTTTGCAGTGGCTCCACCCACTCTCCTCCTCTCTCAGACACCTGCAGCTGATCTAAGATTAATTAGGACTCCCATATATATATATATATATATATATATATATATATATGAGCATATTTATGTTTTCAACCCCCAAATCAGAGTCTGTGAGTTATACTATGCCCATGTCCTGTGTACCATGTTAAAGTGTCAGCAGGACCTGAGTTACAACCTGGATGGAGTTTAAGCAGGGCGAGAGAAGTTTTGGGAGCTGCATTCATAGACGTTGATTAAGGTGACTACTGACTTTAAGTGTTTGTTGGGGTAGCAGGTCTAGTACCTTCGGTTGAGCAACAACTAAGAAAACAAAACTTGAATATCAAATGTGACTTGACTGATCACCTGCATTTGCAGAAAGTGGGGAATGTAAATTAGTTTTTCTTGTGCTTGGTTTCGCATTGTGGCTTGGCTTTTCTCAGGGATGCGGATTTGAAGTTGATGGCATCAGTAAATCATTGTGGTGTTCTAGTGTGGTCAGTCACTCAATTTACACCATTGGTCATTGTCTCAAACAAGTACCAATGGAACAAAGATGGCGGCATGCAAGTCTCCTTTGATAATCAGCTCAATAGCAGTTGTTCTTGTTCTTCCACCACCTAGTTTAATTTACCCCATGCATGCACTGAATAATGTTGACCCTCTAAATATACATTCTAGTGGTCTGATGTAAATCGGCAAGGTATTCTATCCAATCTGCCAACACTTGTTACAAAACATTGCCATTGTAGGAAGAACATAGAGGTCAGTTCAGTTCGAAGGGCGGCCCATAAACCGAAAGCCCTTGAATTCTGATGTTTGCGCAGCACTATCCTGCCTTCTACTGTAGTTACAGATGCAGGTGGTTCCTCTGGTTTTGCTGGATACCAGTAAGGCAAAGAGGCAAACGGTCATGTCAGTCACTGTCTACCCCCCCACATGTCCCTCGTCCGCACTCACAGACAGGATGGACTAAACCAATCTGACAGAAGCCCAGGGGCCGCTTCTATCCATCCCTCTCTCCATCCCTACCTCCACTGTTGCTTACCGCATCCTCTTTGCCTGTGCTGTCTATTTATTCCTTTTAGCCTGCAGCTGGTCCTTCTCCCTTCACTGCTCCATTTCTTACTCATGTATTCTGCCTCTCTAACGCTTCCCGCATCGCTCCTCACACCTCCAGCTAATCTCCTCAATATCTGCTCTGTCGGATGGGCTTTCTTACAGGCTATCTCAGAAACCTGTAAGACGAGAAAAGTATAGAGCTTCTTAAGATGGTTTCATCCCATCTGTTGCTTCTTAGTTGCCATGTTGCTTATTAATATTAAAGGCCTGAGTTGTACTGAGTGTTCCAACATTGTGGTCATTTGTGGTAACTTTACAGGAGAAGGCATTTAGAGCATTTCATTGGTTCATTCATTGAAGTTTTCTCATGGTGGTGAGCATTTCTAGCATTTGCTAACTAATTAAATAAATATAAAAAAGAATTATTTTAATTAAAATTAGACCTATGACCTAAAAGCCATGGCACCTGATATCACGTATAGTAGCAGATGGTACAGAACACAGCTATACCACAAAGAAATGCACTGAGAGCGAGGATAAACATCAAGCTGAAAATCATTTTGTGCACTACTCATATAGATTCAATAAATAAAACTTTCAGCATAGATTACACATACACCTATTACACATAATTCTCATCACTTCCTAAGCATCAGGATTATCTGCAGGCCAGGACATATAAAATACAAGTGTATAAGGCACATGAGTCACGTTGTAGCAGTAAAAAGGCTTCCATCTCTCTGGGACACATACCAAAATCTCCAAAACCAACAAAAACTCTTCCCAGTACAACCCAAACCCATCCTTGTACAAAGAATGCTCTCCAAATACACTCAAAACTCCTCCTAGTACAACCCAAACCCATCCTTCTACAAAGAACGCCCTCCCAGTACATTCAAAACTCCTCCTAGTACAACCCAAACCCATCCTTGTACAAAGAACGCCCTCCCAATACACTCAAAACTCCTCCTAGTACAACCTGAACCCATCCTTGTACAAAGAACGCCCTCCCAATACACTCAAAACTCCTCCTAGTACAACCCAAACCCATCCTTGTACAAAGAACGCCCTCCCAATACACTCAGAACTCCTAGTACAACCCAAACCCATCCTTGTACAAAGAACGCCCTCCCAATACACTCAAAACTCCTCCTAGTACAACCCAAACCCATCCTTGTACAAAGAACGCCCTCCCAATACACTCAAAACTCCTCCTAGTAAAACCCAAACCCATCCTTGTACAAAGAATGCCTTCCCAATACACTCAAAACTCCTCCTAGCACAACCTGAACCCATACTTCTACAAAGAACGCCCTCCCAATACACTCAAAACTCCTCCTAGTAAAACCCAAACCCATCCTTGTACAACATAACTTATCCCAGTAAAACCAACAAAGCACCTTCCAGTGCAACCAAAACTCCCCTGAGCACAATCACCAAAAATCCTTCTCAGTACCACAAAAACACTTCCCAGTACAACTCAAACCTATCCCAGTACAACCCAAACACTTCCAGGGGATCCAAAGTCGGGCCCTATGTAAACTATAACTGGGCATGTAATAAATGTCTGTGAAGAAGATAGTACTGTAGGATGCGTGTGGTGGAGGCCGGGGCAAAACAAAATGCTTAATAGCAACACGGACAGACACCACTGTGCAAACAGTAGAGGCTGAACGGATAAACAGTTGGTAATTAGTTTCCTTGTAACGAGCGGATTTCCATATTCCAAAGGGATGTCCCAGAGTGCTCTGTTAGCTGTTTGAGTTGCAGGTACTCATTCCGTTTGTGCAGATGAGAAAGTATACAGGAAAACAACTGAAAGAAAAGCTCCTCCTACCTTTTAACGAGACAGTGAAATGATACGGTGTTGATCATATTGTTGCACTTTGCCAATGAGTGACTGGTAGCTCATCTGAAGAGGAGGCCATTGATTTCTCTCTGCTTATTTTATTGTTTATAAATGGATTACTGTTGGCTTTTTTCCAACTTCAGTACATTTGGTCAAGTGTTTTCAGGCCCAGGAGTGGTCTAGACACCTCACGATTTCAGGTAGCCTTTACATGGGTGGTCTGGGGTTTGCTTCCAGCTCCCCACTAATTCTCCCTGTGCCCCCGGGGCACTGTGTGCTGGGTTGCATGATTGGTTCATTTTGTGAAGTGACTGCTTTGACTTATCAAAGCGTTACAGCTCTTTTCAAGTTCCGTGACGGCTGGAAATGGACTGTGGTGTGTTGCCATCCATGTATCCAACAAGTGCTGTTCTTTGACACTTGATTTGCATCCATGAAAACCAATAAAAACAGCCAACAGATGGCGCTAGTGCCTACCATTCTGCTCACCTGTATACAGGTAAGTGACACATGGAGCCACGGTTCATATGGAGTTGTTGTGTGTGAAAGCAAAACCGCAAAATTCTGCAATCGCAATCAACCAGATATCCGTTCGTTAGCCTAAAGAGTTAACAGCACTGAAAAAGCTAGATAAGCATAGCCCCCCTTTAGAGCTATGATCTTTGGTCATAACGATGATTGTTATTACGATCCTCTACCCAAGGGCTTTAGCATCTGGCTTTAGTATTAAGCCTCTAATGAGCTGTTTCTCTGCAACCGTCACATTAGAACACATTAAGTGCTCATGATTCAGGGCCAGGATGGCAAACTACAAATATCCATGACATTAAATGCAGAAACACATACACGTACGGGTCTATTGGTAGCAATCCCACCACGGCCATGACAAGCCGACAGCATATAAACCGAACGCCAGGGGCCACAGTTCACTGCCAGGGCCTATTCAATTGCCATATTCTTGTGGTGTCCATTCTCGGCCATCAAGGCCACGGGGAGGCTGTAAAATACGAGCTTCAAGCCTCAATAGCAGCTGAACCGAGAGGTGAAGGTGACATTGACAGTGGGTGGTGCCGTGTTGATGACATCATCCTTGGCGCTTGCACTGGAGTGTGTGCGTGTGTACGTGCATGCGTATTTGAAGCCCCATTTGTTAGGGTGCTTCATTGCTACGTGTCCAGTGCAGCAGTAGGTGTGCTAAGGCTGATGCATCACTGCTGAAGGGGCTGCA
The DNA here is from genome assembly GCA_024036415.1 of Prochilodus magdalenae. Lineage (NCBI taxonomy): Eukaryota > Metazoa > Chordata > Actinopteri > Characiformes > Prochilodontidae > Prochilodus > Prochilodus magdalenae. The sequence continues at coordinate 507,029 of JAMWET010004505.1, forward strand.
GGTACATGAGGAGATTTGTTGGCCCGGTCTCGGCAGCGCGGTACCTGAGGAGTCCTACAGGCCCATCAGTCTCTCTCTCTCTCTCTTTCTCTCTCTCTCTCTCACACACACGCACACACACACACACACTAGCAAAGAGAGATAAGGTTAAAGGCACAGTATTATTAATGGCCTTTGCTAACCTCTGAAAGCTCTCGGTACTTTTTCAGCAGTCCCCTTTTAGCCTCCCTTCAAAATGCTAACTCCAGAAGTGTCACACTCGTAACAGTTAGCATAACAGCCATTAGCATAATGTTTGCTATAAAAAAAAAAATTATACATGACATTTTCTCTCTCTGGGCCTGGTGTCTTATTTCCAGCCAACTCAATGTAAATCAGCTATTCAAAAAAAAAAAAGTGTATAAAAGAAAGAAAGAGAAAGTGCAGTTTTGGACTGAGGCATTTTGGAGGACAGTAGTTATTAATTCGGAAAAAGTGTTTTCCATGAAGGGTAATGCGCTTTGGAAGGCAGACGTTGTGGCTAATTCGCTCGCTTCATTAGAGCTATTGTGAGATGACCAGCTGTAACAGAATGACCTTTTTTGCGGGTCCTTTTACAGTTCGACTCGGAGAGGCTTTTTTTTTCATTTACACATTATTCTCAGGCCAAAACACATCCGCATACGCATTCCGCATAATCTATGGTAATGTCAAGTCTTTTACTGCTTTTAACTCTGTGGGCCCTGAGCAGTTTCGGAATATTTACCGAGCCTATTTATGTGCCACTTAGAGCCATCTTGTATGTGCAAATGACAATAACCGCAGTCGCTTATTTTCAGACGGACAAAAGCCATAAATCTCAGCACTTTGCAAATCTCTAGATGGGTGTTTGTTTTTTCTCCATAGCTCTGCGTCTTTAGCAATGGTTTGTGAATAATCAAAATCCCTTCAAATATTTGATGCTAAAGGTGGTTTGCAGAGCTCACAGACTAATGCCAGTGTGGCAGTGTTACGTTATTTAAGGCATTTATTAAAAGCCAAAAGTCGTGTTAAAACACGATTCAGCATGTGTTATTTAAGAGAGTCACACTCCATGCACACTCAGTACACGTTTTGGTGTATAATGCATGTGGCTGTACTGAGCAGGTCCCCTATATGTATTTTGCTATGGCCTTAAACACTCATCACAAATAAAACATGCACCCAGAAGGAATCAACCGACAACCAATGAAACTTGGTGGGTAGGTTTGACCTTGTGAGACATGCAAATGATTTAAGTTTCAGCTTAGCCGTGCCTGTGGCCTTGATAAGCGAGGATGGGCCTTATCACTGTACCTTACTGACTATATATGGCCGTCCTGTTGTGTATGCTTTTCATTCTGGCTTTGCTGTTGTGTTGGTAGCATCCTATTCAAGCAAAGTATGCTTCAAAGGAGAGTTCAAAAGCGATTCCAGCAGTTGGAAGAGTTCGAAAGCAGTTGTTTCGTAGGGCTCCAAGAAACAGGGTGGTGATATTTATGTACTGTATTGTATTGTATTGTATGTGCAGATACAAGCATAGCATGCTGTTGGTGGCAGTGGATAGAAGAAGTCATGCCTCAGCGATGAGTGATCTGGAAACCTACACAAACCATGGGGAGGGAGAACCGACACATTGTCCGTGCACATGGAACTGTGGAGAGCAATTTTGTAGCCTTGAAAAGAAGACGAATCCTTTTCTTGTAGGCTGAGATGGACTGGCCATCGGGAACCCGGGACAGTTCCCGGAGGAGCGCTATACATGTAGGCTGCTGAGAGAGCGAGAGAGGGACATGCATAGTCTTTATCCTGTTATGGTCCTATATAAAGTGAAAGGAGACCAGCTGGGACAAATGGGATTTACAAGGTGAATACTGGAGTGCACAGACCTTGACACGTTAGCGGCCCACGAGATGTGAGGATGTGATTGCCATGGCTAAATGTAGTTCCCAGTCCAGCCCTGCTCAGTGGTATTACCTGCATTTCCCTGCATTACTGTATTTCCTTGTACTTGTACATGTGTAATGACAAAGTCATTGAATCTAATGAATCTAATCTAAAGGAGGGCCTGTGGGTAAGAATTAGCGGTGGAGCTATTAGCAGAAATGGGTTATGGTATGCAAAACTATGTTTTCATTACTTTATGATGACCTGTTACTACAATTTCAGTAGTGGTATAATATTTCAATAATCAATTTATTTGACCGTGACGTTAGTGTGCCTGGACTTTCACCTACCTAAAAAGGCATTCGCTAAAACATTGTTTCATGTTGAAGGTTAGGTTAGGTTATGTGTTCTGCAGTGTTTATTTTTCAGACCCCTCTATGATTTCTAAGTGGAAGAACTTGCAAAGTCACAGGGTGTTCAACTACTTATTTTCCTCACTGCGTGTATATATATATATACAGGGGTTGGACAATGAAACTGAAACACCTGTCATTGTAGTGTGGGAGGTCTCATGGCTAAATTGGACCAGCCTGGTGGCCAATCTTCATTAACTGCACATTGCACCAGTAAGAGCAGAGTGTGAAGGTTCAGTTAGCAGGTAAGAGCACAATTCTGCTCAAAATACTGCAATGCACACAACATTATGGGTGACATACCAGAGTTCAAAAGAGGACAAATTGTTGGTGCACGTCTTGCTGGCGCATCTGTGACCAAGACAGCAAGTCTTTGTGATGTATCAAGAGCCACGGTATCCAGGGTAATGTCAGCATACCACCAAGAAGGATGAACCTCCACCAGCATCACGTAGTGACCTGGCCACTATCCTGCAAGAAGAATGGCTTAAACTCCCTCTGACCACTGTGCAGGACGCAGTATATGTCATTCCCAAGACGAACTGACGCTGTATTGGGCGCAAAAGGAGGCCCTACACCATACTAATAAATGATTGTGGTCTAAAACCAGGTGTTTCAGTTTCATTGTCCAACCCCTGTATATATATATATACACACTTTTATTACTGTTGATGCAGAAGATATATGTATATTTATACACCCTGTTCGGAATATATATAGATTGAGGTTACTTTCTATCTGACTGAACGAGTGAGGTAATCCTGTGAATGATGAGTTACATCAGTCATATAGACATGAGCAAGGATGGGCCTTGTTGCTGTACCTCACTGATCCAACTGCCACAATTGTGGACATTCAGTGAGCAGTGATGCCTCCATGAGTCATCCTGTTAGTGCCAGCACCATTGGAAGACAGCTGTACGATGCAGGACAAGATACACATAGACCGGTACAGTGACTGCGCTTAACACCACATCCTTGTCGCCAAAGACTACAATGATGTCGGCTCAGACTGTCATGGAGTGACCCAAATTGGCAGCAGCTCATCTTTAAAGATGAGTCATGCTTTGGTCTTGGTGGAGAGGACCAACCAATCAGTGTGTGGAGGCACTGTAGTCTGCACCAAGAGAAATCGTTTGTTGTTACATGTCCAGAAGGCCTGGTGTAGCATGAGAAATCCAGGACACCATTAGAAGCCTCTGCAACTCCACGCCAAGACTCCGGCATGTTGCAATAGCAACACATGGCGGCCCAACACCATCCTGGGAAACACTACTTCTGTATGCGCAGCTTAATAAATATTCCCCATATCAGTCTAAACCTATCATCATTTATTGTTCCTGGTAACCTTTATCTTCTATCCCAATAGCATCTCAATCCAACACGTCCTTCTGGGTGTAGCTATGTTTTTGTTGATGAGTTTATCATTGGATCTGATTACTTGTAGTTTGCATGTAAATGGAGATTATGATCAGATTGTCGAGTGCAGTGCATATATAAACACCTCAGTCTTTCTCTCAGTCTATAATCAGAATGAATTCAATCAGATTGCTCAACAGCTTTGAGAGCCAGTAGCATCTGTGGGTGAAATGACTGTGTATATAGGATTTGCATAAGGAGCCTCTATAACCACAGATCCACAGATTTCTCTTATTAAAGCATGGTACTACTTTAGCTTTCTATATCTGTTCTAATTAGGATGGCTCTGAGACTCTCTCACCCCCTCCCTCAATTAGAGAAATGATCCTTACCTAAAATAAAGCCCACAGAGGACTTTGGAATGAATGACGGGAAGTGTTTTACTGCTGGGAATCGGGAACAACAAAAACCCCCCTGTCCTTCTTGCCTAGAATTCCCTGTCCGTTTCAGAATGCACCAGCTTCACTCTCTCTTGAAAAGAGAACTGAAATGTAATTTCACCTTCAAATATGTATCTGTCATTCTTTTGTGTGTGTGCTCCTTTGTATTCTGTGCTCCGTAATGCCGCAGCACTTTGGTGCATCCGAGTAATGGCTCATCTGCCTGATTTTCTTTTCCTTTCCTTTCCTTTTTTTTAAAGGAATGTATTTCCCAAAGTTTTCAATACTTTTTAAAAGAGAAAAGAAAATACTAATAGCAATGTTATGGAAAGGAAGGTGGGAGGAATTATTTCACATAAGGCTTTAAATGATATCATCTATTTGTTAGAACTGTGGCCGACTCAGTCATGGAAAAAGGCTCCTTTATTGCCTTCACATCATCCCTCGACTGCAAAACCGAAACTACTCTGCATGCTGCGCAAAGTCACAACTAACGGCTAATGCTATATGCAAAGTCACAGCTAATGGAGTTTAGGCCCAATATAACACCTGATTACCAGGAGGTGACGCCTGGCTTGCCTCGTGTCAATAAAAACAGCCCCCAACAAATGAACACAACATAACCGTTCACTCTGTAATCATCTTAGAGGACTTTCCTGATTAGTGTGCAATTGGACTCGTAAGTAGCTATATGCGCACCACTGGTGGGAAAAAAAAATTGCCCTTGTATGTTCGCTGCTATTCTGTAAGGGTCTGATTACTGAGGGTCTGATATCAAAACACCAAGTTGCAATGCTTTTAAATAAATACATACAGTATATATACAGTGCTAATGCATGGTTGCACCTATTGCAGTAGGAAGTGCAGGATTGCAATGCTACTGGGAATGAAGATGAAGGCTCAGGAACAATAAATAATGATACATTTAGATATTAATATTAGTAATATTTTTTGAACTACACATATAGGAGTAGTGTCTCTCAGTTTGCCAGATGCCAGACGTCTCAGCATGGAGTTGTAGAGGTTCTTAATGGTGTCCTGTGATGATCCATCCCATGCAGCTTGATTATCCTCACACAGTTCCTGCAGATGGTGCGGTAGGGGTGGAGGTGGAGTGACACCAGGCCTTCTGGACGTGTGATGAGAAAAGTGAGACTTGTCACTGAAGATGACCCGCTGCCATTCTGTGTCACTCTATGACAGCCTGGCACGACACCACTGCAGTCTTTGGTGACGTTGATGTGGTGTTAAGGGTAGTCGTCATGGCGTCCCAGTTGCATGTAGTCCTGCATTGTGCAGCCGTCTACCAATGGTGCCAATAAGAGAACGACTGATGGCGGCATCACTGCTCACAGAATGTCTGCAGTTGTGGCTGTTGGGTCAGTTACAGCATCAAGGCACATCCCTGCCACATGCACAGTCGAGCATGAAACTAGACTTCTATTGATCACTGATCACTGTCTGTGTTTTCCTCAAAGCTGCAGCTTTATTTTGTTTTTCCTCGGTTCATTTGTCTCATAAGTGCATCCCATACACATGCCTCAGACAGTCAAACAGTTTTGGAATTGAAGTCTTTGGAATAATTTGTCTTTCTTGTCTCTTCCCTTTAGCATCAGGTGGTTCATGTAAGGCTAAGTAAGTTTAAGCCCAAAACTCCTGTTCCTTTATTTCCATAACCTCCAAAACAAAGTATCCACAAAGTTTTTGTGGAAGCTAGCACATAGACGGAATAATAAAGCTCATGGCCTGGGCTAGTTATAACACATTTTATATTATGTTTCACTTGTTCCTTCCCAATATGTTAAACTCAACAAACAACAGAAGTTGCAGGAATATGACATATATAATTTGCACAATTGATGTGTTTGAATTTGACTCCAGTCGACAAAATATGTCATTACACCAAAGGTGTTCAAAGCCTTTGTATACAGCTGTGAATGCAGAACGAGGGATGTGCAAATTGTCCAGCATTGCTGATCATAAATAAACCAAATACCTGCTATCCACACTCACTGACAGTGCTGAGAACAACCTACCACCCAGATAATACTGCCTCAGTGGTGGTCCTGACTGTAGACCGGGGCTTATAACCTGCCTCAGGACTAAACCGCTCTCTTAAATGATCACACTCATCTGGCCTATTGTCTACTGTATGTCCTTGTTGTTATCAATGTTTGTTTGTTTTCTCCTGGTCAACTTTAACAATCAGTTGTAAGTGACTTTGGGGTTGTGAAAAACGCTATACAAAAATAGAGTATTATTATTATTATTATTATTATTATTATTATTATTATTACTACTACAGGTGGGGCTAAAAATGATACAAAGAAACAAACGGACACTAGTCAGCAACTCCAGAGTCTGTAATTGTACAAGTCTACCCATATGGTATGTGAACCTTATAAAATGGACAGTGGGTGTAAATACGAGGTATACATCCTAATCAGTAGCCAGTGACTATATTCTAGCAGATTACTTGTACCACCAAAATGGCAACTTTACCATGTAACGAATGGGAGTAATGGCTGAATGTTCCAGTGGAGGTAGATACTAGGGCTGTACCTGACTCAGAATGGTTGGTGTAGCTCAGCAGATAACACCGCTACCCACCAGGGAACCACCACCACCACCACGTAGGAGACTGGGGTTCGAATCCCAGTCTGGGTGACTATACTGTGCTACACCAATAAGAGTCCTTGGGCAAGACTCCTAATACCACACTGGCCTCCCTGTAGTATGATTACCCTTGTAAGTCGCTCAGGATAAGAGCGTCAGTCGAATCGGATTCGCCCGTCCTGGCCGATGATTCGACTATTCGTTCGTGGTTTTTCCCTCCATATACATTATCTAGTAATCAGTCAATCAATTTGCATACGTTTCAGATCTGATGTCCTCCTCATTTAGACAGTCAGCAGAGTCACAGGAACATATTTCTGAACTAAAAGAGGCGGGGCGTATGATGATCGATCTGAACGGGAGCCTGATTTAATTATAGAACTTAGTGTCGGGCAGTGGCTCGTATTTATGCTAAACATTAGCGCTTTTAGCTTATAGGCTTTATCATTTCAACTCTAACAGCTTCTTCAGTAGGAGGACCCTTCGCCTTTCATAAATAATGAACTGCTAAGTAAAACCAGATTAGTCCATATTTAAATTATTAGTATTATTCCCCGTGCTGTAATAATGATTTCTCGTTTATCGGCAGGCATATCAAGTGACTGTACTTATCTGTAAATAAAGATAATCGTAGCTGTAGACGAATGAATATAAATATCTGTAATTTAGGTTCTAAAATAATCGAATTATAATAAACAAACGTCTTTGCTCCGTTATGTCTAAACCGAAAGTCAGCTCCCTCGTTTGAAGCAATGTTCGATGTCGGACTAAATGACAGGCAGAGTTGGGTTTAATTAGTTCGGATTCTCTTCTTCAAAAGTTCCTCCAGGCTTTCTCTGAGACATCGTTCCCCCCCCGTGTTTCTCAGCCTCAGCTTCCTTCAGTGGTGAACCGCCAGCGCACGTCGTCACGTGGATTTAATATTTTGGCATGCATGCGTCACAGCCCAGCTAGACCTTACATATATATTTATTATTCCCCTTTAATCATTATTAAAATGTCTTTTTAAATTCTTAAAGCTCTTGTGCATTTTTGTAAGCTTTAGTCTGTTTTACGGGAAAAAAAAAGAACACTGTTGTCAGTCGACTTGAAGGGTCTCAGTCGACTTAAAGGGTCTCCGACTGACGATTCGATTTGTCGACTTCTAGAGGGCAGCCCTAGTAGATACCAATGATGAATATTTACTTGGCATGTCCTCAGTAGAGAAACACGCAGGAGACAACCAGTGTGGTTAGTGGAGACCATTTATTGGCGTTAGGAGCAGGACCAGGCAGAATACAGTATACAGGCTTCAACCCAGAGCTAACCATCCTGTATACTGTGTGTGTATAGAGGTAGGTATGTGGATGCTTTGTGTCTGGTTAATATTCACATGGTTGTAACACACAAAAGCAACTGAAGTTAGCTAACTTAGCTCAGCTCTGCTGTCCAGCCGTACCATTTGGAGACTGTACACATGCTACACTCGCCTGCTACTCACTCCCTCTATTTTAGAAAAGACCAATCTCTTTATTAGAATGAAAAGTTCAGAGTGTCCTCGCAGAACACAAAGACTGGACTGAATGCTGTGGTGCTTCAGCGGCTCCTTGCATACGGAGTTTCATTGCTGAAAGAGATTGAACTGTTTCCATAAAACTAAAATGTTCTCCTACATCTCAGTCTTTTTCATTAGCAAATAGAGATAGACTACTGCCCACTCCCTCCCCCCACCACATCTTGCATCACTAGCAGCTTCTACTCTTCTGAGAAAGCTTTGCACTACATGTTGGAACGGTGTTGACAGGATTTGACTGCATTAGTGAGGTCAGGTCCTGATGCTGGATGATTAGTTCTGGATTGCAAGCATCACTCAGGCTCACCTGAAATGATGCTCTGTTACTCCAGACAATGCAGCTTCACTGGTCCGCAGCCCAGTGCTTGGGGGTAGCATCCTTCTTGTCATCCTGGTTGGCAGTGGGAATGGTGGCCTTGGGTAAGGTCGCTGCTCTAGGGTGTCTGATTGTGTTAATCGGTGGTTTGCAGTGGAGATTATACAGTACAAGCTCTGTGTGTGCATTTGAACATCTGTGTCAGCAGTCGGGGCACCTTAAAGTAGCTGAATTCACTAATTAGAGGCTGCGTTTGTCTCTGAATCCGCATACCAGATATGCTGTATTTGTAGCTCTTAAAATAATTATGCAGGGTGAAAAAATAAAAGTGATAAAAATGGATAAAAATAAAAGTGTTCCCATAGAGACCGTGTGTATATAATAAAGCAGCTTTAGTAGTTGTAGTATTCACTCACCCATCCAAATCATTGAATTCAGGTGCTCCAATCACTTCCATGGCCACAGGTGTATAAAACCAAGCGCCTAGGCATGCAGACTGCTCCTACACACATCAGTGAAAGAACGAGTCGTTCTCAGGAGCTCAGTGAATTCCAGTGAGGTATCGTGATAGGATTCCACCTGGGCCAATTGTGAAATTGTCCTCACTACTAAATATTCCACATTCCATAACACAATGGGAGTGATTGGAATGACAGCAACTCAGCCAAAGTGTTAGGCCACCTAAAATGACAGAGTGGAGTCCGAGGATGCTGAGGCGCATGGTGCACAGAGGTTGCCAACTTTCTGCAGAGTCAATCACTACAGACCTATAAACTTCATGTGGACTTCAGATCAGCTCAAGAACAGTTGAAGAACAGAGCTTCAGGGAATGGGTTTCTATGGCCGAGCAGCAGCATCCAAGGCCTAGATCACCTAGTGCAGTGCAAAGCGCTGAATGCAGTGTTGTAAAGCATGCCGCCACTGGACTCAGACCAGTGGAGATTCTCTGGAGTGATGAATCATTCTTCTCCATCTGGCAATCCGATGGATGAGTCTGGGTGGCCAGGAGAACGCTGCTTGTCTGACATCATTGTGCCAAGTGCAAAGTTTGGTGGAGGGGGGATTATGTTACTCTTAATGGTTCAGCATCCCAAGAGATTTTCTCTTATGCCACACACTGGAGTAAGGGAGCGAGCGAGCCTGAGGGCTGGAAGACCTATAGAGAGGGCTGAGTAATTTGCATTATGTTTTGATTTAACCGTTTCAGTAAGCGTAAATAAAGCAAACTGCTTGACTCGTGCTGGGTGTTGGTGTGTGTATGTCTTAGGGCCTAGTCTAGGTTTTCCTGATCAGTGTGTCACAACATATTGTACTGTAGAATCATAAATGGTCACAGTGGTCACCTTAAAAGCAATATGTTACCTGTTTCATCTTTCTAAACAATTTTTAACTAATTCTGTTGGTCTGTCCATCAAGAATAAGCTGAAAGAGTGACTAGGGCTTTTAAACTGTACAGAAAAAAATGGTACAACTAAATATACATTTGAGGTGGAAATATGGCAAAAATATAATACAGTGAGTGTACATCAAGAGTATATTTGGTATATCGGGATATGGATTGTTTCATACATCTCATCAATCGGTACTATTAAGTGTAAGCCTGTAGAGTCTTCAGGATAACCAACAACATCAATTTACAGTGAGGAAAATAAGTATTTGGACACTCTGCGACTTTGCAAGTTCTCCCACTTAGAAATCATAGAGGTTCTGAAATTTTCATCTTAGGTGCATGTCCACTGTGAGAGACATAATCTAAAATCACAATGTATGATTTTTTAATAATTTATTTGTGTGTTACTGCTGCAAATCAGTATTTGAACACCTGTGAAAATCAATGTTAATATTTGGTACACTTGCCTTTGTTTGCAGTTACAGAGGTCCCGTAGTTTTTCACCAGGTCACCTGCACACACTGCAGCAGGGATTTTGGCCCAGTCCTCCACACAGATCTCCTCCAGATCAGCCAGGTTTCTGGGCTGTCGCTGAGAAACACGCAGTTGGAGCTCCCTCCAAAGATCTTCTATAGGGTTTAGGTCTGGAGACTGGCTAGGCCAGTTGATCTTTTTTCACCAAGCTGCTTGGCAATTGCCCCGTAGCCCTTTCCAGCCTTGTGGAGGTCAACAATTTTGTCTCTGGTGTCTTTGGACAGCTCTTTGGTCTTAGCCATGTTAGTAGTTGGAGTCTTACTGATTGTGTTGGGTGGACAGGTGTCTTTATGCAGCTAACGAGCTCACACAGGTGCTTCTAATTTAGAATAATAGGTGGAGTGGAGGTGGAGTTTTAAGAGGCGGACTAACAGGTCTTTGAGGGCCAGAATTTTTGCTGATTGGCAGGTGTTCAAATATTTATTTGCAGCAGTAACACACAAATAAATTATTAAAAAATCATACATTGTGATTTCTGGATTTTTTTTTAGACTATGTCTCTCACAGTGGACATGCACCTAAGATGAAAATTTCAGACCCCTCCATGATTTCTAAGTGGGAGAACTTGCAAAGTCACAGGGTGTTCAAATACTTATTTTCCTCACTGTAGTTGGGCGTGTCTAAACTTTTGACTGGTACTGTATATAACGACGTGGCTGGTGTGCACATAAGTGGCTTGAACAGATACCAGATATAGGTTTCATCAAGGTGACAAACTACAACTGAAGACATGGTGCTGGTAAAACTATCATGACTTATCTACACACCTCTGTTACTTAATTACACTGGTGCCGGCTGAGTGAATAAGGCATACATCATTAAAGCCAACGTGAATAACATGAAGTCCTCACCAGCACTTTTAACTCTGCTCTGGTGTCAGGCACTCAGACTCCCAGTACATAACAGACGGAGCTGTCGGAGTCTATAAAGGAGAGACCATTTTCTCAGATCCTTAAATAGAATTGCCTATAGCCGGAGTTATTTCAACAGACTTCTCAGTGGGTGTCTCGCTGAGTGTTGGACGTGTGAGGAGTAGCCTTAGCTTTAACCTTATGAGTGTGATTGCTGAGATTTTGCCCACTTACCCCACTATGATGGCTTTCCAGACAGTGCTGGGAATTCACTGGCTCAGCCTGAAGCGTGGAGAACTGCTATCAGTTTATCCATATTCTTCTCATTAACTCTGCTCTTTCCTAATGTCTGGATGCGCGCTTCTAACTCCGTAAACGTCTCAATCAAGTTGTTGACGAGCCTACATTTCTCACAGATCAGAGACCGCCCCTCATTTATTTTATATCCAGTCGAAACGGCCATTAGGTACAAGTTATTAGGAAAAAGGCAGAAAACACATTTAGCTAAATTACACAGAAGCCTTAACAACTAAATGTAAGCCCACTTTTCACCCACTGCTTTAATTACAGCTTCTGCTTTTTTGGAAGACTCAGTTTTTAAAAGAACTCGTTTTCCAAAAGTTCAGATCAGGTTAAGTCTGTGCAGTCCTTTGGAGTTCCTTTACATCAAACTGGTCGAAGCACGTCTTCTATAGGTCTTGCTTTGCACACCCGGGCACAGTTATGATGGAACAGGGAAGTTCTTCCCCAAACTTGGAAGCATATAGCTGTAACATTAGCATCGCCCTTGACTGGACTTGGGAGGCTCAAACCCTGAAACACAACCCCAGACAATGATTCCACCTCAACCGAACTTCACTGTTGGCCCCATGAGTTCTGGTAGGTAGTCCTATCTCGGCATCAGCCAAACACAGACTCGTCCATCAGACGACCAGGTAGCGAAGCATAATTCAACACTCCAGAGAGCATGCTTCTACTTCTCCAGAGTCCAGAGATGACATGCTTTTACAGGATGCATGCATTTACCTCACTCCAGCTGATCCTCAGCGTTGCATGTAATGATGCTTTGTTTGTGCCCAGCTCTTTGGCAATGGAAACCCATTTCATAATGCCCAAGATGCACAGTTCCTGAGCTGACTTTGCTTCCAGAGACAGTTTAGCACTGCAATGAGTGATATAACAGACAGTAGTCAACTTTTATTCATTATTAATTTATCCAATTAATTTAAAATATGCACTACTATGTATACTTCAGCACTCAGTGGCTTCATGCTCCGCGACTTGCATGGCTGAACTAGCAGGCTAGAAACTTCATGGACTGACTTGGAAAACTTGGCATCCTATGACAGTGCCATGTCTTAAGGCACTGAGACCTCAGTTTGACTCAAACTGACTGGATGCCAGTGTTTGTCTATGCTGACTTCATGGCTATGTGCTTAATTCTATACACCTGTTAGCCATGGGCACACCTGAAGTTAGTAATGAAGAGGGTCGCTCACATACCTTTGGCCATATAGGCAGTCCTACTAGTGTCAATGAGCTATGAGCATTCAGGAGCTGAAAAGTCTGTATTGGTACTGAAACTAAACAATACCTGGCTCAATTTCTAGAACATCACAGCCTGTTTCAGAAATATGGCACCAGGAGCTTCACTTGTTCCAGTAGAGCTGGCCATGATTAAATCCTCTGTCAACTTTTCTTTATCACGTTTGCTCAACAGTGTGTCAGATAAGGTCAGCGGTTGAACGGAAGGCCTGCAATGTTGGCTTTTAATCTGGATCTATGTATGACGCCCGCTCCCGCTTCAGTACGGTGCACGATATTGAAGTGATAACCCAGCGTAATGTAGGTTACAGTGTTCTCAGTCGGCATCAGTTGTAAATTTTCATATAATCTGCTTTGCCGTTCGACTTTAAAAGTGATTATAGCGCCGTTGTGCCACTCAGCTGCTGCGCAAACAAAAGCAGCAGATTACGTGGCTAATGCTTTTATGGAGAAGTCAAGCTCGCATTCTGTCGTGTGATTTGACACTCCACTCTGTTTAAATCTGTGAACGCTGAAGAGATTAGAGAGGTAAGGACGCATTAATACTTTGATCTTCTGAAGGAATTAATCAGAATCATTGTTTGGTGGGGGGCTAAATTCCTGATTACCAGCAATTTTTTTGTATCGTGAGAGAGCACAGATGTCGAACCTTTTTCATGCTGTCCTAGTCTCAGTCTTCCTCGCCTCGCTCTTCGTCCTCAGCTTGATTCTTCATCATCCTTCACTCTGTTAAAAGTGCGTGTTGATAGCAATGTCATTGCATGGAACTTTGTATGAATACAGAAATCTCAGTACAGTAGAGTAACGTCTAAAAAGCCCCTCCGACTCTCATGATGTATGTGATCAAATAAAAGTCCCAAATCTAACCTTGTTTAAGTTAGCGGCTTATCTGGACGTCTCAAGGAAACATGTTTAAATCATCATCCAAGGTAATTGATGGTACCCTACAAAGTTCTGGTAAACAGGTTGTTTGCTGGTGTGCTGTTTGGACTAATATGATGAATAGACAGGTGGATAGACCGATTTACAAATAGATAGATTGATGATAGGTGAATGAATGGATGGATGGTGAATAGATGGATAAATAGATAGGTGGACAGATGGATAGTTACATATATAGATGGATACACAGGTGGAAAGGTGTTAAGAAAGATGATGGGTGGATGATGAATGGATAAATGGATCTACAGGTGAATAGACAAATGATAGATAGTTGGATAGACAGAAAGAAAGCTGGATGGATTGTTTAATAGCTAGCTGGACAGAAGTGGATAGATGGATAAATAGGTGGACAGTTGAATAGGTGTATACGTAGAGGGATACAAAGCTGGAAACATGGATAGATAGGTGTTTAGATAGATGATAGAAGATTAATGATAGATGACAGGTGGATACATGGACAGGTGAATAGACAGGTGGATAGATGGATAGACAGGTATTAAGAGATGACAAGTGGATGGATAGGCAGATAGATGGATAGACAGATGTTTAGATAGATGATAGATGACAGGTAGACGGGTGGATAGACAAGTAAATGGATGGATGGGGCACTTTATTAATCCCAGAGGGAAAGCCATTTATTACAGTTGCACAAGAACAGTAAAGAATAAAGAATAAATAATAGAACTACCATGAAAAGCATAATGTGCAGTAAAATAATGAAGTCATGTAAATATTAAACAGGTGACGGTGCAGTACTGTTCTGTCCCTTCCAATGAATGAATACAAATCTAAAACGTCCAGCAGAAACCAACAAACTGAGCGAAAGTCCATAGGAGACCCACAACAGTGCACTTAACATATGATTAGATATGTTAATAGATGTTAATAGATGAGCAATATATGCAATATGTATAGAGTTAACACATGGTTATATATGTTAATAAATTAACAATATATGCAGTATGTATAGAGTTAACATATGATGAGATATGTTAATAGACGAGCAATATATGCAGTATGTCTAGAATTAACATATGATTAGATATGTTAATAGATGAGCAATATATGCAATAAGTATAGAGTTAACACATGATTATATATGTTAATAGATTAACAAAATATGCAATATGTAGAGTTAACATATGATTAGAGATGTTAATAGATGAGCAATATATGCAATAAGTATAGAGTTAACACATGATTATATATGTTAATAGATTAACAAAATATGCAATATGTAGAGTTAACATATGATTAGATATGTTAATAGACGAGCAATATATGCAGTATGTCTAGAATTAACATATGATTAGATATGTTAATAGACGAGCAATATATGCAGTATGTATAGGGTTAACATATGATTAGATATGTTAATAGATGAGCAATATATGCAATAAGTATAGAGTTAACACATGATTATATATGTTAATAGATTAACAAAATATGCAATATGTAGGGTTAACATATGATTAGATATGTTAATAGACGAGCAATATATGCAGTATGTATAGGGTTAACATATGATTAGATATGTTAATGGATGAGCAATATATGCAGTATGTAGGGTTAACATATGATCAGATATGTTAATAGATGAGCAATATATGCAATATGTATAGAGTTAACATATGATTAGATATGTTAATAGATGAGCAATATATGCAGTATGTATAGATGCACAAAGTGGCATAATGTGCCACAATGATTGAATACAGAGATGTTTCATTGATGATCATATTTATGTAATCATGTATCCTCCTGTAAAGGCTGTCTTAGTTATGAAATGTCGGTTGTTCATTTAAGTCATATATATATATGTGTGTTTCTCTGTGTTGGGGAGTTGGGTGGTTGGTCACCACAGGGTGAAGGATTTAGCTGGTGGTGATCCCCCCATGAGTTCAGTTCTTTGCATGTTTCTTTATTCTTGGTGTTTCATTAAATAGCTGTACTGACAGCAGAATCACTGCTCCTCCCATGTTTCTCCTCTGGCACAATACAGTCATAAAGTTATTTCCAAGACAAAAATGGGTTTTCCGTGAAATGGGCTCCTCAAAACAGCAGAATGGGCTTCTGTCTACGCTTCAGATGAATGGCTGAGGATATAGCAGCTTTATTGCCATGCATTTGGATTGTACAACTTTTAACGTTACATCATCATCAGTCTCGTTTCAAACGAACCCTTCAAACACACACATCCCATACAGCATGCATGTATGGAATATGAATAAGAATTCAATCTAAACTGCTCCTGTGAGGAATGTGGAGGAAGTAAACCAGGATAAGCATGTATTTCTGTATGCAAGTGAGAGTCTTTTTTCTGTCCCCATCAAGAATCCGCTGGCTCTGTTGCGAGACACAATTTTCTTGTTGTTTTTCTATTTTCCCGCATTAAAGTCCACCACATCCCTCGGAAGCACAAAATCAAATCCCGCTTTATCCCTGCCGCACTTATCATAACTGGTGCCAGAATGACAGAAAGTTCCAAATCCTAGATCCTAAGGCCACTTTCAACCCCCTACGTAATCCAATCAGTTGTTGGAGACACTCTGTACCAACGGCTGTGTAATACCTCATTTAGCATAGCTACACCTGTCTCCGTTACAGAGCCATCAAGCAAAACTAAACATGTTTATAGAACAGATGTGGACGACACCTGCTAGAACAATAGAGCTCCTCTTTACATCTCATCAAAGTATTATCTGGTCTTCAGTGGAGGGGGCTCTCTCGGGCTGCTGGAATGCCTCTGCTGTTTGGTGTAAACATATCGAGTCCTGCCACTAGGGTTGCCACCTTTCAGAAATGAAAATAAAGGATAAAGGGGGGCGTGGTCACATGTGAGTGACGTGTTTGAAATCGTGTCCCGTATGTGATCAATCATGTGGGACATACATGGTTATCGGACATTTACGGTAATACGGAACAAAGCGTGTCTCGCATTTGAGCTGATTCTGTGGGGGGGATGTGAGAGAGATTGTGATCATTCATGTGTGTGTGACAGACGTGTATATCAGACGTTTACAGAGATGCGGAACAAATTTACGGACTTTTACAGAAATACAGAACAAATTTACAGACTTTCACGGAAATACGGAACAAATTTACGGACTTTCGCGGAAATACGGAACAAATTTACGGACTTTCGCGGAAATACGGAACCATTTTATGGACTTTCACGGAAATACGGAACCATTTTACGGACTTTCACGGAAATACGGAACAAATTTACGGACTTTCATGGAAATACGGAACAAATTTACGGACTTTCACGGAAATACGGAACAAATTTACAGATTTTCATGGAAATACGGAACAAATTTACGGACTTTCACGGAAATACGAAACAAATTTACGAACTTTCATGGAAATACGGAACAAATTTACGGACTTTCACGGAAATACCAAACAAATTTACGGACTTTCATGGAAATACGGAACAAATCATGTCCCGTATTGGTCGCAACATTTAATTGCCAAATAAAGGACGATTCCGTATTTCACGGGACGGGTGGCAACCCCAACTGCCATCAAGTCATCACATCTACAGAACCGCCTTTCAGAAGAGTGGCAAAGAGGAGGAAGTCCATAGTTTAGGCAGTGATCGGAATACTGGACTGTAATCAGGTAAAATGATTGGATACAGGCTTGCCTCGTCTTTAGCTCTGCAAGCAGAGTTTTTTTGTGAAACAATTACTGCACTAAAGGCAAAAAATAAAGAACCTCCGCTAAACTGCAGCTGCTCATGTGAGAAATTAAGCGAGGGAGTTGATCTCTTAGAAGGTCAAGGAAGATTCATGAGGAAAACGGCTCCTTATTATGCATCGGAAAACCGTTCAAGTTTCACCGGAACCCGTGTTATGACAGCACACCTACTTGGGTATTTTGCTCATGACTACTTAAACTATAAAAGTAAGGGGAAACCTTCCAACACGTAACTGGAGCTGTGCTTTTTTCCACTGGCCATCAACCATTGATATTCTTCCTACCTGCTCAGGCTTTGCCACAAGACCAGGATTGGACATAGGACCACGATTGGCCACAGGACCAGGACTGGCCACAGGACCAGGATTGGCCACAGGACCAGGATTGGCCACAGGACCAGGACTGGCCACAGGACCAGGATTGGCCACAGGACCAGGATTTGCACTTGATTTTTTACTCCCATTGATAGACTTTGGAACTGGAGGAGTGCCACCAATGTGTATAAACACTCATCATCGCAAAACAGTTGCACCCAGAACCTCTGAAACTCGGTGGCTAGGCCTGATGTCACAGGACAATGAAAATGAAATAAAAGTTTCACGTTTGGCCATGCATGTGACATAAGTAAGGATGGGCCTGACTGACCCAACAGCTACGACTGTGGACATTTAGAGAGCAGTGATGCCCCTCCATGAGTCATCCTGTTAGTGCCAGCACCATTGGCAGCCGACAACCAGAAGTCACCAAAGACTGCAATGGTGTCGTCCCAGACTCTCAAGGAGTGACTCAGAATGGAAGCGTGTCATCTACAGTGATGTGTCCCGCTTGTGTCTTGGTGGAGCCGACCAATGAATCCATGTATGGATCAGCACCAAGATGGCTGTTTTTTTTTTTCCACATGTCACAGAAGTGTCTAGAAGGCCTGCTGTTATTCCACCTAAACCCTGCATGGGATGGGTTATCACAGGACACCATTAGGAACCTCTACAACTCCATGCCAAGACATATGGCATGTTGCATTGGCATACATGGTGGCCCGACACCATACCAACAATACTGTGTAGCTCAATAAATATTGATCATATCAGTCGAAATCTATCATCATTTATTGTACCTGGTAACCTTTATCTTCCGTCCGCTTTGATGCTTCCTTCTGGGTGCAAAGATTTCTATAAAGTGTACTTCATTAGTCTACTCCCATCTCCATGACAATCACCTGATCAATCATGTGACTTATTCCCACTTATGTTATCTGTTTGGCGAGTCTTTCCATTGTAATTTATCACCTTCCATTAGTACATTTCACTTTATATTTGCTTGAGATTCTATTTGAGAGATCCATCAAGTACTTATTTGATAGGTCGAAATACAGAATGTCCTCGCTGTGTGAAGAAAAGCAAGGATCTCCAAAAGGGTAACATTATAGGAGAGGGCAACAACCTTGTTAGTGTTCAATGCAGGTTTATGTAAAAAGGTTTTACTCCATCATGAAATGTTCACACAATGTAAACGGTAGCTGCTGTGCCCAAATCATGACGTCAGATAATGGAGATACATGATTTTCTTTATACAGTGACAATATCTGTGAAGCCTCTCTTTTTATATGTGTGTAATGTGGATTGATTTTGAGTTTTAAACATAACTTAAATATGAAAATATTGACAACCCTAATAGCACCTCCAATTATCATGAAACTGGACATATGGAGGATTTCTTTTTAGAACCTGTGGGGATTTTACAGTCTAGAACAAACAATGGCTTCAGTGTATTCAGAGTATTCAGTTTTCAGAGTATTGGGGTTTAAATGGAGTACTAGTCTTCTGCAGTCAGACTCTCACAGTCTAATTTCAAACATTATTCATGTTATCAGTCAATGGAACATTTAACTATCAAAATAGTCATTAGATTTAACCCTACTAATTGGCCAAATTAGAGGCTGGTAGCATAAAAAGACAACAGTTATGCATTGCTACTTGTTAAACATGTGGAGAACTAGAACTGTAAGTTCAGTTGGTTCCTGTTTGGATAAAAGATTCCCTAATGAACCATCTTAGAGAAAATGATTTGTGTTCCTAAGGTTTAAAGAACCTTCCCATACCTTCCCAACCTTCCCAGGAAGTTCTACACTAAATCAGAGATTCCTTCCAGAACAGTCTCCAGTCCTAGCCATGAAGGGCTAGCTTGTTGTTGTTTCCAACCACAATTTACCACACTGGCTCCAGCTGACCTACCTTTCCCAAGTTCCTGATTGGCTGGTTTAGATGTATTAGTGCTGGGCAAGTGGGCAGGGAAGCTCTTTGGATCTACCATAGGTTGGCACTATACTTTTTGCAGGAAGCTAGTGCTGGAGACCACCGTTCTACAACATTTACATTGTATTCAAAGGCTTTACACACGACCATATCTTGATTTCGAGAGGTTCTCCAAAGAACCGTCCACTGCAAGGCTCTTTAGGGAACTAACAGTGGATTTATCTATGGCAATGAGCAAAGAGCCTTTGTCCAAACCTTTTTTTAGGAGTGTGTGGGTTATTGTGGTGGCTCCATGCCTTTTTCTTTTTCGTCAATACTGAGGGTTAACGGTGCCGCATGGTGCAACTGGATGCTCATCTATCCAGCTCTAATCTGCCCACAGATCCAGACTAAGATGAATGGGGCTGAATTACACGCTGTTCGACTCATTAAGGTTTCATTTACACGGGTAAAAAATTGCCAAAATAATTCAAGGCTCGCAAAAGAATACAGGTCCTGATGCACGTGGCTCACTTATCAAAGAGCACAAATGACTTTGTTCCATAACTCGCAGGAAGCGCCGGAGAATGAGGCGTGATTAAAACGTACTGCCAGAGGAGCTAATTAAAAGAGACGGAGAGACGGCGCGTCATCGTTATTGATGTCTGTTGACAGATGTGGTGGGCTTTTCTGATACCGCTTTACTGTGCTCTTTCTACCCCCTCCCTCCAGCTTTCTCTCAATTTTTTCTTTTCTCCCTCTCTCACTATGTTTCCTTCTCTGGTTCCTTTTCCCTCTCCTCCTCTCTTTGTCCGATATCACTTAGACTCAACACCTTGGGTACTTGGGTCCCATTTTTGCTCCATGAATTAGTCTAATTTCTGATAGGTGGAGTGTTGCGGAGGCGCATCTTGAAGGCCGAGCGAGTTGAGGATGTTTTATTAGCATAACAAATAGCCAACAAACCCTCCAGATAAGAGCGCTCCAAGGGAGCCGGATTGAGCAGAAAAGGCACGTTCATTACCCACATCCACTGGCTCCCGAACGGTCCCTGGGCGCGGCCGTAAAAGAGTGACGTCTCCGTTTTTAGATCCTTGACCCGCTTCGGAGGAAATAGAGCTATAATCTGCCAACGGAGGGCTTCGTCTATCCTTAGATTAATTGGATTCTCTTAAATAAACCCAGTAAGGTCAATTTAATCATTCGGTGTAATTACCAAACCGTTGTGTATTAAAAAGAAGGGGCCACAGAAGTGGGGGGGGAGGAGAAAAGAGCGCAGTCTGACTTCATGAGAAAAATAAAGCCTATTGTATTGCTCTGTTTATCGCGTGTATTCCTGGAGGTGATGCATTGACTTGTTTTGCCGCGAGGACAATCAGACATGTTGTCGAGCCCAGATTCAATTATTTTAAGACCGGGAATGGCGTCTCAATGAGTTCACACTGTGCGTATTTGTTTGACTGAGCAGCTCTGTTGACTTCGGGTGGGGCTTGGGGGGGTTTGACGGAAGACATTTGTTGCTAGGTCTATCAATTGGCTAATCCATGTTCCTCCCACAAATGTGTTCTTTTATAGTAACTGCTTTACTCAGGCTTTACGGAACGCTGTCGGAAATCCCATTTAATCTTAGGAGAAATTGTAGAGCATAAACTGTAGCATCAAAAAAAGAAAAATGACTGTGCATTATTTCAAAGGATTTAATGCGATTGGGAAAATTGTGACTTGTAGGCCTAGGCCTTAAAGTTCAGGCCATAAATGTCGGGGCTCGATTTAAGTAGGAGAAAACTTGAATATGATAATGCTAAATTCTGCTAGTACCCCTATGGGATTTTCAATAGTGCTTTGGTTAAGCTAAATACAAGGTGGGTATTTGAAAGTTGTAAAGACACCACATGCTTTAGTTGGAGCTACTATATAACACACACACACACACATATATTTGCTAAACTGATGTATCCTTCTGGGTGACAGAGGGTGCTGGAGTCTATCCCAACACCCTAGCAGTCACACAGACACATACAACATATACCATGGTGGAGACGACCAACAAATCTGTGTATGGAGGCATTGTGGTCAGCGCCAAGATGAATGGCTTGTTGTCAGAAGGCCTGGTGTCACTCCACCTCCACCCCTCCCACAGAATCTGGAGCTGTTTGAGAATGTTCATGCTGCATGGGCCAGTTTATTGCAGGACACTATTAGGGACCTCTACAATTCAAGATGTTAGCAGACATGGCGATGAAGTACACTGCTTGTCTAGGTTTGCAACAGTTGGTGCGGACAGAGGATGGACAGGTCACGAATGCAAAGTGTATTTCTTGAATGCAAAGTGTATTTGGACACAAATACCAGGAGACCTTTCTTCCACCAACCAACCTTTCCTGACCACTATCGCACTATCCTCAAGAGCATTCAGTAGTTTCAAAAAGACGGAGAGAAAGAGCACTCCACTTCAACAGATGGCCCACTACATCAGCACGGCTCGTGCATCCATGGCCGAGGTTTGTCCTTCACCCAACTATAAATTTCTTCTTAAATCTGCCCTGTCAAGACCCTTATGGCCTCCCTTTCTGTTCTTTTCTCTTTTACTCCCTCCCTCGCTCCTCTTCTCTGTCTACTGGAGCTTTTAATCCCAGACACTTGCCCTGGTCGTACAAGCGGAGCTTGCTGTTGATATGGAGTGTCCTTCACTGTCACCCGTAGCATCCACACAAGTGGGCCGCCTCATATCGGCCCGGATCCTCTGGGAGCCAGATTTATTGCCACCGAGCGGGTTTAGGTGCGCTTCTCCTCGCCAATGATGTATAAGCGCTGATACACCGACAGCGGCAGCACCTGAGAGCAGAGATGAGGCGTAGACATCAATAAAGTCCATGACGATTGGCAGACGTGGGAGGCTGGAGAGGACGTTTTTCTTCCAGGCTGGGGCTAAATCACTGTGGTGGACCGGAGAAATGAAGTGTTTTTTTTAGAAGGTGACCTTCAATGTTTTGAACCTTGAACTTCTAAATATTCCAATCTGCGCTATAAACCACTATAGAGGTTCTTGAAGCAATATGGATTTACCCATCACAACTCAAGTCAAGGAAACTGTATGCTGTATGTCCAGGTTTGCAAATCAAGGGCCATTATAGGAAGTTTGTCTCCTGTTTTAACTGTAGTAACAGCCTCAGTTGGTGTTGGAACATTGCTTTGAGGGTTTGACTGCATTCAGCCATACGAGCATCAGTGATGTCACTAATGCTGATGTTGGATGATTAGTTCTGGATCTCAAACACCACTCCAATTCATCTCAAAGGTATTTGATAGCAATCCATCGCTCCAGGGAATGCAAAGTGATGCTTGGCATTGAGCACTGGGGATGGTGCCACTCCAGAGCATCCTGTTCCATTGGCAATGCTTTTCTTTTGAGTGTATAGAAGCTGTTTGAGTGCAATTAAGCACCTGTATCAGGCAACATTGCACCTATTTCAGGCTGCACAATAAAAAAAAGCTGTATTCACTATTTAGAAGGAATGCTGGGATACTTTCGGGCACAGCGTATCATCAGTTTAAGTTGTTGTAAATTCCCTGTGCCTTTGATTGTAGATGAACATCATTCTTTGTAACTATGCGCCATGTACATCCATTTGTATTTAGTATATACATGAGCACAAGAACCACTAAACCATTTCCTGTACACTCTTAAAGTCTTCTTAATAGTTCTTAGACTGGATATATAGTTCTAGGTCAAACTTTTAATTGCCATGGAAAAGTTTATGCACAAAACTGTTTCAGGGTTTTTTACTTATAAAATTTTTAGTGCACGTAATCTGTCTGCAACAGAGCCCAGTGAGCTGAAAGTACAATCAGAGGGAGAAAATCTCTACCATAGAAGCCACTGTTCTCAGCTGCCTGAAATGCCTCCTTGGAAATCCAGTCCTTTTCAATGTTACAAGATAACGTCATCTTGTAATAGAAACAGTCCCAGCAAGCTTGGCAGACCCTCACCTGACACACAGAGGGTCAAAACAGTAAAAATGTACCACTCTGAAACACATTGTAAGAATGTCCCTTTGGCAGTGGATCAATCAGAACAGCCTCATTAGGAGGTGGGGCATAAAGACACAGGAGCTCTAACAGAGAGTTACAGACTGAGGGTGTATACAGATGTACAGAACTAGATCAGTTTTGTGATTTGGGAAAATTGAAGCATGCTAATTAGTTCTTGTAAATTCCAAAAACAATATTATAATATATTATATATAAATTAACATAAATTAACATAACAGGTCTTCTTTAAATGTTAAAAAATATATATATTAAGACTTCAGAATGCTTTTGCGTTTATTTGATATGCATAACCCTTTTTGGTGCTATATAGAACCCGTAAACAACCACCAAAAAGGTTCCATATAGAACCCCCTTTGCAGCACATTTTCCTTCAGTCTGATGAACGCTTATGATCTAAAGAACCCTTTAACCATGCGATGGGTTCATGGTTCTATATAGTACCTTGTCTCTTGCAGAACAATCTTTTTAATGATGTACACACTGAAAATGCCAAAAGGAGAATAATACTGGTATACCACATGGCATACCTTCTCTGGCAGCAAATTTAAACAAACAAAAAGAAATGAACTCTTTTTTGGGGCCTGTAAATGGACCTGTTTGGTTCATGTGACTAAAAAGCCATCCACTGAAAAGGTTCTTCAGAGAACCAAAAGTGGTACTTCTATGGCATTGCTCCACAGAGCCCTTTTTAGCATCCTTTTAAGGCATAGAGCGAGGTGTACTCTATACGGAAGATGAGAAGAAGCCTGCACTGTTAGTCTTGTAGTAATCTGTGTTGAATCAAATGGTCATCTATTGTGTCCTTCACCATTAGTCTTATAAGGAAGACGCTTCTGGAAAAGTACTTTCCAGCCTGACTAGATTGCTATGTGGCTCATGGGTTGGTGAAGGCTATGAGGCCTGATTCCATTCCTGAGACTCTCTGTGCGTTAGTCCCACTGGTTAGCCTAAGGGCCTAATCCTGCTATATTGGTTCCTGCTGATGAGTTCCTCTCACACAGCCTGGTGCTCTGGGGCTTCTTTAGTGCTGAATATGGGCCCACTAATACCTAAACCCAGGTTATTTCTAGTTTTACAGTCAATTTCACATTGTCTTTTTATGAGACTAATAAGACTAGATCCATTGTTCCCCCTTTGAAACCAGCCGTATTAAAGCCTGTATGTATGTGTTCATATCTAGACCCAATGTCAGAAAATAGTTACACCCAGAAGGAAGTGTGGGATTGCAGTGCTATTGGGAAGGAAGATAATGGATGATGGAAAGGAAAAGAGAATAAATGATGATAAGTTTAGATTGATATGGCCAATATTTATTGAGCTACACATGCAGAAATGGTCTCTCAGTATGGTGTCGGGCCGCCATGTTGGCTAATGCAGCATTCCAGACGTCTCAGCATGGAGTTGTAGAGGTTCCAGGTGTCCAGTGATAATCCATCCCATGCAGCTTGAATATTCTCCCACAGTTCCTGCAGATTTTGTGGCAGAGGTGGGGGTAAAGTGATACCAGGCCTTCTGGATGTCTGACAACAAACCATTCATCTCACAGAGTAGTCTCCATCAAGACAAAAAGTGGGACTCGTCACTAAAGAGGACCCGCTGCCCTTCTGAGTCACACCATGAAGGTCTGGCACGACACCATTGCAGTCTTTGGTGACGTTGACGGGGTGTTAATGGTAGTCATCGTAATAGTCTGCAAGCATGTACTCCTGTGTCGTGCAACTGTCCTCATGGAGGGCACCACTGCTAGCATGAAATCTGAATCAGTCACATGTCTCACAGTGTAAACCAACCCACCAAGTTTCATTCCTGTAGAATATTTAAATGAATGCAGCCCCCTGGCCTAAAGGCATTCAAAATGACTTCACAGCACCTGCTAGATGTTGATATTTAGCACCAGCCAAGTCCCAGTAGTGGTTCCCTGGTTTGACTTGCAGGCCAGCACTAAAAGGCTAACACCAGCACCTCGGAGAGTTGGCCCTGCTAACCTCAATCTCCTTCAAACTGGGAAACAGCATGCTGGCTGCTGTCTCCACAGGGTCTCCAGCAATGTCTTGAGATGACAAAGCAAGCATTCGCGTCTGTCCGTTACAGAAGAACATGCGTCAAGCTAGGTTGGATCCACCGCGTGTCTGTGAATGCACATTTGCCCGTGAATTATGCATGGTATAACCTTGAAACTCGAATAAAGGGTGGAATATCTGAGTGCAGATGGTAAACGGTATGGAGCGCAGAAGAAGACTTGACGTTTATGGCACAAATCGATAGATGCCTAGACATTAAAACAGGATGCAGTAAAGCAGCTTCTCTCTGGTTTGGCCAACTTCTGTGCCTGTGCAATAACATTTCTCCCCCCCCCCCCTGTCTTTCTTGAGATGTTTATGTAGCCGCATGCACACAAACACATATTCTCCCTATACTAAGAGGGAGAGAGGGGGAGAGACCGAGAGCGAGAGAGCACCTTATGCTTAATGGAGATTGCGCTTGATAAATGCCAGGGACTTGTCAGAACGGCTGAAACATGATGTATGATAGCGGGAGATTAAAAAGCCAGGGAAGTGTTTCACGCTTCTATTACAGGAAATCTCTCGCTATCATTGCTGCACGCTCTTATGCTTAGAAAACCCCCAATATTAGAACCTGCAGAACTTTCACGTGCCTTCGTATAAGCTCCAACTAGAGCATTTTTACTAGAGCTTCAGGCAAGCTCGTGATTTTCTAGGAATGCATTTGTCTTCTGGACGTCCGTCTTGCATTAAAAAGCATCCCGGGAGTTAAGTGCAGCAGCATTGAGCCACAGGCTTGATGGGCAGTAATAGATTGATCTAAGTAAGAACGAAGGCAGCAGTAATTGCTCTTGGCACTCGTATTGTGATGGCATTGTTTGCCCTTAACAATATTCGTTGGAGCCACCCTCGCTCCTCCTCTCTTCCTGTCTTTCTTGTCCCTTCTCTGATAACTGTGTCCTTCCCTTCACCTCCTGCAGCCCCTCGTGATCAATAGGGGTCATTGTGGAGCGGCAAGGCTGACGGAATGATTTCTCGCTGCCTATCAGTGCAGGCTTGGAATAAGAAAGCGCTCCCGCCGCCCGCTGCCGCTCAGGTTTTCATAAAGCTTTTGTCAAAACCGACCAATTTAGCTGTGCAGAGTCGTGACGCATATGGGAGCGAGGCTGCCCCAGGGTCGAACCGTGAACGGAAAACAAGCTGCCGAGCTCTGTCACAAATATGGCCTGCCCTTTGTGACCATCCGTCCTTTCTGCTTATTCATTTAGATTTCCCTCACTGCTGAATGCAGAAGGACAGAGTTACATTACTGCCGCCTTTGTGTGGCAAACCTTGTGAGCAATAGTGCTGTAGTTAGTAATTTACTATGTGCAACTGCTGGATATTTGATCTGTAAATACAAAAGTTCCTGCTTGCTGGCCAACTGCAGGTGCCGTTACTGTCGGTTTGCTGAAATATTTCAACATAACTGTGTAATGACATTATACAAAAAAAAAAAATCACCCTGTGTTTAAGGCAGTTGTAACTTCAGGCTCCTGCAGATGGCGCTGTACGTGGATGATGGGGCTATAAATACCTGTGGGGTGTTTAAAAGGATTCAAAAATTGAGAAGAGGTGGTACAGTGCAGGGAATGTCCCATTGGATGTGTGGAAAATGGCTCCAAAGCAGATGTTAATGATTGGCTAAAGGGAGGGCATTTGGGCGTGGCCAAAGACCACAGTGTGAAGGAAGTAGCTGAATCTGCAGGTGTTTGGAAGCGTAGGGTCATATGGGTCCACCAGCAATGTCTAAAATCCCAGTCTACAGGGAATTCTCCTCAGATCTGTGCCAGGGAAGGCATCCACCAAATCTGCCAAACTGAATGAAAGCCATCACATGCTTTTAGGTGTATTTCAGTCGCAGATGACCAATTATTTGTCTGATATATAGGCCTACCCATGTCAATATGGCTTTCTGATACTAGCCCTTATTTTTCACAATCTTGAAGTTGGTTTCCTATGCAGTACAACGGTGTATTGGCAAGAACCTGGTATGTGTCATGATACAAGGGTTATACAGGGGTTGGTCAATGAAACTGAAACACCTGATTTTAGACCACAATCATTTATTAGTATGGTGTAGGGCCTCCTTTTGCGGCCAATACAGCGTCAGTTGGTCTTGGGAATGACATATACTGGGTCCTGCACAGTGGTCAGAGGGAGTTTAAGCCATTCTTCTTGCAGGATAGTGGCCAGGTCACTACGTGATGCTGGTGGAGGTTCGTCCTTCTTGGTGGTATGCTGACATTACCCTGGATACCGTGGCTCTTGATACATCACAAAGACTTGCTGTCTTGGTCACAGATGCGCCAGCAAGACGTGCACCAACAGTTTGTCCTCTTTTGAACTCTGGTATGTCACCCATAATGTTGTGTGCATTGCAGTATTTTGAGCAAAACTGTGCTCTTACCTGCTAACTGAACCTTCACACTCTGCTCTTACTGGTGCAATGTGCAATTAATGAAGATTGGCCACCAGGCTGGTCCAATTTAGCCATGAGACATCCCACACTAAAATGACAGGTGTTTTAGTTTCATTGTCCAACCCCTGTATATCGAAATATATTGCAATATACTGCAATACTGTAAACAAGAACATATATTGTATTGGAAGTCTCAGTTTAGAAAACCTGAGAGACAAACTACAAGCCAGCACCCAAGACAAGTCAGTGGCCGGAGTGTAATGCTCTGAACAATGGTCTGCAGGAAAGCCCTGGGTCTGTGCATTCATACAGACGCTATGTTGACACTTGCCCCGACCTAAACATTGCTCCAGACCAGGTACACCCATTCATTGCAATTTTATGTGATGATGGCAATGTCTTCTTCAGCAGGACACTGTGCTCAGCAGAGTGTTCAAAACTGGTTTGTGGCACATGGTGAAGAGTTTAAAGTGTTGCCCTCAACTTCAAATTCCCGAGATATCAATCTGATGGAACTTCGGTGGGATGTGCTGGAACATTACGTTCCTTCCTGCGGTGGCTCTGAGGATCTTCTGCTGACAGTCTGGTGCCAGATACCACATGACACAGTAAGAGGTCTTGTAGAATGCATGCTTCAGTGGACCAGGGCTGTTTTGGTGGCATGCATAGGACCAACAGCATACTAGACAGGTGGTGAAAACGTTAAGGTTCGTCAGTGTGTACATGTGCGTATGCGTATGATGACACCCATATGATAATTACACACCAAACTGAAATCTTGAATTAATCGGAACTTATCTAATACACCCCTTGCTCTTTTTCTAAGGCTCTCAAATTTTCATAAAACATTGTGAAAGATCAAAATTAAGCCTCAAAAATCATATTTTTGTGTCTGTGTGTCTGTTTGAATGTATGCGTGTTTAAGTGTGTGTGTTTGAGTGTATATCTGTTTGTGTGTGTGTGTGTGTGTATTTGAGTGTGTGTGTTTGAGTGTGTGTATTTGAGTGTGTGTGTTTGAGTGCATGTCTGTTTGAGTGTATGAGTGAGTGTAATTCTGAGTGGGTGTGTTTGTGTGTATGTGTGTTTGAGTGTGTGTGTTTGAGTGTATGTGTGTTTGAGTGTGTGTGTGTGTGTTTGAGTGTGTGTGTTTGAGTGCATGTCTGTTTGTGTGTACGTGTGTTTAAGTGTGTCCTTTTGAGTGTATGTGTATTTGAGTGTGTCTGCTTAAGTGTGTGTGTGTGTTTGTGTGTATGTGTGTTTGAGTGTGTGTATTTGAGTGTATGTGTGTTTGAGTGTCTGTTTGAGTGTATGTGTATTTGAGTGTGTCTGCTTAAGTGTGTGTGTGTTTGTGTGTATGTGTGTGTGTGTTTGAGTGTGTGTATTTGAGTGTATGTGTGTTAAGTGTGTGTGTGTGTAGGTGTGTTTGAGTGTTTGTGTGTGTGTCTGTTTGTGTGTTTGAGTGTGTGTGTTTGAGTTTATGAGTGAGTGTAAGTCTGAGTGTATGTGTGTTTAAGTGTGTGTGTGTGTGTGTGTGTGTGTATGTGTCTGTTTGAGTGTATGAGTGAGTGTAAGTCTGAGAGTGTGTGTTTGAGTGTATGTCTGTTTGTGTATGTGTGTGTGTTTGTGTGTGTGTTTAAGTGTGTGTGTGTGTTTGAGTGTATGTCTGTGTGTATGTGTGTTTGAGTGTATGTCTGTTTGTGTGTGTTTGAGTGTCTGTTTGAATGTATGCGTGTTTAAGTGTGTGTGTGTGTTTGAGTATGTGTCTGAGTGTATGAGTGAGTATGTCTGAGTGTGTGTGTTTGTGTGTATGTGTGTTTAAATGTGTGTGTTTGAGTGTATGTGTGTTTGAGTGTCTGTTTGAATGTATGCGTGTTTAAGTGTGTGTGTTTGAATATGTGTCTGAGTGTATGAGTGAGTATGTCTGAGTGTGTGTGTTTGTGTGTATGTGTGTTAGAGTGTGTCTGTTTAAGTGCAGGTGTGTTTTCCTTCATTCAAATTTAATTTAAAGTATTACAATATTGTTTTTGCAGGTTTGGAGCAGTTCTATTGGTTTATCCATCATGAATATTCACTAAACTGAAAGGGGAACTAGAATTTTTAAACTGCAGAAAAAGACATCAATGGGTTTTTCGCACAACAAAATATATATTAGAGGTGGAGATATAGCAGAAATATAATACTGTGGTACATCGAGAGTATATGTGGTATGTATTGTTTCTGACTATGTATATATATATACACGGGAGAACATGACCTTCAAACATGGCTTCATAATTGTGAATGAAATCATGTTTCTGCTGTCATTATGCCATGCTGACAGCAGCTTGACCGCATGTTTGAATGCGGTGTAGTTTTCCGCTAGCTGACAGAGCAGTAGTGACAGGTGGTGTTATGTGTTGAAGGATGAAGATGATGACAGATGTAGCACCATGGGGAGCCTCTTACACTGATCACAGAGCGTGTGCTTGTGTGTGTTAGCCAGTAGGACACTATCAGAGGGTCTGTTCACCCTCCATGTACTCTGCACCATACACACCTGCTGATCTGATACTGCTCAAGCTAGAAGGTGTCAGCTAAACCACCATTTCATGTGCTGGTGCTTTGATTGCTCAGGCTGTACACGCTAACACGGTCCTATAAGGCTCTGTACAGCCTGCACAAATCAAACTAATACTCTGTGTGCTCCAGGGCATCGCGTTTATTCTCAAAACAAGAGCCCAGTCCTGAGGAAAGGAAAATGACAACTGGCACTGAGCTAACGCTGTTAAAAGCTGGAAAAGGCTGTGGTTGGTTTAGCGCTGACATTAATGGAAGGTAATGTCTTAGCTCACTCCTTTTTGTCCTTTTATGCACTGACAGAGCTGAAAAACTGTCACAAATGCACATTTCTGTTCTGCACTAAACCTAATAAGCACTTTATTATATTTGGCAACTAAAGCCTGAGCTAGCAACCAGTGAGAAACATACCTAATAGCATGTAATACCTCCGTTAGCATGAATAACAGCTGCAATTCCATACGGTTCATCTTGGTGCTGACCAGGGTGCCCCCACATGTGTAATTGCTGGTCGTCTCCACAAAGACAAAAGTGGTACTAGTCACTGAAGGTGATCCGCTGCCATTCTGAGTCACTCCAGAACAGTGGCTGTCTAGCAAGACACCATTGCAGTCTTTGGCGACAGTGGCGATAAATTGGTAATGGTTTCTGATTTGTGATTACCACAATATTGATAAATGATGCTGATATTAGTGTTCATGTAACGTTAATTCATTATACGGAGCAGGCATTTTCAAATAGTTAGTGCTAGACCAACCACTAGCCTCTGTTTATAACTTTCCCGTTAAAATTTGAATGGTGCCGCAGTTACGTTCTGGCACCTGGGGCTTTATTATAAGTGGTGCACCATGTAAGGAAAGAAGAGGAAAGCTTGAAAAACTTGAAAAGGAAGCTGGTGAATAGGAAGCCAAGTTTAGCCTTGTGTAAAAAAAAAAAAAATGAAGATGATCTGCTGCCATTCTGATTAACTCCAGAACAGTGATAGTCTAGCAAGACACCATTGCAGTTTTTGGCAACATTGACATGGTGTAAGGGCCAGTCGTTACTGTGTGCATGTAGTCCTGTGTTGTGCCAATTGTGCTGGCACCACAGGGGATCAATATTTGATGAATGTCTGCAGTCGTGGCTGTTGGGTCAGTCAATGCATGTAGGACAATCTATCGGTTCTCCCTCTACATGGTTCATGTAGGTTTCCCAGATCCTTCATGTCACATGGAGTGTGCCCTCTTCTATCCAATGCCACCACCAGCCTGCTATGGTAATACCCACATGAGGCACTACGAGGCAACCCTTTTCCAACTCTTCCAACTGAAGGAATTACTTTCACAGTGGTCTCTGAGGCATACTTCACTTGCAAAGGATACTACCAACAAAGTTGGTCCGAATGGAAAGCACAAGCAACAGGGCCGTATGTTATAGTCAGGTACAGCGATAAGACCCGTCCTTGCTTATGTCACATGCATGGTCAGTAAAACTGTCCTGCTTCCCGGACCCCTCTCCAAATCTGCTGGAATCGCTTTTGAACTCTCCTCCAAAGGATACTTTGCTTGAATAGGATGCTACCAACACAACAGCACGAGCCAGAATGAAAAGCATACACAACAGAACGGCCATATATAGTCAGTAGGGTACAGTGATAAGGCCCGTCCTGGCTTATCAAGACCACATGCACAGCTGAGTATGAAACTTGAATCATTGGCATGTCTCACAAGGTCAAACCGACCCACCATGTTTCATTCCTGTCAGTTGATTCCTGCTGGGTGCACCTATTTTTTTGATGATGAGTATACTGTGTATGCCTCGTCTGGTAGAGCCTGTAAGCATCTCAGAAGCACATTACATGCGGTACAGATTCTTGTATTTCATGAAAGTCATGCAAGTAATAATTCTGACAGCTGCAGCACCTATATGGAGTGTGGTCTACTGGCTTAACCTACTGACCTGCATGGGAATGACATTCTGGGGAAAGAAATATTGCAATATCCATACCCAGACCTCAGTAGTATCATATTAGATGTAGTCAAAAATAGGTGGAGAGGGAGAAATGAAACCACATTCCAGAAAGCATGCGGTTGGCAGTGCTCAGCAAATGGCATTAAACTGTTTACATACCATAATAACCCACAATTATGGATGCAAAACAAAGGTTAGTGAAATGACTCTTGGCTTGTGAGTACTGTATAGAACAGTGGTCTCAAACTCCTGTCCCATGAGACCCATCTCACGTTTACAGTTTAAATCTTTTTTGCTAATCTTTTTTTTCCCCACTTTTCTGTGGCTAAATATTTACATCATACGAGTAGATTTGTTTACATTAAGCAGATGCTATGGCTGGATATCCAACATACGGTATATAAAATCAGCTTAGGCTGAAAGCAAGCAGGACCATTCTAATAAAAAACCTGGCGATGAGTGCACAAGTGCTGCATCTCGAGTACGGCATGGTCCTAATTTAGTTATAGATTTAGTTATAACTAACTTAATTCTGCTATTGCAGATTCAATCTTGAAATGGCTTTAGATGCAGTGTTTCACAATTATTGCCCACCTGGTAGATGAATTTGCAGTTTTATAGGGCCAGAAATTCAGGAAATTGATGATAATCAGGATGGCATTTAAGAACCACCACTAAATTGGTTATGGTTTCTGATTTGTTGTTACTGTGATATTGATAAATGAAGCTGATATTAGTGTTCATGTAATGCTAATTCATTATACAGAGCAGGCATTTTCAAATAGTTAGTGCTAGACCAACCACTAGCTTCTTTTTCCAACTTTCCAGTTTAAATTTAAATGGTGCCGCAGTTTCGTTCTGGCACCTGAAGCTTTATAAGAACTGGTGCACCATGTAAGGAAAGAGGAGAATAGGAAGCCAACTTCAGCCTTGTGTAAAAAAAAAAAAAAATTATATATATATACATATATACAAACCGGATTCCAAAAAAGTTGGGACACTAAACAAATTGTGAATAAAAACTGAATGCAATGATGTGGAGGTGCCAACATCTAATATTTTATTCAGAATAGAACACAAATCACAGATCAAAGTTTAAACTGAGGGAATGTATCATTTTAAGGGAAAAATATGTTGTTTCAAAATTTCATGGCGTCAACAAATCCCAAAAAAGTTGGGACAAGGCCATTTTTATCACTGTGTGGCATCCCCCCTTCTTCTTACAACACTTAACAGACATCTGGGGACAGAGGAGACCGGTTTCTCAAGTTTAGAAATAGGAATGCTCTCCCATTCATATCTAATACAGGCCTCTAACTGTTCAATCGTCTTGGGCCTTCTTTGTCGCACCTTCCTCTTTATGATGCGCCAAATGTTCTCTATAGGTGAAAGATCTGGACTGCAGGCTGGCCATTTCAGTACCCGGATCCTTCTCCTACGTAGCCATGATGTTGTGATTGCTGCAGAATGTGGTCTGGCATTATCTTGTTGAAAAATGCAGGGTCTTCCCTGAAAGAGATGACGTCTAGATGGGAGCATATGTTGTTCTAGAACCTGGACATAGTTCTCTGCATTAATGGTGCCTTTCCAGACATGCAAGCTGCCCATGCCACAAGCGCTCATGCAACCCCATACCATCAGTGATGCAGGCTTCTGAACGGAGCGTTGATAACAACTTGGGTTATCCTTGTCCTCTCTGGTCCGGATGTATATATATATATATATATATATGACTCAGCTTGTCAGGTAGGAAGTAGTAACATTAAGCTGAGTCTGCATTAATTATGTATAAACATGTAAAACATGAATTAATATTTGGTTGCTAGCATAGCATAAATCTTTGAAACTTCTTTCACATCTTTTTAATGTTCATTCTTTTGCATCTAATTATGGACAGTAGTATCAACAAGCATATCGATAGTATTGGCACCAAAAAGCAGGACCCAATACCTAACCAATAGTGTATCTTAGAGTGTATGGTCAGTTCTTAATTATCACACCAAACAGCAAAAGCTCAGAATATTAAATGATATATTGCAACTCAGGGAGGAGAGCTACCCACAATGCTTTGCAGTTTCAGTTTCAGTTATTCACCTGTAATGTTTTGAATTATTCATTAGCTGTCTTCATTAAAGCAATAGACTGTTATAGTGTTTGTGTTTAGTATTATGATGCAGGTTTTTCCATGCTAAAGACTACGTTTAGATACATGTAATGTTTTTGTATTAACACAATAAACCCACTGGACAAGAAAAGAGTCACCCTGCATGATTAAGGTGGTTGTAATTTCAGGGTCCTGCAGATGGTGCTGCATGAGAATGATGGGGCTATAACCACCTGTGGGGTGAGTGAAGGGATTCATAGATTGAGAGGAGGTGCTACAGTGCAGTGAATGTCTCGTTCCATGTGTGGAAAATGGCTCCAGAGCAGATGTTAATGATTGGCTAAAAGGAGTGACTGAGCATTTGGGCGTGGCCAAAGACCATAGTGTGAAGGAAGTAGCTGCATCTGCAGGTGTATGGAAGCATACGGTTATACAAGTCTACCAGCAGGAGCTAAAATCCCAGTCTACAGGAAATTTCTCATGAAACTGATGTGACCTGCCTCCAGAATTATCCAGTTCATGGCAGGTCAGTCCATGTTACTGGGGCTTGTGGAGCTATTACATGCTATTCAAGCCTACATGCTAATAGGTATGTTTCAGCTACAGGTGACTCATTTTTTTGTCTGGTAAGCTTACCATCTAATTTGTGATTAGCATGTTTTTGGTGTCTTATTTACACAAAGCCAGACTCTACACACATCTGCAATAAAACTCAGTAGTCTATTTCTATTTCTACTATGTGCAATAAAACTGGTTACTTTATTTATTACTGCTCTGGTGCTCTACTTTTGCAATACCTAAATTCACCATGCATAGCATAAGCTGTTCTATCACTATGTGCAATGTTTCCTCCGATCTCAGTCTTCTGGGTTTAAATTTTTGTATATTTGAAATTTGTACATTTTCTGCCACTTCTGTTCTGCAAATTGTCCAGATGTGGGATTAATAAGGGATTCGCTTCTCTTCTCTTCTCTTCTCTTCTCTTCTCTTCTCTTCTCTATAACTTTGCCCCAAGAATGAGCTCTTCCACCTACTACACAAATATGGTATCAATCAAAACTTTCAAAATCCACAAATCCATGCCAGATCTCGCAAGCTTGTCTTTTGAATTTACTCTGCGAGGGAGTGATAAATAATATAAAACTCATGACTGCAACCAATCATTTCTATAATCAATTAACCAGTTCACTATGGCTTTACTCGATCCCTGAATAGGCAAAAGAAGACCATCATAAAGAAGGGCTTTTATCAAGGCCATAACAGATGAACTGCACTGCCCTCAGAAATGCAGTTTCACTCCGTTTGAAAGATGCGCAAATAGTAAAAACATAACCTATGAACAAACCAGTCCAGATGTTATTATGGAATTTGATTTTACAAAAAACGTCGCTGTTGAAATGATTTCTCCTCTAAAGATAAAGCAAGGATGAATGAATTAGTTTTGTGTGGTTGGTAACCTTGTGGAATCTGAAATTACAGAACACAGGGAATGAGCTGTGTTGGACACTCAGTGTCCTGGAGCTTGCTTGCCACTCATGAGACAGCAGTAAACATGCAGGTGGGGTCTTTTTAGATTATATTAAAGTCATTATTGACAGAGCCTGATGCATCACCCTGTACTATAGTGTATAGTCATCTGTACTTTCCCTCTTTCGATCAGGTGATGTGAATGTCATCAATCCAACTGACCGATAAGATTTGATCCACTGGTTTTTCATTTGGAGCTATTTGGGAATGTTGAAAGACAGCATGCTTCAGGTTAAAGGTATAAGGGCTTGTCCAGAGATGCCTTGTTTGGTTTGGTCTGTTTTGACAGGCGTGAACTCTCCACCCTCACTCAGGTAGGTACTAAACAAGTGAGCTGGATCAGAAATTGCAGGTCTCGGTCTACTTCCACAATACCTGGTTTATGCTCTGACTCTTTGCTAACTCTTAATTCAGTGACAGCAAACTCACCAAATGGGTGTGAAAACTCTTGAAGACCATTGTAAGCTCACCACCCAACAACATTGTCACCTGTGACTAAAACGTACCTAATGGCGTGTAATATGTCCACATGCATGAATTAACATGACAAGTTTCTGGATATAGGCCACAGCAATGTTCAGACATTCTTGCATCAAATAATCATGGGGCCAGATTTGATGGATGCCTTCCCTGGCACCGTTCCGAGGAGAGTTTCCTGTAGACTGGGATTTTAGCCACTGCTGGTAGACCCGTATGGCCGTACACTTCCATACACCTGCAGATTCAGTCACTTCCTTCACACTATGGTCTTTGGCCACACCCACATGCCCAACGTCTCCTTTTAGCCAATCAATAACATCTGCCTTGGAGCCATTTTCCACACATGGAACGAGACATTCCCTGCACTGTACCACCTCTTCTCCATCTGTGTATCCCGTCTCTCACACCCCACAGGTATTTATAGTCCCATCATCCTTGTGCAGCGCCATCTGCAGGAGCCCGAAGTTACTACCACCTTATACATACAAGGTGACTCATTTTATCTGGTGAGCTTACTGGTATTGATCTTCTTTGGTGTCCTCGTTCGGGTTCATGTATGACAAATCCATTCCTGGTTTTAGATCCAGTGTGAGTAACTTAACCATACTCTAATACCTCAGCTATGACTTAGCCTCTCAACCTGCTGGGGGCTGCGGAGTCATGCTTGGACGAGGCCCTCGAGAGGTGTAGTCCTCCACCATCACCTCCCTCCCCCTCCTCAAATCACATCTCAGAACCAGCAGCTCTAATTGAAAATAAATAGATCACCGGGGACAGAGCGTGCGGAATTTGATGGACTGGAAAGTCCGGCTCCCGACATCACGGCTGTTTAATCTTGTCGGGTTCTGGATCTGCAACAAGATTAATTAACTTAATTATACTTGAGTAAAAGCATATGGGAGCTCACTCCTCTTTGGGTCCTGACAATCAAGCATGGCATAATAATTCCCGCTGATTAGAAATATCAGGCACTAGAAGGCTTGTCCACGGAAGCAGTTTGTTTTCTGCTCTGCCTTCTGTCTGATTAGCATCGGCCTGACGTTTTCCCCAGTACTTGAGCACCTTTATGAAGGTGGACGAAGCTGTGGAACATTTTTACTCTGAACCGAGAACGCATGCCCGACCAACCCGCCCACCCATACGAACACCCATCTGCCCACCCGTATGAACATCCATCTATTCAGAAAGGAAAAGAGAGTGAGCGAGTGAGAAGTATTCACTTAACTCACTAGCTCTTTAATTAAAGCCAAGGAAAAGAGAGAATGTACACGCATCCATTTCTTCTCTTAAGGCTACAGTTCTTTCATTTGCATGTGTTAGATAATATCTCGTGCTCGTAGCTGAGCGCTAAGGGCTTTCTAATGCATACGCTAAATGAACAAACAGATAAAGAAGAACACACTTAGCATTCTCCAACAGAGGACAAGGTAAACGAGGGAAATGGCTTTTATGCCGCCGTGCCTGACAGCCTGGTTGTGCCAGCGGTCTGTGGCTGGTACATGGGTCTAATTCTTCAGAATGGGTCTCTGCAGTCAAAGCTTCAGAGCTCCAGGCTAATACACTTTCCTCACTCTGAATAATCTGCCGGCAAGTCTTCTCTCATCCTTTCTCATAGGCACATTACAATACTGAATTATTCAACAGCTTGTTTAGCTCGGACATAATTTATGACCTCCTCTGCTCTCTCTTCACTCTCTTGCGCTCTCTCACTCTTTCTTTTCACTCATTTTTTTCCACCCTCACAGTATTTCAGGTAACTGTTCAGTTTCTCTCCTCAGCTTTTTCGCCCTGGAATGCCATCAAAACAATTCATTCATTAATCAATTGCTTGCCTGCACTGATTCAAACTCTACTCATTATTCCACCGTTCAGTGCAGAACGTGCTGAGAACAGATGCATGGCCGGTTTCATGATAGATAAAACTTACCTATGTCTGTGTGTTTTCAACAGGGTGGAACCTTCAGAACCTTCTGGGCATTTCAGAGAAGACTGGTATTGGTAGGATGGTAGGAAATCAAAGGGATAAAATGTCGACATGGCCAAGAGTATGCTCTTAAGGGTTAGGGTTAGTAAGGTGTGCTTTCTGTGATAGTCAGGCATGCTACACTAGTGGATAGGCCTTCAGGAGCTGTACAGAAGGTGTCATGTTTCCATTTAGCCACCAACATCAATAGGCAATGACAGGTGGCCATAGCAATGTTTTGATTTTGACTCTAGATTTACTAACATAGAGGCTACAAATAGTGGCGATCATGCTTTACCATCACTGTACAACTATACTATAACTATACACTGTCTATACAGTAATGTATGTATATGTATATATATCGAAATGGTTCTTATTAAAAAATATATATATATATCCCAAAATAATAAACCACTGTTCATTGGCAATATACATATCAATATACACACTACAATATATGGGTCAAAGGAAAATATGATTTTCAAAATGACAATTAATCTCATTAAAAAGGCCATGATGGATGTGTGTATATATGTACTTGTAGAAGTTCCTCCAATTTCTGGCTGGCATGACAGTTTTGTTGAGTCTTCGCAGGAAATGCAGTCGTGATTTTGCCCAGCAGGAAACCCAGCACCCAGTTACACAGGGAGGGTGTCATTCCAATAATAAACACTATTATAATAGAAACATTCTGAAACAGATTTCTTATAATTGTTTTTTGAGCTACTGATCTTGGGATTGAACCATGATGGCCACTTGGGGCATTTTTATATCATGAGTCAATGGGCTTTCTTAAAACCATGTCAAAATAAAAGCCCTTTGTGTTTGGTTAGGGCACCTGAAATTTAAGGAAGTAGCTCAAACCTTTGGGAAGATGAGTTTAAGATTTTTACTTTGCAAACATAGTTTCTATTTTTAAGTTTTCAAACATGAAATTACACCAAACCCTTTAGAAGTTTATGTAACTAAGCCTGTTTAATGCAACTGATTAACATTTTTGATAGTTTACTTAATCAACATAGATAATTAAACCAGAGGGGGGGGGGGGGGGGGGGGGGGGGGGGGGGGGGGGGGGGGGGGGGGGGGGGGGGGGTGGGGGGGGGGGGGGGGGGGGTGGGGGGGGGGGGTGGGGGGGGGGGGGGGGGTTTTTTTGGAAAGTTGTGCACCACCTCAATTATGGAAATTATTTATGATTTATTATGAATTATAAATCGAAGCACTGAAAATGACAGAATCTTCAAGTACTGTTGAATAAGGTGATATATGAAATGTATTTAGTACATTGCTTTTGAGATTTTTTTGTTGTTTTGTTTTGAAAGCGAACATTAAAAAAGAAAGAGGATGTTGATGTGGTAATGACCCATGTTGTAAATCAGAAATGTTCATTATACTGTATATATATAAAGTTTTGGCCATACCACACGTTTTACAAGCTTTAAATAAAATCTGCCATATCTTCCATGAGCTTCAAATGTCTGTGTTTAATCGAGAACGGCATCAGTGTGCACTTGCAACAGTTAACACATAAGAAATCGCAATGGGTAGCTGTTATGAGCATTATCATGAAAGTTTGTTTATTTTACTTTGGAATTTGACCAAGTTTTTCACATTCATGGCCCAGATTACAGGCCTCGCTCTAATAGTCATGGTTCCCCACTGATTTATAAAGTACCTTTTAAATATTGTTTTGCTATTTTAGCTGGTTAATGAGTTATTACAATATTAAAAACTTTCAGGATTGGACTACGTACGTGTGTATTGAAGTTTACGCCAGAGCTTAACCAAGCAAACTTTTTTTTGTAGTAGTAGTTGCATTCTGCAAGCACTCCACAAAATAGTTGGACATTGACAACAGTCCTTGTATTCCCACTTTCAAGGTGCCAAACTTGGGCATGCAGTGCTCCTGCATTTGAATCAGCCCTTCTATTTGGTGAAAAGGTATTGTGTTTGAAGTGCAAGTCGTCCATTCTTCATTCTTTCCCTCTGAATCACTCACAGACATAGATGTGTCAAGGCAGCATTTGCAACCTTTTCCTTTTGTGCAAAGTGCATGAACCAATCTGACTGGCTAATCTTAAATTCCACCATGAAATTGTACTGAATCCAGTCTAAACGGTGAAACTAGCCAGAACTGTTGGAGCCTAACAAAGTTTAGAGTGAAAAATATAAATGAGCTGACCCAGATCCGTTCAAGTACCTGCAAAAAGTCATGCCCTCTACATCCTAAACTCGGACTCCCGGTAGCACAGTTATTGGGAAGAATAGATGTCTGATTATTTTGGGATGACATGAAATATATTTCAAGCATAACAGCAAGTCATCTACACAAGATGGCTGTTATATACAAACCACAGCCTGCTAGGCTACAGTTATGTAGGCCCGAATATGGAGAGATATACAGAGGAAAAGAAATCAGACAGACTTTAAGTAAATGCGTAGATACCAGATTTTCAGTAATGCCTTGGTCACACATTGCACACTAATATGCATTTTGAATCAGCGCGGCACATCTTCTCTATAAATACTACATCATCAAACTACTCCATCAGTTCACCATTCCAGGATCAAATTAAAAAAACAAACACTAAACTCCTCCACTATCAGAGTCCGGAGTATTTTAATCCCTCTACTAATAAATTCTATTCAGTTCTTCTGTCATTATAACAATGAACAGTAAATAATAGTCCAAAGACAAAAACACAAAGTCACAATACAATATGTGCATAGTGTGTGTGTGTGTGTGTGTGTGTGTGTGTGTGTGTGTGAACAAAAAGCTTTGTAGAAAATGTAGACCTGACTATTTAACAAACACTTTGCTATTTGGTATAAAATATTAGGTTTAATTGACAAAATGGTTCTTATTTAAAAAAGTACAAAATAATAAACCAAATGTGCAAATGTGATTTTCACATTTCACATTATTGTCATTAAAAACGGCAGGAGGTGTGTGTGTATATATATATATATCTTTATATACAGGGGTTGGACAATGAAAAATGAAACTGAAACACCTGTCATTTTAGTGTGGGAGGTCTCATGGCTAAATTGGACCAGCCTGGTGGCATATCTGTGACCAAGACAGCAAGTCTTTGTGATGTATCAAGAGCAACGGTATCCAGGGTAATGTCAGCATACCACCAAGAAGGACGAACCTCCACCAGCATCACGTAGTGACCTGGCCACTATCCTGCAAGAAGAATGGCTTAAACTCCCTCTGACCACTGTGCAGGACTTGTATATGTCATTCCTAAGATGAACTGACGCTGTATTGGCCGCAAAAGAACAAGAACAGTAACAATATGTCAATGTTAGAGTACTAGAACTGAGAAGCAAACAGCAGTTAGCATATGCAGTAGGGTGAAATATAGCTTAGTGTTAAGTGTACATATTGGAAAGTACAGTGTGTTGAGGTAGTCA
This sequence comes from Prochilodus magdalenae, assembly GCA_024036415.1. Taxonomy (NCBI): domain Eukaryota; kingdom Metazoa; phylum Chordata; class Actinopteri; order Characiformes; family Prochilodontidae; genus Prochilodus; species Prochilodus magdalenae. The sequence goes on from JAMWET010004505.1 coordinate 549,323, forward strand.
TGTGTGCAGTTAAGTATATTATGAACAGCAGCTGTATATGTAGTAGTGAACAGTATAGGTAGTGAGAATAGTGTCGTGTTTTTGGTTATCGCCGCACTTTACCTCTAGCATTAGCAACTAGCTATCACGGGCAGTGTGGGCTCACCTAGGCGCTTGACCTGCTGCTCGTCCGGCGGAGATGCTGCGGTTCTTTGGCTGCGTGCGATAGTGGAGGTGTGGAATAAAGGCACACGACAAGGTAGGGTTCACTTTAAGCCTTTAGTCAGGACCTTTGAGAGCATTACAACAGTTCAGGACTGCCTAGCTCCAGCACCTGAACTCACTACGGTTCAATGCTAGGGCCATCCGGCAAGTCTCTACAAACTGTAACTGACTCAACATGTCCGACACCACCTATATATAGCGGGTGCTGGATTCTGATTGGCTAAACTGAACATCTCACCCATACCGCCGTTACAATAGCATCTCAGTGTTCTGGTAAACGGCTAAAACAGCCATACAGTAGTGATGTTTAGTATATAAATTGCACAGCTCAAATGCTCAAGTATATACGTCTGGTTAAAGTGCAAGTGCAAACAGTCCTGTGGAATAGTGGAGCCCAGTGTGTGGGCTGGGGTAATCGGGGCTCCGTATAAAGTCTATAGTGTTGTAGTCATGTTCTGGTATGAGCTTCCAGTGTGACCAATTTCATAGCTCTTGGGTAAACACTGTTCTTGAACCTGATGGTTCTGGCCCAAATGTTTCGGTATCTCTTTCCGGAAGGCAGATGAGGGAAATAGGAGATGGCTAGGGTATGTGAGGTCATAATATGTTTTCTTTCCTCAGAAAGCTCCTTTTATTAATATTGATCATTCCTATGGTGGGTGAAGTGTTAACGTACTGTTAACATGGCTACTATTAATGCACTACATGTCCATAAGTATCCAGACACCTTCTCTAATTAGTGAATTTAGCCAAGGTGCACCCATGGCTGACAGAGGTGTTCATTTTTATTATCCAACATTGTCAAGAATGAGACAGTGTAGTGCAGCTGCACAAGAGGTAGAGGTTCTCATCCCCAATCCCAAGCCATGACAACAAAGGGACTAAAGCCCCCAGTGTTGGACTGTGGAGCAGTGGAACTGTGTACTCCGGAATACCACCAAGTACCTTTGGGATGTGTTGGAGTGGCGTTGCAACTATTCATGCAACATCAGTACCTGATCTTAGTAATGCTCTTGTGGCTGATAGCAATCAAATACTCACAGCAATGTTTCTAAAACTGGTGTAAATCCTTCCTAGAAAACCATAACTGCAGCAAAGTGGGGACAAACTCACTCTGAATACCTTTGATTTCAGAAGAAATGCTGGATGAGCAGCTCTCTAAAGTCTGTTGTAGGCAGTGGAACGTACAGGACGGGCTGGTTAATGAGAACACACATAGTCTCCCTCTGATAACTACCCATGGCCTAGAGGTCCATGACCTAAACTAGCAAAAAAGAACAGAATCATGGTAAAAGTGGAATTTAACCCCCCCAGTCTCCCCCCAAGCACATTCAGCAGTTGCTCATCTGTTAGCAGTATATCACATCATCAGACACTTTAAGTTCAGCTATGTGATATTTTAACAATGCATCTGCAATTGTGGAAATAGACACCAGTTCTTTGGAGCGGTGCATTTATAGAACCGGTTTTGGTTCCCTAGAGAGTGTTCCAACAGTTGGCTCCCACAAGGGGTGCAAGTGTGCAGAACCTTTTCAGATTTTCAGGAACCTCCACTTGTAAAGGTCCCATGTCAGGTAAAGGTTACCATTCAGGCACCTTTATTTTAAGAGTGTACACTAGGAGCCCCGAGCTGTAGTGCTGCACCAAAATAGAAATTGAAACTCCTGGCTGAAACAGAAACACCAGAAACTGTAAGTCAGTGCGAAACTGTTGTGAACTGACAAGAAATAAAAGTTGCGTACTTAAAATAAGCTAACAAAGTTATTATCGCGTGTCTACGAAATCCAGTCTGGACATCAGAAAGCAGTTAGTCATTCAAGGCCATGCGGACTGGTATGTCTGGGCCTGTATACAAGGAGTTTCTCAGAGTCTTGTCGGGGTGTTGATCTAGGATCTGCTCCTGTCAGTAAAGTCTGATCGGATTCGAGAGAACTGCTACTCTGAGCTCGATGGAGACAGGTCCAGATGCAGTGGTTGCTTTTGACAAGTGCTTGATTTCCTTTGCGTGGTCTGCCTGTGTGGATTCCATGTTTGGATTTTTGCATGTTTTGTTGCTAATTAACAGTAGTTTCACCAACAGGGGCCATTAACGTTTAAGAGGCTATTTATTTATTTATTTATTTATTTATTTATTTATTTGTGTTGTTTCATAGGATTTGTAGAAAATGTCTTATGAATAGATTCATTGAGTCAGAAATCTGTTCTAGTTACTAGACTGTCCTGTATATGTTTTTTCTCTCTGTAGAAATAACACCATCACGGACAACAGAGAACAGTTGGTCCTATGAGACCATGCGCAGGCACTGTAAAGCATAAATAAATAAAAAATCATGATGCATGTTTAAATATTTCTAATATGATGCATTTATACTTCGTAATTTTTGTATGCTGCCAAGTGATCATACATAAAACTTAATTTCTGACTTGCTGATTGTTCTTACTGAACACATTACACTCACTGAGTTACTGTACACCGACACACTACTTACAGTACACTAACACATTACACTTACTGAGTTACTGTACACCAACACCACGCTACTTTAGCAGCACATACACATTGCAACTTACTGATTGGCTGTTCACCAACACAACTGCTACACCAGACACAACAAATTACAGTAACACTAACAACATTACACGTTACTGAGATTCCTGTACAAGTACACCAACACACCACTTCAGTACAAGTTACACACTAAAAAACACTTACACTTACTGAGAAATTTAACTAAAGTAAGACACAAGAACCAAAACCCACAACTTACAGAAATAACTAAGTACACTACTAACACACTACACTTACTGAGTTTACTGGTTACAGCAAACAAACACACTACTTTACCAGATACACTGGAGGGAAGAAGAGAAGGAAATCGGAGGGGGAAAAGAAGAATACTGAGTTACTGTTACTAACCTGTACAAGTAAAGCAAGCAACACTCCTACTGTACACTAACACATTACACTTACTGACTTTAACTGGTAGCACCCAACACACTACGTCGACCCAGAACAACAGTTAAAAAAAAACCAACCTTAGAGAAGAAATCGAACAACATTAACACTTACTGATCACATTGTAACAACCTTTTTAGTATTTGTCTTGATTAGAAAGTCATATAACAAATGAAATGGCCCAAATTACTTGAGGGGATCTAATCTGGCTCTGTTTACTTGCATTAAAAGTAATTGTGCATATTATGTGCATTTCCACATCTATGGATTTGCTGATATGTGTGATTTCACTAAACTCTGATTTTAACAACAGGTGCAGACTGAACACTCCTTCTATTATCTACCACTATCATAGTTATTAAATAGTAATAAGATACTGAGAGCCGTCTGTGCAACCTAGATTAATCTATGTCTGAAGATTATAAAACAACTTGGGGCAAATTGCTCAGGTAATAAATGAATTAAGGCCAGTTTAATCATGTGAAGCTCATTATATCTGCATACATGTGTTACTATTTACAATTTGATCCTACCTGCTCCAACATGGCAGACAGTTCACCTCTTTACATACAGCCATGTCTCCTGACTTCAGTTCCAAGTTAATTCAGTCTTAATGCTTCTGAGATCATACATCATACACATATCTTCAAATTATTGTGATTGCATACCACTGGGATGGAAGATAGAGGTTACCAGGAAGAATAAATCATGATACATTTATATTGGCAATATTAATATATATATATATTAATCTACACATACAGATGTAGTTTCTCAGATTATCGCAGGACACCAAAATATTCATTATACAATAAACATTTTATATTCAAAGAATAATCAAAGCTTGAATATTCTCACACAGTTCCTGCAGATTTAGTTTTAGGGTTGGAGGTGGAGTGACACGAGCCTTGTGGGCATGTGACAACTGACCATGTATCTTGATGCTGACCATGGTGCCTCCACACACGGATTTGTTGGTTGTCTCCACCAAGACACAGTTGAGCCTCTTCACTAAAGATAACCCCCACTGCCATTCTGAGTCACTCCATTTCAGTCTTCGGTGATGTCCACATGGTGTGAAGGGCAGTCATCATAACACTCTGAAGACCCACGGTGGGCATCACTGCTTGTTGAATGTCTGCAGTCGTGGCTGTTGGGTCAGTCAGGTACAGTGATAAGGCCAGTCTTTGCTTACATCACATGCACAGCCGAGCGTGAACCTTGAATCATTTGCATGTCTCATGATGTCAAACCTACCCACCAAGATTCATTCCTGTCGGCTGATTCCTTCTGGGTGCGACCTTGCCCTCGTTCAAGAGCAGCACAGCTACTATACCACAACACCCATACCAGCTAAAGACTCTAAAACTTGTCTGTGACTTCTCTTCATATTCACTCCCATATTCTCTCCGTCATGGCCTTTGCACTGGGGCTGCATGAGTGCGCTTTGACAAACTGTGCGTCTGAGGCGTAGGGAGGTTAAATGACTTGCCTGGAGGGGCGAGAAGTAAGTCGTCACATCAGTGAGGTAATGAATGTAAAGGATTGTGTGTCCTGCCACCTTAAGGGCCAGAAAATTAGCTCCCACTTTCTCCATTTTAGAGACACGCACAGAGTAATTGATAGCCCCGAGAACCTTTTGCCGCATTACCATAAAGGTTTCATAAAAAAAGGGCTGAATATTAGTGTTTGGTTATGAAATTCAAATGAGCCAATGCAATATAGATGGTAGATATTGATAAAGGGAGATAATTGACCAAGGGTAGATATCAGAGGAATAAGCCTCGATTCATATTGAAGCTCAGTAAATTATGCATCCATTTTCAAAATGAGAAGACATGACTGATGAGGCGGGTGCGGGAAGCCTTGGTGGTGCTGAATTAAAGAACCGCCTCTGACATTTCTTTTTACAAAGTGCTGATACAAGGGTTATTTTGGGCTTACTGTGAAGCTCCCCCCCGCACCCCAAATCCCCCAAGTCTTTTCTATAGGAAAGACATAATGCAGCCAAAAGATAACTGGTTCAATATGCCATGATTAGGGAATGAATTAAGGGCAGAACACTTGAATAATTAGCACCGCAGAGCTAAAAATGCAGGATAAAAAAAGACTTTGTCTTGTTATTGTGATGCTTGACATTTAGCACTAGCAAATAGTGTGCGGTGAGCTTCTGCCAGAAAAAAGGAGCACCATGCCAAAGTTCATAATGAATTGATGTAGAGCGAGAGAATTAGCATAATAGTCAAGTTAATCATTAATAAGCACAGGTTGCTGGAATTAACCTGCTCGGCGAGTTGGGCTGGATCTGAAGCTTCAGCATACTGTTAAATTGGTTCTGTTATGCTCCTTGAATCAATATTATTAAATACAAGGTAGAAAGACAAAGTAGTCATTTAGAAGCAAGACTGTTATTCCATATTTCATTCTCAGGATCGCTAGATCAGACGGCCCCCTCGCAAACATGGTGTGTTTTGATCAACTCAGTTTTCTGTAAAGGTGCCAGAGAATGCATTTATTCAGCCTGTTTAATTGCTCTGATGTCTACATAGAACGTACGTGAAGAAAAATGCCCAGATTCTGTTTACATGCCCATTTACATCATCGAATGACATAGAATTACAGCCCATTGAGCCTACAATGAAATGAGCCGTTTTCCCTTTTTGGTGAGGTCATGAATAATTTGATGAACTCTTCTCTGATTGGCTGGTTTAACAGCAATGACACCGCGATGATTCCCCGTAGCACTATTTGACCTATAGAACCTTGCTTCTTGAGCTGGATTTGTTCAGGCTTCGTAGAACCTTGGTGCTATCCAGGGAACCTATCTGTGTGTGCGCCAGCTTTTACTGGAACTAAGGAACATCAACTGATGTGGTTGGTGTAGCTCAGCGGGTAACACCACTACCCAGAGTGCCATCTCTACACGTGGGAGACTGGGGTTCAAATCCCGGTCTAGGTGGCTATGCTGTGCGACTCCTAACACTACATTGGCCTATCTGTAATATGATTAACCTCATAAGTCGCTCTGGAAAAGAGTGTCAGCTAAATGCTGTAAATGTAAATGGATAGGTCAACAAAGGGCATTGCACAGGGGAAGTAAACAGGACACACAAGATGGTGGGACATATAGATTAGTGACCTGTGTGTGTTTGTGCTGCAATTCCAGATGTTTGAATCCGAAAAGCAAGCATGGATCAACTACTGGTGATCCATGCTACTGGTTTCCTCAGCAGACGCTAGGGTGTTTTCATTGTTGCCCAAGGATGAGCCATGCCTACTTTTCTTTTTCCAGATGGGAAGACTCTTCCTGGGTTGCGTACCGATTTATTTTTGGGGGAAATGTGGCGAACCGTTCAAGGCTAACAAAAGTAACATGTTAAAGCAGACATATACAACAAGTGCTCGGTCCTAATGCTATTCTGTTAGCTATGCTAATGCTAGTTACTTGGAGCTCGCCAGTAGCTAACGTTACCTGTACTAGCTACTTATTTTCCATCTGCTCATCAGCACACCGTAGATTGAAGTTGTTCCCCACTATGAAACTCTCAGTTTAAGATGATCTGCTTCAACTGGCAAACACTGATACAAGCCCACAGCATGGCTGCTACCTAGAGGTGGAACTGTTCCTCTCTTCAGTCTCTTCGGTGAAGCTGCTCCATGTTGTTCACAGTTTGAGAAACTGTCTAGAGTCAAATGTGTAGAGCAAATGACCAACTCTAAGTTTGTATTTGGCAGATTGTTTTGTAATTTTTTAAGTTCCACCTTAAATGGTCCTGCAGTTGCATTCCAGTACCTGTGCAAGCTGTAGATTTTAAGGTTGAATGGGAGATTAGATTAAGAAGCTGGTGAATAAAAAAACTCTTCAGCCTCATTTAAACATGAACATCAACCATATACCACTGGCAGTTTGGTTTCTTGGAGGCTATAAGAAGTACCAATGGAACCTTCACAGCCTGGAACGGTAAATTCCAGTTCCAATGTCCTGCTGGGCCTGTTTAGGATTTTGGAGTTGGCTTGCTTTACAGGGCAGAACTTGTATTTACAGGAGGAACAGCAGTGTTCAAGGTACACAATCAGTTCTATACCGACATCTCTTCACTCAATTACAGCAATGTAAAATTAGTTTTCTAATTTATGGCATCTACATGCTACATTTTATCTTGTGTTTTATTTCTAAAGTATTTGTGCAATACATCAAACAAATATCAACTGTGCATTAATAATGTACAGAAGTGTGTTTTCTGTAGTGGATGGGGTCAAGATTTTCTGAACCAAACATGTCATTTGACTGTGTGCAATAGTGAATATGGGTCAGAATGCACCATAGCCCCATGCAACAGGTAAAAGTCGAAATGGAATGGCGTTCCGGCTCATTTCTTCTTTCACTTTCTTCTTTTCTTCAGGTCATTTGTGCTGTGAGTTTGGATATGTAGTCTACATTGTAGTTTATGATGGTCCTTTATGATTGGTCTAGTTAGCTAATGCCACTGGGTAACAGAACATTCAGTGACAGCAACATGTATCTGTAATACTGCTACGTTTTGGAGGTACCAGTTACAATCACTGAACTCTAAATGGCCTCATTACTTTTTTCTTTTGATGACCCAATGCCACCCAACCTCACACTGGCGAAATGAAAGAGTGAATCAGTCAGCATTAGCCCACACAGTCTGCTGGCAATGTGAGTTTCCTGTCCTGGAAATAAGGGCTGTATTGTTCTTTCCTTGAGCTCAAGGACAAGACATATACTGGCGAGTTGTAGACTATATCCGGAGCTGAGAGCATTATCCACATCAGTGAATTGTAATTCTAATCTTCTGAAGCACCTGATAAAACAACACGCTTCTAACAAGCTATTCACAAAGGACCCCAGTGACCAAGATGATCGCTGATCAGCTAACCAGGAGCCGCTCCATCCAAAAATAAAAATCAGAAACTTGTTTCTAAACACATTATACTTTATGATAGAAAATAACTGCTGGGGACACTCGGAAGTCCTGACTTGGGAAGTCTGAGCATTTGCATTTCCTGACTGTTTTTCATGTTTTGGGTTCAGGATTGTTTTGGATGGGCCTGAAATCACAGCTTGATGATGCAGTGGAGCCATACTTAGCATCACCCCTTCCATAACATGTAACATTACAGAAACTAGAGTGCATTAGCATTAGCAACAGATAGACTGAGAGGAAAGTGGTTGATTCCTGGATAGGTCAGTGTCCTCTGGCTTTCTACTGGATTCTGGATCTGGCACCTCAAACATGAATGGCTGTAGAAGTTTTAGTGTAGCTGCTGGACAGAGAACCCAGTTTACTGGTCATAAAGGACACTTGACTGAGGCTGCACCTCCTTTGAGTGGGTGTGGTTTCAGCACCTTCAGCAGTGTGACAAGCTGAAAACACATTTATTACTGCATCACATGGACTTTAAATTATTAGTACTCAATAAAAATACTAGTACTAAAATACTAGTACTCAATAAAAATACTAGTACTAAAATACTAGTACTAAATAAAAACACTAGTACTAAATTACTAGTACTCAATAAAAATACTAGTACTAAAATACTAGTACTAATTACTAGTACTCAATAAAAATACTAGTACTAAAATACTAGTGCTAAATTACTAGTACTCAATAAAAAAACAATAGTACTAAAATACTAGTACTCAATAAAAATACTAGTACTAAAATACTAGTGCTGAATTACTAGTACACAATAAAAAAACTAGTACTAAATTACTAGTACTCAATAAAAATACTAGTACTTAAATACTAGTGCTAAATTACTAGTACTTAATAAAAATACTAGTACTAAAATACTAGAACTAAATTACTAGTACTCAATAAAAATACTAGTACTAAATTACTAGTACTTAATAAAAATACAAGTACTAAAATATTAGTACTAATTACTAGTACTCAATAAAAATACTAGTACTAAAATACTAGTGCTAAATTACTAGTACTCAATAAAAATACTAGTACTAAAATACTTGTACTAAATTACTAGTACTCAATAAAATACTAGTACTTAAATACTAGTGCTAAACTACTAGTACTCAATAAAAATACTAGTAACTAAAATACTATTACTAAATTACTAGTACTCAATAAAAAATACTAGTATTAAAATACTAGTACTAAAATAGTACTCAGTAGCTAAACTGAACATGTAAACTGTAGCATTAGCATCAAAGGGTTATTCGGTAGTTCTTTAGCGATTATACAGTACCAAGTAGAGTATAGCTAAATGGATGGTACTCGTAATGTTAAAGACTCTATAGGCTTACACTGAACAGCTCCAACTGATGAGATGTCTGAAACAGTACATATCCTTATATACCACATATACTCTTGACGTACCACAGTACATTCTTCTGTCATATCTCCACCTCTAGTAAATATTTACTTGTGCAAAAAATGTATCTGTTTTGTGCACAGTTTAAAAGCTCTAGTTCCCCTTTCAGTTTAGGGAATATTCATGATGGACAGACCCGAAGAGTTGGTTCCAAAACTTCTAGAAATAAACCTATATATGAACCTCCATTACAAGTTTAGAAAGCTGTTTTATCCTCCTGTAAATTTCCATTTTTAAAGTTTTTAAGGTAATTAGACTGCATAATTCCATTAGTGCTAGTTTAAAGATTGACTCCCTCATCGTTATTCCGTATATTGAATATATGTAGAACCTTGATAACCCAAATAACTCTTTGTATGCTTAAATGTGAACCTTTTTCATATGGTTTATCAAAGAAACATGGTTCTGTATAATACCCAAAAAGTTTTAGAGGCTCAGAAGCACCATGGTTTATGTGGAACCCTTTTATGCTAACCACGAGGGATATTTAATTTACTTTATAGGGCTTAGAAATAGAAGTCTGGATTCTTTGGTGGTTCCTGGGTGGTTAAAAAAAGTTAAATAGGTTTAAGCAAATTTAGGTTACAAATAAATTGCTTCTGTATGGGCGGACCCCTGATTTTTAATCAGAGCTGTATTGATTATAAGGTCTGTAAAGAAATTGCCTACTCCGGAATAGAGACAGATTTATTTTCAACAATCAGTCAGAGGTACTCTCGGCAACTTGCAGAATTGAGTGGTTTTTGTTCTTTCAGTTAAGTTCAGAGACCCCTAATGTAAGGCAAAGTAAAGCTTCTAAGAGAAACCAGGCAAGTTTTCAGCTCTTGCTATGTCCTTTTATTTTCAGTGCAAATCCTGTAAATTAAAAGCCCATTTTTAACGTGTTTCCATATGAAAATGCACTGGAAACAGACATTTTGGGATGTGCTCTCACAAAAACCTGTTTAAAAAAAAACCTGACCATTTACTCACTCGACTTTCTGTAAATGTGCTGTGACATGGCTGTTTCTGCAGCTTCATTCTCATATAGCCATCATCAAAAAAATAGCTGCTCCCAGAGCCGAATTGGTGTTGGGAGCAGTTGCCATAACAGTTTATATGGACGTTGTCTACCAATGGTGCTGCCACTAACCGGATAACTCATGGAGGGCATCACCGCTCACTGAATGCCTGCAAAAGGCGGCTGCTGGGTCACTCCGTGCATGTCGGACAGTCAGTAGGTCTTCTCTCTTTGTGGTTCGTGTAGGTCTCCCATATCCTTCATGTCACTGGTGTATACCTCTTTATCCACTGCTGCCAACCGTGCTTGATAAGACCACCCCACTTCCTGGAGCCCTACAATATGACTCATCTTCAACTCTTTCAGCCGCTCGCACTGCTTTCAAACTCGCAGAGGACTCTACCACCATCTAAAGCACACCCAACAGCATGACCTTATGTAGTCGTTCAGGTACAGCGAAGAGGCCCATCCTTGCCTACGTCAAGCGTGAAACTTGAATCCTTTGCACCTCTCACAATATCAAATCTACCTACCAAGGTTCATTCCTGTCAGCTGATTCCTTCTGGCTGCATCTTCGAGGATAAGTGCATATGGACCGTATGGACTGGGGAGTGAATGATGTGCAAGGTGCAAGATTATATTTACATACAAAATGAAACTCTTATTTATAGAGGTGCCCACTTGATCAACACCCTGGCTCTGTGTTAAAACACTGTCACATTATGTAAGCAGTGAAATGAAATGGCTCACAATGAAATGGCTCTATTACATTCAGCACTAGCATTTGAACAACTGTGTAACTGCACAAAGAAGGCTATTGTACCTCCTATCTGACTGCCGAGGGGTAAACAGACTGTGACTGGGATGATTGTCGTATAATAGCGTGGGCTCACTTGTAGTGACTGCTTGCAGCGAAACCCAGTGATAGCTTGCGACCAGTGATCTTTTGTGCCAAGGTTACAGGTCTTTGTGGCATAGCCGCTGTCAGCGGTGTGACCATTAAGGCAGCTGGGCCATTCCATGTCAAATCACTGGAAAGAAAAGAGGTTTTGATACACACCCATCACTGCTCATGGAGCCACAATATAAAAGATATATAGTGTCCAAAGTGTGCTAGGATTCATCTGAGCATGTTGGGCAAGTGTGTGTGTGTGTAGGTGTGTGTGTGTGTGTGGGTGTGTGTGTGTGGACTTCATTAAATGGCGATTCCATCACTATTTTTATATATACATACATAACTAAATGGTTACTGTGTGTATAGAAAGTCATTCAGAATGGTTTGAAGAGAAATGCTCCATTCTAGAATTGTCAGTGAAGTCAGAATCCACACTGCTGGTGATCGTAGCCAGATATCTGAAGCATTTAATTCCCCTTAAAACATTATCGCAGAAAGTTTACAATGGTGGTTAAGGTAACCAGATTTCTGAAGCATTTAATTCCCCTTAAAACATTATCGCAGAAAGTTTACAATGGTGGTTAAGGTAACCAGATTTCTGAAGCATTTAATGACCCATAAAAGCTCCTTTGCTGAAGTTTACAGTGATGGTGATAGAAACCAGACAAGTACTTAATGCCCCTTAAAGCTCCCTCACAAACTTTACTGTTCACAGGGATGGAAACCAGACCAGACAGCAGACATCTGAAGCGTTTCATGCCCCTTAAAGTTCCTCTACTGAAAGTTCACAGTGGTGGGGATAGTAACCAGACATCTGAAGCAATTTAATGCCCTTTAAAGCTACCTCACAGAAAGTTCACAGTGCTGGTGATAGTAACCAGACATCTGAAGCACTTAAATGCCCTTTAAAGCTACCTCACAGAAAGTTCACAGTGGTGGGGATGGTAACCAGACATGTGAAGCACTTCAATGCCCTTTAAAGCTACCTCACAGAAAGTTCACAGTGGTGGTGATGGTAACCAGACATCTAAAGCACTTCAATGCCCTTTAAAGCTACCTCACAGAAGGTTCACAGTGCTGGTGATAGTAACCAGACATCTGAAGCACTTTAATGCCCTTTAAAGCTACCTCACAGAAAGTTCACAGTGGTGGTGATGGTAACCAGACATCTAAAGCACTTCAATGCCCTTTAAAGCTACCTCACAGAAGGTTCACAGTGCTGGTGATAGTAACCAGACATCTGAAGCACTTCAATGCCCTTTAAAGCTACCTCACAGAAAGTTCACAGTGGTGGTGATAGTAACCGGACATCTGAAGCCCTTTAATGTCCCTTAAAGCTACCTCACAGAAAGTTCACAGTGCTGGTGATAGTAACCGGACATCTGAAGCACTTCATGCCTCTAAAAGCTCCTTTACAGCAAGTTCACAGTGGTGGGGATGGTAACCAGACATCTGAAGCACTTTAATGTCCTTTAAAGCTACCTCACAGAAAGTTCACAGTGCTGGTGATAGTAACCAGACATCTGAAGCACTTCATGCCTCTAAAAGCTCCTTTACAGCTCCTTCACAGAAAGTTTACAATAGTGGTGATGGTAACCAGACGTCTGAATCACTTAATGCCCCCAAAAGCACCTTCACTGTAAGTTTACAGTGGTGGTAATGGTGGTTTCAGGGGTATTAAACATTTCTTCAGATATTTCTTAAATATCTGTTCATGGCAGAAAGGCGCATGCTAGAAGTCTACACAAAGCCGGTTCACCCATATGTCCCAAGTGATATGCTAAATAATTCCTTCTGATGCACTGCAATCATTGCAAACAGCCGTCAGGTTGTTGGCACATGAGACTGGTGTTATGGCTGGCTTGGGTTGGGTTGGGGGTGCTTGGACAAGTATTGGCTGCTTGCAGAAACGAACAATCAGACAAGCAAAGAAATCAGCCACCCACGTGCTGGAGAAGCCCAATTTAACCATACGCCATTCTACCTCACACCAGCCTATGTGCGTGGTCCTCATCAGGGTGGACGAGATTTTGTGCATAAATGATTTACCAGCTACCATATATAGTATCATATCGTCGCTGTCCAAAGAAAAACATGTATCTCCATTTTTGTTGATTTTTACTTTTTTGCTTTGTTTGATCACATGAGCTGCTGTTTACACTGTGTGGAGATTTCATAAAGAATGGACCAACAGACATGGCCCAAAGCTGCTCAGAAAGACGTCTGGTTCCATTGACTTTCATTCAAATTAAAGGAGGTTTTTGGCCTGTCCTATAAAGTTGCCATTTTGGAGATACCTGTTTTTCTTTGGACAGCGACGATATGTCGTGCTGCTTGTGATTGCAAACCAGTTTTAAGGTATGGCCAGCATAGGCAGATGTGAATAGCCTCCCCAAAGAGGACCACCACCATTTTACCATCATCAGCATCACATACAAAACCCAGATAAGCGTAACTCCAGTGATGCTTCTGTGATGCAGTAACCCACCACAGTAAAGAAATCCGAGCTGGGGCATCATTTCAGACTACTCCAACTCAGATGCTACTAAAAGCCTTTGTTGCCTGAATCAGGTGTGCTTGATTATGGTTGGAGCTATACCATGTAAAGTGGTAGATCTGCAGCACCAGGAGCGCTGGTCCAAGAAGATCATATGCTCTGAGCTGAGAAATGAGAGACAGAGGGATGAACAGGGTTTCCAGTAGTGCGTCTACTCTCTGTCTATTCTTCTCATTCTCTCTATTTCTCTCCCTGTCTATCTCTCTCTCTCTCTCTCTCTCTCTCTCTCTCTCTCTCTCTATGTCAATATCTCTCTCTCTTTCTCTCTCTGTCCATTTCTCTCATTCTCTATATCTATTTCTCTCTTTTTCTTTCTGTCTATTTCTCTCTTTCTCTTTATCTATTTCTCTCTCTCTCTATTTCTCTCTCTCTGTCTATTTCTCTTTTTGTCTCTGTCTATGTCAATCTCTCTCTCTTTCTCTCTCTGTCCATTTCTCTCATTCTCTATATCTATTTCTCTTTGTCAATGTCAATATTTCTCTCTCTCTTTCTCTCTCTGTCTATTCCTCTCATTCTCTCTATTTCTCTCTCTTTCTCTCTCTGTCCTTTTCTCTCATTCTCTATATCTATTTCTCTCTTTTTCTCTCTGTCTGTCAATCTCTCTCTCTCTCTTTCTCTGTCTATTTCTCTCATTCTCTCTATCTATTTCTCTCTCTCTCTGTCTGTCAATCTCTCTCTCTTTCTCTCTGTCTATTTCTCTTTTTGTCTCTGTCTGTCAATCTCTCTCTCTTTCTTTCTCTCTCTATCTATTTCTCTCATTCTCTCTATCTATTTCACTCTCTCTCTCTTTCTCTTTCTGCTTATTTCTCTTTTTCTCTCTGTCTAACCAGTGTTGGTTACGCCCCTCTTTCCTTATTATTCAGCTATGAGCTGGTGCATCATTTCAGACTACTCCAACTCAGATGCTACTAAAAGCCTTTGTTGCCTGAATCAGGTGTGCTTGATTATGGTTGGAGCTATACCATGTAGGGTGGTAGATCTGCAGCACCAGGAGCGCTGGTCCAAGAAGATCATATGCTCGGAGCTGAGAAATGAGAGACAGAGGGATGAACAGGGTTCCAGTAGTGCGTCTACTGAACTGCTCTCTCTTATTCTATCAGGAGGGCATCATCATATTAAACAGGTCACTATTAAGCTGAACGTGGGACCCTAATTATTTACACAGGTAACCCACCCGAGAGCCATTTGGGCACGGAGGCCTGCCTCATTTCACAGTCCCCGAGTTTGCCTTGAAAATTTTCAATTGTCTTTGGTGTCATAATAATCCTGCGGCGGCTGCTGGCTGGCTGGGTGTGTGGGTGGGTGGGTGTGCGGGTGAGGGGGACCGGGGTGGAGGGAGGCAGAGAAATTGAAGGCGACGTGCTGAATTGATGTTTGAATAGGATCTTTTGTGGTAATAAACTGCAGAAAGAATTGTGTGTCCTTTCTTGTTTGAACTTTTGTCTACTGCCGCCTTTGCAGGCTGTGGTCTTTCGGCGGCGGCGGCAGCAGCGGTGGGAAAGGAGAGGCGGAGGGGGGCGGGCGTTGAGGGGTGGCGGTTGTACATTTTCTGGCCTAATGGCCACTGATGATATTCTATCGCGGCTCTAATGACGAGCTAGAACGCCAATTAACCCGGCCCCAGCGTCCATACAACGGAACTGATATTCAACATCAATACGGGCAGGCCAGGAGGCGTGTGCCGGCCTAGAGGCTAAATCCTGACCATAATTGGCCGTGCGCGTGTGATTATGCAGCCGCCGGGGGAAGGACGAGCGGCGCTTTATGTGCCGGGTTTTGAAGCATAGAGACGCGTGCCCTTGAACACTGACATGGAGGCATTCAAGAGCATAACCTTGCAAGTCTCTTTCTTTTTCCTTTCCTTTTGATCTCAGAGGGAGGCGCAAGGTAGACTCTTCTTTGTACGCTCACATGGAGCGCTCACATTTAGCCTTGCACAGCCTCTGTGGCATCCGACGGAAAACAAGGCGTCTTCAAAACGGCAGCTTTTCAGGAAAAGGCACATTCTTCACATCCAGTGATGTGGGGATAAAGTGAGAACTGAAAAACTGCGGACAGTGCTGGCTACGCCCCCTTTCCGTATTATTCAGCTATAGGTCTTTTTCTATCCATTTGGCCTTTGACCTGCTTTGCCTGCACCTGTTCAGGTACGGAGGTGCAGAGTGTGCCATAACAGGTTGCAATAATTGCTTTAATAGGTGCAGACCTTTTGAACTTGCACTTGCACCAGTAGGGTGGGGGCAAAAGAGCCCGCCCCATCCAACCCCTCTCTTCACCTCCTTTTTCCCTCCTGCACTTTTTATTTTTCTGTTCCTCCCTGTTCTGCTATTCTTTTTGAGCATCTCCGGCTGAGTATCTCTTTTTTGTGTTCTTCTCCCCCTTTCTTTCTTTCTTTCTCTTTCCCTCCCATCTTTGCTTTCTCTCACTTTTTGTCCTTCTTTCGTTCACCCTTCTTCATCCCCTCTCTCCACATTCTTTCTCTTTCTCCTTATATCTCTCGGTTTTTCTCATAATTTTCTCATTCATTTTTCTTTTCTCATCCTCCTATCCGTTTCTACCCTCTTTATCTTCTAGAGGAACAGTTTGGGAGGGTGTGTGACTAAGGGGGGTTTCTCTGCACCATAGACGGTGGTGTGTCAGCATTTCCTGCCCTTTTACGATAGGGACGTCTCTCTTTAGGTCTATTTCTCCCTCTCTTTCTCTCTCTCTCATTCTCTATATCTATTTCTCTCTTTTTCTCTCCCTGTCTATTTCTCTTTTTCTCTCTGTCTGTCAATCTCTCTCTCTCTCTCTTTTTCTCTCTGTATCTATTTCTCTCTCTCTTACTCTCTGTCTATTTCTCTTTTTGTCTCTGTCTATGTCAATCTCTCTCTCTCTTTCTCTCTGTCTATTTCTCTCTTTCTTTTTATCTCTCTCTCTCTCTCTCTGTCTATTTCTCTTTTTCTCTCTGTCTGTCAATCTCTCTCTCTCTTTCTCTCTCTGTCTATTCTTCTCATTCTCTCTATTTCTCTCTTTTTCTCTCCCTGTCTATCTCTCTCTCTCTCTCTCTATGTCAATATCTCTCTCTCTTTCTCTCTCTGTCCATTTCTCTCATTCTCTATATCTATTTCTCTCTTTTTCTTTCTGTCTATTTCTCTCTTTATCTCTCTCTCTCTCTCTGTCTATTTCTCTTTTTGTCTCTGTCTATGTCAATCTTTCTTTTTCTCTCTCTGTCCATTTCTCTCATTCTCTATATCTATTTCTCTCTGTCTATGTCAATCTTTCTCTCTCTCTTTCTCTCTCTGTCTATTCCTCTCATTCTCTCTATTTCTCTCTTTTTTTCTCCCTGTCTGTCAATCTCTCTATCTTTCTCTCTCTGTCCTTTTCTCTCATTCTCTATATCTATTTCTCTCTTTTTCTCTCTGTCTGTCAATCTCTCTCTCTTTCTCTCTGTCTATTTCTCTTTTTGTCTCTGTCTGTCAATCTCTCTCTCTTTCTTTCTCTCTCTATCTATTTCTCTCATTCTCTCTATCTATTTCACTCTCTCTCTCTTTCTCTTTCTGCTTATTTCTCGTTTTCTCTCTGTCTAACCAGTGTTGGTTACGCCCCTCTTTCCTTATTATTCAGCTATAGGTTTTTATATAGCCTGTATAATTCTAAATTGTTTACATTTTATATTTTATATTTTATTTATATATTCTCTGCATGCTTAATTTTTGATCCTTGTTATCTGTCTATTTATATTTATACTTTTTATTCTATGACATCCAGTGTGGGCAGCAAAGTAAGAATTTCATTGTACAGGGAAACTAGTTTCCTTACTGTGCATATGACAATAAAGCTTTGAATCTTGAATCTTGAATCTTTTCTATCTGTTTAGTCTTTCACCTGCTTTGCCTGCACCTGTTCAGGTGCGGTGCAAGTGCATTAATAGGTGCAGACCTTTTGAACTTGCATCACAGAGTGTAGGGTGGGGACAATAAAGCCCCTCGCTCTGTAATTCAAATGAAAAGCTTAACCTGGAACAACTTTAATTGGAAAACCGCATGTTTTCCGTGGAAAGGGCCTCGGAGCTGTCGCCTGCGTTTACCGCGCCGGCTTTTCATCTTCAAGCGGCAACAACAATACGCAACCCGAGGCGGCAGTGCAATTCTATCAGCCGAATTACATACGTTTAAGTATATTGCCTTAATTTCACCTCCAGATAATAATGCAGATGCTTATTTCGGGGGAACTCTCAGCCATCATGCTTCTCTAATTGGTGCGGCGGAGATATATGGCACCTCTTAAGCTTGTTGTTGCAGCTTGTGCGATTTAATTAAAATGACAATGAAAGCATTCATCTCCCTCTAAATATTTCCTATCGCGTCCGGATGACGGCGCATCAAAGACGAGTTGCGGCTCCGGTTTGGGGGAAAAGCGAGGCGGACGCAAAGTGAGCAGCTTCTTCTCCATTACACTTCCTAATGGCTCCAATAAATCTGAGCATGCGCCTGTTGCAAGACAGCCAGCAATTACACCCGCAGATATAAGTGTGCTACAGGGGGAGCGCGGCGGGCTGCACCGCCTTTTCTTTCAGCTTTAAAGGTTCTTCAGTTAGTCATCATTACAAAAGGTTCTTTATGGAACCCAAAGAGACTGATAGCACTAGAGAACCCTTCTTGGCTCCTCCTATGTTTGAGTTCAGGTCGAGTCGTTATCTAGTTCTCTAACTGCAATCTCACTGTCTCCCTTCTTCTCCTTCTCCCCTTTTCCTTTCTTCCCCTCCTCCTTCTACCCTTTCTCCTTCATTGTTTTTTCTGCTCTTCTCCCTCCTTCTCTCTCCTTCTCTCTCCTTTCTCCAGATTTCTCCCTTTCTTTTTCCACTTCTTTCTTTCTTTCCTTCTTTCTTTCTCCTCATTGTGCTTCCGTATCTCCTTTTCCAGTCCTGGTTGCATATCTCACCCTCTTTTTCTCTCTTTTCTCTTTTCTCTCTCGCCCCTTCAACCCCTCTCTTCACCTTCTTTTTCCCTCCTGCACTTTTAAATTTTTCTGTTCCTCCCTGTTCTGTTATTCTTTCTGAGCATTTCTGGCTGTGCATCTTGTGCTCTTCTCCCCCTTTCTTTCTTTCTTTCTTTCTCTCCCACCTTTGCTTTCTCACTTTTTGTCTCTTTCTTTCATTCCCCCTTCTTCATCCCCTCTCTCCTCATTCTGTCTCTTTCTCCCTATATCTCTCTGTCTTTTTCATCCTTTTCTCATTCATTTTTCTTTTCTCATCCTCCTATCTGTTTCTATCCTCTAGAGAAACAAACCTTAGCTCCTTACTTTAGCAGGAGGCAGAAGGTGGACTCTGGTTTAGACTGTGCTGGGTCTCAGGTCTTTAAAGGACTGGCGAAGTCGAGGATCCAGGTGGACTTTATGTTCTACGACACAGTGCAGGACTATGAGAGCTTTGGGAGGGTGTGTGACTAAGGTGGGGTGGGGGTGGGGGTTCTCTGCACCATAGATGGTGGTGTTTCAGCATTTCCTGCCCTTTTACGACAGGGACTCACATTCCCAAAAACCTCTGTGTCTCCATCTTTCTGTCTTTTTCCTCTCTGTCTCACACTTTCTTTTTTCTTCCGCTTTCTTTCTCTCTTTCTTGTTCTCTGTCTATTTCTCTCTCTGTCTCTCTCTCTGTGTCCCTCTGTTTCTTTTGTATTCTCTCTTTCTGTCTATTTCTCTTTGTATTTCCATCTCTCCCTCTATCTTTGTCTTTTTTCTCTCTGTCTCGCACAATCTTTTCTTCTTCTTTTTTTTCTCTGTTCTCCGTCTCTCTCTTTCTGTGTCCCTCTGTTTCTTTCGTATTCTCTCTTTCTTTCTATTTATCCCTCTCTCTCTCTCTCTCTCTCTCTCTCTCTCTCTCTCTCTCTCTTTCTGTGTCCCTCTGTTTCTTTCGTATTCTCTCTTTCTGTCTATTTATCCCTCTCTCTCTCTCTCTCTCTCTCTCTCTCTCTTTGTGTCCCTCTGTTTCTTTCGTATTCTCTCTTTCTGTCTATTTATCCCTCTCTCTCTCTCTCTCTCTCTCTCTCTCTCTCTTTCTCTCTTGTTCTCTGTTTATTACTCTCCCTGTCTCTCTCTTTCTGTGTCCCTTTTTCTTTTGTATTCTCTCTTTCTGTCTATTTCTCTTACTATTTCCATCTCTCCCTCTATCCTTCTGTCTTTTTTCTCTCTGTCTCGCACACTCTTTTTTTTCTTTTTTCTCCATTCTCTGTCTCTCTCTTTCTGTGTCCCTGTTTCTTTCGTATTCTCTCTGTTTGTCTATTTATCCCTCTCTCTCTCTCTCTCTCTCTCTCTCATGTTTACTTACACACGTAATGACATGTCAAATAAATATTTATCAGATGTTTTTATTAAACTGGAAAGTGGCCATATTTTAAATCCCATTTCCCCGACAATGCTCTACTGGACCAAACCCAAAGTAATTATCAAACTGCCCAGTTGGGTCTTTTGTGAAGATACATTACAGATTATCAGCAATGCATAAAATATAAGCCCTAAAAAGTACAAGTCGGTAGGAATGGATTACAGCTTTAATTCATCCGCCTCTCCAATGATTCATGAAATTGTCACCCTCGGAGTGGAATTGATTACCCATAGTGCATTGCAATGGGTAAGAACACCCTTGACCATGGCAAACTAGCAACAGGCCCCCACGTAAAGCAGCACGCATCTCGGCTGCCTCTGAATGAGTGTGTGTATCATTGATTGGGGATAGTGGATTATGAGCCGCGCATTAGACGAAAGCCAGTGCGCGCTCCGTGAGCCCCGTGCGCAACCTTGCTTAAGTATTCTGTTCGCGCCTCCTTATTAGTACACGCACTCAACCATTCACTCACACCTCCTGCTCACTGCGCTCCCAGGTGAGATACAGTCTTTGTAAACAGATAATTAGGGTATTGTGGAAATAGCAATAGACCATGAATTAAAATAATAGCGCACGCTATCAGCCTGACTCTAGCAAGCAAGTAGATGAGAGGGATATTTTAGCGATTAGGATTTAATCTTTTTATGTTCAAATGGCCCAAAACAAGCCGTGATAGCTTAGGAACATCAGGCACTCAGTCTGGAATATGCACAGAATCATAATCAAATCACACACACGTGTCAGACTGGAAGCTGAAACGGCGTAAAGTCACAGGGCCTTCATTTAGTAATGTAGAGTCATGTCAGGCAGGTGTTCATGTTTTGCAAGTGCGAGCTGTATAGCATGTAAAGGCGTTGCTGGAGATGCTGCTGTTGTGGTTACTGATGCTGGGGCTGTTGATGTTGTTGCAGCTGCCACTGTCATGTTGTTATCGTTGCTGCTGTTGTTTGTTGTCATTGTTGTTGTTGCTGCTGCTGTTTCTGCCGTTGTCATTGCTGCAGGTGCTGCTTTTGTTGGTGTTGCTGCTGTTGTTGCTGGTGCTCCTGTTGTACCATTATTGCTAGCGTTATTGTTGTTGCTGCTATTGGTACTGTTGTTGGTGGTGCTGCTGTTGTTGTTGCTGCTGTCATCGTTGTTGCTCTTGCTGACTCTGCTGTTTTTGCTGCTGTTATCATCATCACTGTTGCTGATGTTGTTGCTAAGGCTGTTTTTGCTGCTGTTGTTGTTTATGTAGTCATAGCCACCATTGTCATCGTTGCTGAGGCCGCAGCTGTTGATGTTTTGTTCCTGCTTCTGCTGTTGTCTGTGCTGTTGTTGTTGTTGCCAATGTTGGTGCCGCTGCTGTTGTTGTTTATGGTGTTGGTGCCGCTGCTGTTGTTGTTTATGGTGTTGGTGCTGCTGCTGTTTTTGTTTCTGGTGTTGGTGCTGCTGCTGCTGTTTTCGTTTCTGGTGTTGGTGCTGCTGCTGCAGTTGTTTCTGGTGTTGGTGCTTGTGCTTTTGTTGTTTCTGGTGTTGGTGCTGCTGCTGCTGTAGTTTCTGGTGTTGGAGCTGCTGCTGCAGTTGTTTCTGGTGTTGGTGCTTGTGCTTTTGTTGTTTCTGGTGTTGGTGCTGCTGCTGCTGTAGTTTCTGGTGTTGGAGCTGCTGCTGCCTTTTTTTGTCTCTGGTGTTGGTGCTGCAGTTGTAGTTTCTGGTGTTGCTGCTGCTGCCTTTTTTTGTCTCTGGTGTTGGTGCTGCTGCAGTTGTAGTTTCTGGTGTTGGAGCTGCTGCTGCTGCCTTTTTTTGTCTCTGGTGTTGGTGCTGCTGCAGTTGTAGTTTCTGGTGTTGGAGCTGCTGCTGCTGCCTTTTTTTGTTTCTGGTGTTGGTGCTGCTGCAGTTGTAGTTTCTGGTGTTGGAGCTGCTGCTGCTGCCTTTTTTTGTTTCTGGTGTTGGTGCTGCTGCTTTTTTTTGTCTCTGGTGTTGGTGCTGCTGCAGTTGTAGTTTCTGGTGTTGGTGCTGCTGCAGTTGTAGTTTCTGGTGTTGGTGCTGCTGCTCCTGCTGTTGTTGTCTTTGCTGCTACTGTCAATGTTGTTGTTTTTGTTGTGGTTGTTGCTGCCACGCATCTACAACCACTAACCTAACCTTAAGTTTGAAAGATCCTTGTTGGCTGTTTAAAAGTCAACATTAAATTAACACTCCTGGCTCTAATCTGACGGGGCCTTACAGGTTAGGAATGCCAGGCAGCGCACTGCAAATGTGTTTGTGAGTTCTCTGAACTTTTTAATCAATGAGACTTACATTCACTGTCCTAAGACCACAGCCAAGGTAAAAGATGTGAGCAGATCCCACCTAAACCGAGAGACTTGACAGCTAAAAAGGTCAGTAAGTTAGCTAGCAGGTTATTAAGCCTCAGCAGAGAATATGAATATGTCCATTTCACCTGAACTCCAACACTGTGATTTGATCAGGGGTGTTCAAACTTTTGAGTCTGGCAATAATTATATGCTATAACTGGTATTATTTCTGTATTTAGAGCAACATATCTGCTATATGCTCACATTCCTAATAAGGACTTACTCTGTAATACAGCTCCCATGTTTATATAAAACCAGCTTCAGAACTAAAGAGTGTGAAGTGAGGGTATGGGGGTTCGCTATGCGATTCGCTCTGACCTTAAAGGGTTTCATATTTACATATTAAAGCATCTCTGAGTGCTTCCATGTGGTCAGAGAGCGGGGAGCACCATCTCATCTCTGATAGTTCTAAAGAGCCATGAAAAACATTCAGGGCTTCCACCAAGCAAAAGGAGATGAGTGTGTATGTGTGTAGAGAGGCTCCTACTCAGGAAAGCATCGCCTCCTCCACATCGCCTTTGAAACTTCAATAAAACACAGACTTGGTTGAATCTGCATTATTTATCAACATGACCTCTTGGTCCTCAGAGACGCTATTATTAGACTGGGGCAAAGGAAGGGGAGAGCACGATATCACAAAGTAGAAACGAGGAATGGAGGCAGAGAGAGGAATGGAGGCAGAACCCTCAAGCAGGTTTTAGGGCTGTAGCTCCGAGAAAGGGCGAGAGAGGGACCATGAGAACAAACAGCGGAGAGGGAGGATAGATATGAAAGTCGTTAATGAACAGAGGGAATAAAATAGAGTGGACTGGAGGGGCATCGGGACAGCCATGGCACAGGGATCAGGTAAGGGCTTGTTGCCGCTCAACAGCTGAACGAGCTTTGATGTCATGCCAGTCGCGCTTTGATGTGCTCACCGCCACTGCTGATTCGACTCCTCCAAAAACCATCGTCTAAAAATCAGTCGCACATAAATACAGAGACGCTGAGAGGGAAGCACTGGACTGTCAAAGATTCTATGGGTCATACAGGGCCACAGAAAGAACTGCGATCAACCTCACTTCTCCAAATACTGGGCTTAGCTAGTTGGACAATAGACCCATGTAAGACACGTATATTATGGAGGTGTTTCTGTATATCTTGGGGACTATTAGCGTCCTGCACCTGTTCACATTTTAAATGATAGTCAGGTCACTGTTACTGGAAACTTGGGGGTGGTATGCTGACATTACCCCTGGGAATACCTCCATGACCATCAATAACAGCTGTGACTGAATTTGGCATGGACTGGCCAAGTTTCTGGATGTAGGTTCAATGTTGGATTAATGACAGACACTCTTCAGACACTCTTACATCAAAGAATTGTACAGTTGTGTCAGATTTGGTGGACACCTTCCCTGGCACAGATCTAAGGAGAGTTTCCTGTAGACTGGGATTTTAGCCACTGCTGGTAGACCCGTATGACTGCACGCTTCCATACACCTGCAGATCCAGCTACTTCCTTCACACTATGCCCAAATGCAGTCACTCCTCATAGCCAATCATTACCATCTGCTTTGGAGTGTTTTCCATAAATCGAACGAGACACTCACTGCACAGTACCACCTCTTCTGGCACCAACACGAAAAAGCACATCTATGGATCCTGTCAATCATCACATCTGCCGCAGGGTTTTTTATAGCCTGCCATCATCCTCAATCTATCAATCCTGCCATCTGAGGTCAATGCCATCTGCAGGAGCCTGAAGTCACTACCACCAGTAAAAAATGCAAGGTGACTCATTTTTTGTCCAGTGAGCTTAGTCCTACAGTAACAGGCTTCAGTCCATCTGTTTCTCTGCATGCATTGTTAGCTTCAGTGGTCTGGACCACCACAGAACAGGTATTATGTTGGTGGTGAATCATTCTCAGCTCTGTAGTGACATTGATGTGGTGGTGGTGGTGGTGTGTTAGTGTGTGTTGTGCTGGTACAAGAGGATCAGATACAGCAGTGCTGCTGGAGTGTTTAAACACTGTGTCCACTCACTGTCCACTCTACTAGACACTCCTACCTTGTTGGTCCACCTTGTAGATGTACAGGCAGAGACAATGGTTCATCCGCAGAACTGCTGCGGACAGCAGAGCTGCTGCTGTTGTCTGGACAGTTTTGGTTGGTGGACTATTCTCAGGTGTTTAAATGTGGTATCGAATGAAATTGGTATTTACATCGTCATACTTGTACGGTGAGGGTTCAGTACATAGAACTGACATACTGTGTTCCTTAAACACTGTTGTTCCTTCTTAAAATTCAAATCCCATGTTTGTATGTCAGTAATTCAAGCTAGTTCCAAAATCCTGTTACATAACAGTCCTGACCCAAAATGTCACCACCCAAAATGTATGTGTACCAGCTCATGTACTAGCCAAGCAAAAAATGGCAACAGCAGTGGCGGACTAGACTGTGATTATTTTCCAGTGAACTGTCAGGCATCTTTGATGATCGTTGATCTTTGAAACTCCCTTCCTATTCACCAGCTTCTTAATCAAACGTTCCATTACACCATAAATGGCTACGCTGCTATATGGTAGATGTGTATAATAAAGTTGCAACGACTGTTTGTATATTTAAGCTGGACATAATAACCTGCTAGCTCAATGCTTACATAATATATACAGTGTGCTCATTTAGTAACATGTTTGCTGTATGGCCAGAAGTACGTGGGAATTTGTGGGCTTGGATAGCAATTGACATTCCAGTCTTCGTAAAGGTGTTCAATAGGGTCGAGGGTCAGGGCTCTGTGCAAGCACATGGACTTCCACCAAAGCAAACCATGCCTTTATGGAGCTGGGCTTTGTGTGCACAGTCATGCTGGAACATGAAAGGGTCTTCCACACACTGTTGCCACAAGGTTGGAAGCATACTGTATAAGTATCTAAGCTGGCTTTGTTTGCTGTAGCATTAAATACCCATAACTGGAACCAAGGGGCCGAGACCAAGAGTCCCAGACCATCATTCCTCAACCAAACAGTACTGTTGCCACCATGCCTTGTGTTCTCCTGGCATCTACCAACTCAGATTTGTCCATTAGCTCAATGAATATAATGCGTTAGTGCACTGTAAGTAGTGTGTTGCTGTACAGTAACTCAGTAAGTGTAATGTGTTGGTGTGCAGTAACTCAGTAAGTGTAATGTGTTAGTGTGCTGTAAGTAGCGTGTTGGTGTACAGTAACTCAGTAAGTGTAATGTGTTAGTGTACTGTAAGCCGTGTGTTGGTGTACAGTAACTCATTAAGTGTAATGTGTTAGTGTGCTGTAAGTAGCGTGTTGGTGTACAGTAACTCAGTGAGTGTAATGTGTTAGTGCAGTGTAAGTAGCGTGTTGGTGTACAGTAACTCAGTGAGTGTAATGTGTTAGTGTGCTGTAAGTAGTGTGTTGGTGTACAGTAACTCATTAAGTGTAATGTGTTAGTGTGCTGTAAGTAGTGTGTTGGTGTACAGTAACTCAGTAAGTGTAATGTGTTAGTGTACTGTAAGTAGTGTGTTGGTGTACAGTAACTCAGTAAGTGTAATGTGTTAGTGTACTGTAAGTAGTGTGTTGGTGTACAGTAACTCAGTAAGTGTAATGTGTTGGTGTGCAGTAACTCAGTGAGTGTAATGTGTTAGTGTGCTGTAAGTAGTGTGTTGGTGTACAGTAACTCAGTAAGTGTAATGTGTTGGTGTGCAGTAACTCAGTGAGTGTAATGTGTTAGTGTGCTGTAAGTAGTGTGTTGGTGTACAGTAACTCAGTAAGTGTAATGTGTTAGTGTACTGTAAGTAGTGTGTTGGTGTACAGTAACTCAGTAAGTGTAATGTGTTAGTGTACTGTAAGTAGTGTGTTGGTGTACAGTAACTCAGTAAGTGTAATGTGTTAGTGTACTGTAATTAGTGTGTTGGTGTACAGTAACTCAGTAAGTGTAATGTGTTAGTGTACTGTAAGTAGCGTGTTGGTGTACAGTAACTCAGTAAGTGTAATGCGTTAGTGTACTGTAAGTAGCGTGTCGGTGTACAGTAACTCAGTAAGTGTAATGTGTTAGTGTACTGTAAGTAGTGTGTCGGTGTACAGTAACTCAGTAAGTGTAATGCGTTAGTGTACTGTAAGTAGCGTGTTGGTGTACAGTAACTCAGTAAGTGTAATGCGTTAGTGTACTGTAAGTAGCGTGTTGGTGTACAGTAAATCAGTAAGTGTAATGTGTTAGTGTACTGTAAGTAGATCATTTATTAATCATGAAGGAATAATTTCTCTTGGCTATGTTTACTTTGACTCAACAACCTGCTTTGTGTACTTTGCCCACCACTGATGATTGTATACACCTGTTGATGATGGGTGTAGTTTAAACACCTGATTGCAATAATTAGGAGGGATATTCATATATTTAGGTAATATGTTATATGCATAAGGATGTCTATAAGGCTCCCCCTCAAATTATCCTCTAATGAAACCTGTTCTTTAATCTTAACGTCATGGTTTCACATCCGGTCCAATGTGTGGTATACAACCAGCACAAGAAAAACAGTGTCACTGTCCAATTACTTACCGAGTGCACATGAAAATGAAACATCCGGAGTGCAGGAGAGTGTGTAAAAATGAGGCAGTGTATAAAAATGAGGAGCGGTTTCCACGGAGCATTACATCAGTAAGGAGACTATGGTGCATTTCAGCTGTGAGCCCTTTGATTTTCCTGTCTGAAGCTTGTTTACTACTGTAGCTGATGGAGGAGAAAACCAAACAAATAAATCAGAAAGCTGCAGTTGGCACAGGAGATAAAGGATAGAGAGTAAGAGAGAGAGCGAGAGAGAGAGAGCGCGAAAGAGAGAGAGCGACCGAGCCTCAGGGAGTTCATCCTGTTTACCTGCTCCTGCTATTATTTAAAGCCTGGAGTCACTAAAGCAAGCATGAAAACACATGATATTGAATATTCAATGGCGAAATATAGAAGGTGATTTAAGCGAGCATTATATCAGGCTTGATTGTGGATTTCCTTTGCTGACATGCCATTTGAGAAAATCTGAGTTCTTTACAAACTGATGGAAAAGAGATTACTTAAGTTTTGAACTGGGTGGAATTCTAGCCTGAGGATAGAGAAGTAATAAGTAAAAGAAAACGAAGCGCTGCTGTTGTACGGGCGATATTAAACCTGGAGAAGATATGGCTGAGCATGAGCATACACAGATAAAGCTCAGTGTCTGCTGCTGAACGCTCACAAAACTCACCTCTGCAGCCTGCTCCACAGGGCGTCGGGAGCAGGGATCACCGAAATTGCTAGCATGTTCTAAATCACGCTTAGAACTCTAGTACCATTGAGTGGTGAGGTTCCTGGGGTGGTTAATTAATAGTGTAAGGACCCAATACAATGAAAATATACACAACAGATTTTAAAAAAAGTTAATTTAGTTGCACTTTGAAAAAATAAACTGACATGAATGAAACTTGGTGGATATGTTTAACATCATTAGACATGCGATGGGTTTAAGTTTCACGCTCAGCCATGCACTGGATGCAAGTCAAGATGGGCCTTATCGCTGTACCTGACTGACCCAACAGCTATAACAGACACTCAGCGAGCAGTGATGCGCTTCATGTGTCATCCTGTATGTGTCAGCACCATTGGCAGATGACTGTACGACACAGGACTACGTTATGAAGATTGGCCGTAGCACTACACCAACGTCGCCGAAGACTGCAATGGTGGCGTGCAAGAATGTGATGGAGTGACAGAACGGCAGCAGGTCCCGCTTTTGTCTTGGAGGAGGAGATGACCAGTGAATCCCATGTACCATGATCAGCTCGAAGATGAATGGTTTATGCTCATGTTTGTTGTCACACGTTCATAAGGCCTGGTGTCACCCAACCACCAGCCCTACCTCAAAATCTGCAGGAGCTGTGTGAGAATATTCAAGCTGAATGGGATGGAGTATCACAGGACACCATTAGGAACCTCTACAACTCCATGCCGAGATGTCCGGCATGTTGCGTTATCAAACATGGCGGCCTGGTACTGAAAGACACTACTTCCGTATGTATAGATTAATAAATATTGTTCATATTAATCTAAATTTATCATTATTTATTGTTCCTGGTAACCTTTATCTTCCTAACGATTGCAATCCAACACTTCCTTCTGTGCAATTATTTTTTTGGATAATGAGTGTGTTACAAAATATACAGGTTTGTGTGTATGGGTTGATCAGACACACATACACTCTGTTACCTTGTGGGTCCACCTTGTAGAGGTAAAGACAGAGGTAATAATTAATCTATAGCTGCATAGTTTGTGGTGGTCATTGTCCAGTGATGTTAAAAGGAAAGGTGATGTATGGGGTCATGTTTGTTGCATTTTCTCCTCCACACCACCAGAGGTCACTGTCTCTAGAATTCTAATTGGAGATTACATGTTTCCTGTGTCAGCCATGTTGTAAGATGTATAAACCCCAGGCTCAGGGTTATGCTTTGCAAAGTCTTGTATGATTCTTTCTGCATTTCTGAGGGTCAGATTTCCTGTCATATGTCGCCTTGACCTTGTTTCCTTATTTTGGACCGTGTTCTGGTTCATTTGCCTGGTTTCCTAGACTGATAATTGTTTTGACCTGGCCTGTTAATGTTAATGATTCTAAGTGGCTGTTAATAAAGCTGTACCTGATGCCTAGAAGCTGTCCCGGGGTTCACTCTTCCATAAACTTTCCTCTGTCCCAGATGTTGTGGAACATCTTGCAGGCATGAAATATGAAGAGAATGGAAGTATGTAAGTATGTATGTTACAAAAACAATGTTCATACAAAAAAGGCAAAACAAAAATGTAGAAAACACAAAGTGTTTTTCGATTTCAGTGTGATACTGGTCAACCAGGACCTTCTAACCACCGCTTACTGTTTTCATACTGGCCCAACTAATTTGGAATTGGGGCTTGTAGTTTCTTTTCTTGCTTGCACAGAAGGATGGAGTCAGGAGACTAAAGGCTGGAGATGTTGGAGTAGTTTATTTCAAGGCGATCGCAGTTCATTCACATCTCTCGTCCTAAGCCAGGCCAGTCCAGTAGAGTCTGAACTCAGTCTAACTCAGTCCTACACAGTCCTACTCAGTCCATATCAGTCGGACCTCAGCCCAAGTGAGTCTAAAGACAGAACCTTGTCACAGAGGTTTTATACACCGTGTCACCACACCCTGAATGTAAGAAGAATGTGTCTGGTTTGACCAGATGGGTCAGCTTATCTCCAAATTGCTTTTGACCTATAACCTGTAGAGCCCTGATGGCCTAGGGACTCCGACCACGTTGTAAATGCATACAATTCAGGTTCTGTTCTAGGAATGCAGTTGTTGTAAAATGTACAAGTTTTCTACATGTAAAACTTATACACACTTTATACATACATACTTAAACAAAAACATTGATATCCAACAGGCTGTACCTTTTTAAAATACTTTTGAAAAAAAAGAAGAAAGATTGGAATGTAGAAAGTCAATGCATCTTAATAATATACAGTATAACTGTGATGAAATATGATGCAATTATATTCTCTGACTAAAGGTACCAGAGACATACCCTGAGGGTCCGACCCCAGTCACAACTGACTGCATTTCTTTCCTGACAGTGCATATAGATATACAATGGTAAAAATGTACAGCATGATTTTTCACAAAACCTTTTTTTCGTGAAAAGATTTTCATGGCTTTGCACTGACCGTGGGTCGTCTGAAACTTTGATCATCCGGGTTTCCCTGTGGTTTATAAATTCACGCATGCGTTA
This sequence comes from Prochilodus magdalenae, assembly GCA_024036415.1. Taxonomy (NCBI): domain Eukaryota; kingdom Metazoa; phylum Chordata; class Actinopteri; order Characiformes; family Prochilodontidae; genus Prochilodus; species Prochilodus magdalenae. The sequence continues at coordinate 579,743 of JAMWET010004505.1, forward strand.
ACTCCGTACTTCCAGTCCAATGGATGAAAGCAGTAAGGCTTGTGCAATAGCATGAGTTTTTAAACAACCACACTAGGCAATTTTATGTAGTCTTGATCTTTGGCTGGATGAGGTCAGAGCAAACTATTGCCCATATAATGGAATCAAATTTCAAGAAAGTTTTTTTGGACTTTGAACTTTGCAGTAACTGCAGTAACGGGTGCCAAAAAAAAAAAAAAAAAAAAAGAACCGCCGGCAAAGGTCTGCCAGTGATAAACATGGTGAACTGTGAGTTATGCGTAAGGCAAAGTATTGATAGTCTGATGGCAATACGGCATGGTTCACTTGACATTTACACATGTATACAATATTGATTTACAGTTCAATATTACTGCTCCCGACCACTTTCCAATGTAAGCGTTCACCTGTCAAATCAATAGTTATTTTAGAGGTAGAAACACAGTCCAAATAGACATTTATCTCACTTTGGTGACTGAATGAAACCAACAATATATTTTAATGCCCTGAGACTCGGTGGAAACAGCCCGGCTCCGCTCATCCATCGAAGTAAATTACTATCAAATGCCATCTTAAAGTTTATTTGGAGTAATTATTAAACAGTAGTTAAAAACGGTCACAAGCGTGCTCATTCTCAGCGACTACAGCCATCAATACTTTATCACCATGGTTCCCTTTCTGCATCAAGGAACAGACTGAGTCGATCAGGCAGACTGTGGCTGAAAACCGAGGACCTAAATAAACAACTCAAGTGTCTAATATAGCAAATAACAAAGTGACAGCGGCGAGACTCGGACTTGGCCATATAGATGTGCTTATGTTTATACAAAAGCCATTTTTACATGTACATAATCTGTACATGTACTTTTATGTTTTATAAGATGTCATAAATAGAGTAATGAACATTTACTGTAATGAAATGAGCGTATACCAAGGGTGTAGGGTTGGTCCCAACATTGGTAGGGACACAATAACCCACTTAATAAACACACCCACTCACTATACTTGGGAGGTCATCTGTAGAGTTCAATTGTATTCCTGTACCAAATTACACTACACCTAACCCTGGATCTAACCCTAACCTTAGCCTCAGTATTCAAATAACATTATCTACATTATCAAATTTTACAAAAAAAGAAAAAAAAAATACTATACCTACGGTCCGCTCACACACTGTATGACTGTATTAGCAAAACCAATGAATAGGAAGGTCATGTGACCAAACAATGCAGCTGTGAATAAGATACATACAAAACATTAAACTTGGGTTCCCATTTATTTCAGAGGGAACATTTCAATATTGTGTGAACTGGGTTTTTTCTAGAAGAAAATAATGACCAAATATATATAAAGCTTATATCGTCGCTGTCCAAAGGAAAACAGAAATCTCCATAATCTCAGAAATGGCGACTTTACAGGAGAGGCCAAAAACCTCATTTCATTTGAGTGGAAGTCAATGGAACCAGACGTCTTACCAAGCTGTTTTGGGCCATTTCTGTTAGTCCATTCTTCATGAAATTTCCACAGTAAATGGGCAGGTCATGTGATCAAATGAGGCATAAAATTAAAAATCATCAAAAATGGAGATATATGTTTTTTAGTGGACAGCGACGATATTTACATACAAAAAGGCACCCAGAAGGAATTAACTGACAGAAATGAAACTTTGACATCATAAGACATGCGTGACACAAGCAAGGCCGGGCCTTTAACCGCTTGACTATATGAGGTCGTGCTGCATGTCGGTTGTATTTTCCATCATGACTCCTGCAGTTGTGTTGGTAGAGTTCTTAGCAAGTGAAGTATACCTTCGATAAGAATATGAAACCAATTTGAGCAGTTGGAAAAGTTGGAGAGGGGTTGCTTCGTAAGGCTCCAAGAAGCAGGATGATCTCATAAATGCATTGCACACGATATCGGTTGTCCAGATACTACCATAGCACGGTTTTGGCTGCAGTAGATAGAAGCAGGCACGCACCAGTGACATGAAGGATGTGGGAGACCTACAAGAATCATGGAGAGGAAGAACCAGTAAATTCTCCGACATGGGCGGAGTGACTCAATAGCCAGGACTGCAGACAGGAGGAAGAGATGACCAATGATTCCATGTGTGGAGGCACCATGGTCAGCACCAAGGTAAACCAAGGTTTGTTGTCACGCATCATATGACCAGCAACATCGATACTAGCACTTGAACATAGCACAGTGTTTAACACATGTATTTATACTGCTATGTATATGACTGGACAGTCGTAGACAGTTTTGGAAAGTCGTGGAAAACTCCAGACTGTTCTCACAGGTCCATTAGCTACTTGAAATCTACTCAACACTGAATGTAACGCAAACGTTCTGGAAAATGGAGAACTTTTCAAAGCATCATAATACCGACCACAAAGTTCATTTTAGGCCTAAGAAATTAGGAACACACACCTAAAGCCCAGGAACAAAAAAATCTAATGCAGTGACTACCATCATCCAGGGATCCACAACAAGAGTTTGGAGTCAAGTGCAGATTTATTAGACAAGGCAGGTCAAAACCTTCCCAAAACTGGAAGTTACAGAGAGACAGTCCAAATCTCAGAAACCACAAAGTACAGCAAGTAATCATAACCAGAACAGCAAAACATGTATATACTCGCTCAGAGATGCAGACCATACCAAAACAGAGCCTTACAGCAAGCTGGAGGCTTAAATACACAAAATGGCCACTGATTGAAAACAGGTGTGAACACCAGGCCTGGAATTCAGCTGTGGGCGACCTCTGTGGGCGAGGAGGGGAAACAGCAGCAGTAGATGTGACAACTAACAAAAAGAAGGTCAATAAAACATACATAACATTAATTTAAAAACACAAACAATATGATGACAACCATCCCCATTTCCACCTACAATGGATGACACGTGACAGGCAGGTGCTTCTCACGATCATGGATACAACTTCAATGTAGTTTAGTTATTTATTTACATTTTCTTTTTTTTGTTTTTTGAACAGCTTAGGCAGCCAAGTATGGTTCTTCCATGATGTTAGTCTATAAGAAAATTTTTTGGTTCCAGTTGGCACCGGAACTTTTATGAGTGTCATATTCCTTCTTTCTTTTCCATTATGTAGACCTGCGTGTTTAAAACCGTTTGACCATCCTGTCGGCATCATACCAGCACGCTGTGTCGTATAAAGCAGGCCAGGCCTGGTTTCTTCCAGCCTTAGCCTTGGTCAGGGCCGTTTCATTATAATTAGGTTTTGTTTATAGTAGATTTCTCCTACATTGCACAACAGCACCACCAGTCAAGATGGTTGGAGGCTATATGTGGCATACCCTTTCATACTCTCAGCCTAGAATAGCAAACAGTCGTGCATTTTAAAAGTTTACCCTTTTTCGCAGTTGAAAGATGAGTTTATTAATCAGGCTTTGGCTCATGATATCTGGTACTGTTTCTGAAACCATCATGACAAATTGTTCAAAATTTTCCGTAATGTATCACATTGCGGCGCTGAACCACCTGCCACCAAGAAAGCAGACATCAGTCGCAGAGGTTGGCACTACGAGGCGCAGGGCAGATGGAAGGGAGAGCAGGGGCTGAAATGCAGAAAGGAAAGTAAATCTAGTTATTCTACATTTAAAAAAAAAATCAGATTTAGAGGACTTTTTTATTAACACATATATATATTAGAGCTTAATCAAAGTTTCGTTCCAGCCTTTGGTTTCTGATGTATGTGTGGAATTCTATCTTGCAATGCAAAAACTTGGCACAACTTGCTTTTTAAAAGGTTTCATCTTAGTTAAGCCTTTAATTGTGAGGTTGCGTGTTTTTTGCACAGAGATCGAGATTTTATTTATTTTGAAAAAAATATTTTTATCTTTACAGAAATGAGAAATGATTTCATGCATTTTCTTTATTAGAATTTTAGTCATGCTTTGGTGAAATTAATAATACATTCAAATATGCTTTTAGCAATTCAAACTTAATTTTATAATCAAGGTTTTAGGCTATGAAGCTGAGGTACTAGTAATCATTCATACAGACTGAACTAAGCACCTCTACTCGAGAAGGTAGTTAAAATCAGTACTGATGAAACTGGTTAAAACCAAATGTGCATGTTAGCATGCTGGCTAATCTTTAATGTTCCCCATTACAGAGACAGAACCCTGAAAACACAACTTGTACATAGTACGTGTGAAATACTCCAGCCCTCTCGGTGATGTTTACTAAGGTGAAGCTCAGTGATGGTGCTGGTGAATATTGTGACAGGCCTCAAGCAGTCTCGGTGGTGTGTTTGCTACTAGCTTCACTCTCTCCAAACGGCGCCACATTAGAGCTCCTGAGCTCGCTTAGCCACCCCCACACTCTACTTACTGATCTGGCGACTTTCCGACGACACCAACTCCATGATGTCTATATAAACAAACTCATAAGCAATCCTAATTTTAATAAAATTGGAGCAGATGTCGACAACCTCATCTCACCAACTGACACCTGCAAGACTGTTAGTGTGTATTTATCGTGAAGGCTGAACGAAGCAAACGAACGACCAGACAGAGCCGAACGCGCACCGGATCTGATCTGCAGCTCGTTCGGCACACACGGACTAGCGCCGCTTCAGGAGCGGAGGAGAAACGCAGTGCGAGCTCCCCAGGGCGAATAATGATTTGATAGGGCAGTATTTAATCAGTGTCGTAAATTGTTTACCAATTGTGTGTCCCAGTAATTGTGTTCTATACAGAGACCCAGGCTCTAAAACAACTCTTTCAGGAGAGTGTGAATAATGTTGTTGATAGCCAGTTTTGTCTTAGTCACCATGCCACCATCTTAATTAACTAAAGCGTCTTAGTGTTCTTTTAAATACAGCTTAAAGGCATAAAATGTGTGTTGGCATGGATCTGACTGGTAGTTTAAGTCTTTGATGTGATGGTTTCATCATCATAGACCTGGAATGAAATGTTTATACTGCTTGAAAGATTACGATATTGTAGCATCATGGTGCTATGCAGTGCTATGTAGGAAAATCCCCAGTTTGCCCAGTGTTTAATTAATTCTTACAGCTTGAACAGCAAGATCGAAAATGTGAATTGGTAATAAAATCACCTTTCTGTCCATACTCATCATGTATTTCCAAAAGAAACATGTGCAGACCTACAGCATCATTCATTCACTCCAGATGCCTTTTAATGGCTGTGTGATGATGTCATCTACTTTCAACTATTGCCACTCCTCAAGAAAGTGAGAAAAACTTTAATTAAATATTGGCAATTTGTCCGACGATTCTATTTTACCACAAATGTTTGGAGAAATTTCTAGCTATAGATTAAAAAATAAATAAATAAAGCGTTATTGTGTCTTTGGAGTAGTTATTGTCATGCTTGAAGAATACCATAAATAAAAACAAAGAAATGTGTGTAGTTGGGGAATTTTTTTTTTGATAAAGTTATTTTATGAATATGAGGTGACACACAGGTAAAATCGCATTGGCTGTATTCGAAATGGCACACTACTGTACTGTATACTGCATACTACGGTAATATGTACAGCATACTTCATATGTGTGTAGTATGCAGTACAGTAACACGTTCTGGTTACTGTAGGTGGTATACTACTACAGTCACATGACCAGTTACTTCACATTTACCTCAGAGCCGTTGTTACTGTACCTACTGTTTAGAGCTATTCACTTGAAATATGTTTAGCCCAGCTGTTAGGTAACCTCGGCTATTTCACTCTAAAACTGAACCTCTAAAGCGAGTTCATCTTTTATTAATTTTCAGACCTGTATATTTTAACTTTCTGAGGCTCATTCTATTGAAAACATACCCCACTACAATCACTACACCCACATTTATATTTGGCTGTGTTTTGCTTCCAGTGTTACCCACCGCCATTTTTTTCTGGCTGAAGCAGGCTGAGAGCTGGTGAGGCTGCAGTGCATGATGGGATGCAGTACACCACATATCGCCCCTAATATTGCTACTCATGTATACTACAACATTTGACTGGAGTAGGACACCACAGGTTTTCAATTTGGTCACAACTTTTAGGCAGATTTCCTACGTGAGTAGTATGTAGTATGGCATTTTGACGTCATTGTCAAAGTCATTGTCATCCATTAACATGGCTAAAACCAGAGAGCTCTCAGCTAAAATAAGGGAAAAAGCTATTGAGCTCCATAGATTGGGGAAGGACTATAAAAAAATTAGGTCAGCAGTTGAAATGGCCAGTAGGCAAACTTAGGAAACTGGGCTGGTCTCCCTGAAAGACAATGATTCAAAGCACATATACAAATCAACAAAAACATGATTGCAGCAACACAAAATCAAGGTTTTGCGATACCCCCATTCTCCAGACTTTAACCCAATTGAAAATTAACAGAAGAGAAAAACCTTGTCCAACCTTGTTAAACACTAAAGAAAGAGGCTGAATACTGTCATTCTTGCCAGAAGAGGTTTCATTAAATACTGAAAATGTGGTTGCAAAGGTTTTTGCAACAGGCATTTTTCTGATAATTTGTGTTACTAAAGAAAACCTGTAATATTGCTCCAAAATCTTTTTGACAATAACAAGTTGATATTTACCCATTTTCATGCCAAGTGACTGTGTAACAGCATTTGTGGCTTGTCATAATTTAAAATAAAACAAATAACAGTGGGGCAATATGGGGTTTTATGGGGGCTAAACCTTTTATTTTTACTCTAATTATTTTGTCAACCTACATTAGAATGTAAACAGCAGAGGCAATCTGACCATCTGTTATTATGTTATCAGTCTGTGAAGATTAGTTGGAAATAGCTTTGTTTTTCTAATATCTTGGTTAAATAACTGTGGATTAATAGATGTCAAGTAAAATTTATTTACTCAGCTCAAGCAAAAAAAAAAAACGACAACTGGCTCTGACAGAACAACTGAAAACTATATAACTATATGGTGTTAACAGTCCAGCTGTGACTCCGTCAGGCCTGGCTATTACAGCATAACTAAAAGCTATGTAAAAGTAGAGCCAAACAGTAACAAAGGCATGAAGGCTCCCTGAGATCAGCTGTTGCAGGGCTGCGTCATCTGTCTGAAAGTATATTTTTCTATTGTAATATAAAGCTAATTTGTCCTGTAAGTGTTGCCAGCTGTAGTGACCACAGTGTCCACCAGGTTTAGTGGGTGTGTTTAAGCAGAGAAACCACCAAACTGGAAGTAGAAGGTGAAAGAAAATTACTAATAGGTAGGGTAATATTATTTTCCTACAAATCATTACAATGATGTAATAAATTATGCCTAATATGACCAGGTACATGAACTAACAGAGTGACGGAATGTCAGTTTTAGGTTCAAGCTGAGTTTGAAGCTATAGCCCATGCATTTGAGAAGTGTGAGATATTTATAAACAAAAATCATTCGATATAGTGAGATACTGGGCTGATCTAGTCTGTCTGCACTAACTAATAAAGCTTCAGCAGTTTTCATATGTATTTGTAAGTGAACCACAAATACAAGTCTAAGCACAATTGTCCTGAATCCCTCTGCACTGCCGATGCCATCTTTTCACCTTTCCACCTCCATCCGCACTATATCACAGACGATGGAAGCCGGCTGGAGGAGTCTAGCCACCATTGCTCTGTCAGCGTTTACTGATGGCTGTCATTTTGTAATGAGGCCTTCATTTCACAAGGGCATTTAATTAATTTAGAAGACATTAATGATTTCCTGAGAACGAAAGGACAGTGAGGGGTGAGGAACCTGAATAATAGCGTGAAAGAGTGGATTTGGGGTCATGAGTTGGATTGGGTGTGGGGTAATTACTGGTGCTCAGTAGAGGAGTACTTCCCCTGTGATCAACCAGACCATTTTATTTGCCTTGCTGTGGGAGATACCATTTTATATTTAGCTTCCGTAATATCATCCCTCTGAGTGTTCCCTGTGGGCAGGTGTGTGTGTGTGTGTGAGACCAGGGAGCCTGAGATGAGAAATCCCAGTAGTAAAGTAAAACACATAAAGACTTTTATTAAAAACACTGTTTAGAACAGCATGCCAAAATAACATCCTTTGATCTTCTGGATTACATCAGAAAGCTGCTGATTCAGGAGAGTGGTAACACCATGGATTTCTGGGCTAATCCCATGTGTATAGAGATAAAATATTATATATTTTATTTCACTGGAATTACCTTTTACAGTAACCCAATGGGAAATGTCTATTATGTACGGTTGATTTTGTTGTGTTGGTTTTACAGCAGCTTAGGTCAATATGCTTTAGACATACCGTACAATTTTAAACTGTTGTTATTATATTTCTGCTATAGATTTAAACAAGAAAATATGTGTCTAGAAACTTGAATTAAATGTAGAGACATGAAAAACCTTTGTTCTGCAAGATGTATTGCAATATGAAAAGAGCTCTATTTGGAAACACCTATTCTAAAATGATTGGAGTGATTCAGAAAAGAAAGTGCATTTACACAGAAAAATGAAAATAACTATTTAAAGAAAAGCTGACAATGACTTTCTTCAAACACAAAAGCAGATGTTTACTGTGATTGCTCTTCTAAGAGATTTGGAACAGAAAGAAAAATTAGACAGTTTAATGCCCTGCTTTTTTAAAAAATTGCACCATTGTATTGATATAATACTCTTCTGTCAATCCAGAATTGAACCATTGATCTAAACATGTCATGTTATTAATAATACATGTTGCTTTACTCTAAATAAGGGCTTATCATCATGACAACTGCACTCAATACTGTATTCGGACAGAAGGCACTACAAATCAACAGCTCCCAAGTTCATGATTTGTCTTGTCATAGTAATAGTAAAAAAAACCTAATCTGACTACACTTCTTACTTATTGGCATAACGTCAGGATATACCCCCAAAATGTGTATGACCTGATCTTACTTTTACCTGTGTTAGTGTTGATGAAAGCTCATTAAATAATATATGACAGTGACAGTGGTGAATAATCAGTAGACAGAGCTGAATATGTGGCAGTTAGTGCACACCGACATCATTTAAGATGGAAAATTGTTATATACAGTTGAAACCCAAAAGTTTACATACACTATATCAAAAGACACATATGCATTTTTTTTCTCACTGTCTGACATGAAATCAGAATAAACTTTTCCCTTTTTAGGTCAGTTAGGATTACCACAATTATTTCTATTTGCTAAATGTTAGGAATAATGAGAGAGGAATTTTTTTAAGGCAATTTTTATTACTTTCTTCAAGCTCAAAAGTTTAAATACACTAAGATTACTATGCCTTTAAACAGTTTGGACAGCCCATATGATGATGTCATGTCTTTGCAAGCTACTTATAGGTTTATTGGCAACATCTGAGTTAATTAAAGACACACCTGTGGATGTATTTTAAGGCACACCTGAAAAACACGCTGCTTCTTTGAGTAACATCAATGGGAAAGTCGAAAGAAATCAGCCAAGATATCAGGAAGAGGAATTGTGGGACTTGCACAAGTCTGGTTCATCCTTGGGTGCAATTTCCAGATGCCTGAAGGTGCCTCGTTCATCTGTACAAACAATTATACGCAAGTACAAAAAAGATGGTAATGTCCAGTCATCATACCGCTCAGGAAGGAAAAAGGTTCTGTGTCCCAGAGATGAACGTGCTTTTGGTTCGAAATGTGCGTATCAACCCAAGAGCAAAAGACCTTGTGAACATGATGGCTGAAGCTGGTAAGAGTGTATCATTATCCACAGTGAAACGAGTTCTGTTATCGACATGGGCTGAAAGGCCACTCTGCCAGGAAGAAGCCATTACTCCAACGAAACGAAACATAAAAAAGCCAGATTAATGTTTGCAAATGCACACAGGGAAAAAGACCTTAATTTTTGGAGACATGTCCTGTGGTCTGACGAAACCAAAATTTGACTGTTTGGCCATAATGACCATCGTTACGTTTGGAGGAAAAAGGGGGAAGCTTGCAAACCTAAGAACACCATCCCAACTGTGAAACACGGGGGTGGCAGCATAATGTTGTGGGGTTGTTTTGCTGCAGGAGGGGACCTGGGCCGCACTTCACAAAATAGATGGCATCATGAGGGAAAGAACATTATGTGGAAAATACTGAAGCAACATCTCAAGACATCAGCCAGGAAGTTAAAGCTTGGGCGCAAATGGATCTTCCAAATGGACAATGACCCATAAAGCATACTGCCAAAACTGGTTACAAAGTGGCTTAAGGATAACAAAGTTAATGTTTTGGAGTGGCCATCACAAAGCCCTGATCTCAATCCTATTGAAAATTTATGGGTGAAGCTGAAACGGCATGTGCGAGCAAGGCGGCCTACAAACATGGCTCAGTTACACCATCAGTTCCTGCTGCCAACTATTGTGAAAAGCTTGTGGAAGGATATCCAAAACGTTTGACCCAAGTCATACAGTTTAAGGGCAATAATACCAAATACTAATGAAATGTATTTAAACCTTCGAGCTTGAAGAAAGTAATAAAAATTGCCTTAAAAAAATTCCTCTTTCATTATTCTAACATTTAGCAAATAGAAATAATTGTGGTAATCCTAACTGACCTAAAAAGGGAAAAGTTTATTATGATTTCATGTCAGACAGTGAGAAAAAAATGCATATCTGTCTTTTTATATAGTGTATGTAAACTTTTGGTTTCAACTGTATTTGTTACAATGTAGGACAGTATGGATATGTTGGGATAAGGGCAGTAAGTAACGCTCTCAGCGTGCACAATTAAGGCAATTAAAGCATCTGTTCACATAATCAGCCCTCCTGGTAAGTTTAAATAGAAACTGCACTGAGTTAGGTCTTTTGTAGCAGCTTAATTACTTCAAGTTATTCACTGTTGCATTCCAATGCAAAAGTGACTAGCTCTCATGGTAATATTGACGTATTTGTTATTTTACACAAACTGCTTCATAATATCCATGCTTAGAAGCGAGCCTCTATTTATTTATTTTTTACTGCTTCTTTAATGCAAGGTTATGTTCAGTGTAATACACATAAGGATGTGCACAGGTGTTGTTGGTAATTGTCGTTGCTTGGAGCTACATGTATAATTGCAATTCTACAACCTACAGGTGGTAAATCACTTAACAGATTCCAGAGGTGTCCATTCCTATTTTCCATAAAGCATAGCGTCTCCACACATGCCCTTGACTGTTATTGATCTGAAATGACATTTCATTCAGTCTGCCATCTCTCATGCATATCTCCCCATTCTTAGTGCACATGGTCGATTGCAAGCGCAATGGTGTCTAAGATGTGATATAAAAAATGACACAAAGAGAATGAGGTGCAGGGATGTTACAATTTTTAAAGGGCCATTAAAAGCACAAATTGCACAGATCTGCTCGATCTTGTAGTCCTGAACATTGACTCCTGTGCCAGCAGAGGGAGTTTCAGAGGGGGTGCATTAATAGTATCCTATATGACATCCACCATACTCCCCCCACCCCCTTACATCCCTGCTGAAAATATATAGTGAGCCAGCTCTAACACCGGATACGACATTTGCTGCAGTGGGCACGTAGCATTCGCGACCAAGCAAGTGGAATAAATTGTCTAAATACCGCGGCGCTTGAGGTGTAGCTGTGGATGAAGATAAGCCTGCCATGTGCTGCCCGACTGTGGACAATTTAATGGGTGAGAGAGGGTGTGTATGTGCTGGGAGAGAGGCACCGCCAAGGGTTGATGGCTAGCTATAAAGGATAAGCATGGGGGGGCATGAGGGACGCAAGTAAAGCTGAAAAACAAAGGAGCGAAAGGGGAAAAGGGACGGGAGTAAATGAGAGAGAGAAAGGGGGAGGTGGAATAAAAGCAGAGACAGGACCATGAGCTGTGCACTCGCGACTGCGTCGTATGACTCTCTGCCTGCCCGACTGAGCCCTCGTCGGGTGAAAGATCAGCACGTCGCTCGAAGGCTTTCTTCTCCGCGTGGATTGGGGGCCCCTGCCTCGCCTTCTTTGGGCCCGTCGGCTCTCGGCTCTGCCTGGGTCCTTACCTGGCTTTCTCCATTTCAGGAGGATCAAAGCCTCCAGCAAGCAACAGCAAAGGCAGCAATCTATCCCCTGTCGCTCGCTGGGTTTCAGAGGCCTCGCTTGGCGCCCCCTGTGCCTCAGGTGGGCCCTGCCCCACCATGTTGCCGGGCAGTGGGTGTGGGTGCCACTGCTGCGCCTGGCGCTGCTTATTTTTCAGCTGCTTTTTTTGGGCGAGCAGGGTTGTCCATCTTCACCCTGGGTATCTGGGCACAAGCCTCCCTGGCTGACTACATGCTACTGTCTGCAAAATCGATACCCAATGCCCCGCTGATATTGCTAGTCACGGGGGCTGCCATCACAGCGTGGGGTTTCCTTGGGTGTCTTGGGGTGGCGGCCAACCTGCCCTTCCTTCTGCGGGCCTATGGTTTCTTCCAGCTGGTAACGTTGATTGGGAGGGCTGGCTACTGGTCTTTCAGGACTCTTCTACCGGGGAAGACATTGCAGGAGGTTTCCGAAGTGGTCTGCACAGGGCAGTGCTAGCATACGCAGAAGACGAGGGCCGCGCTGATGCTCTGGATGGGCCTTCAGAGGGTGCTGAAGTGCTGTGGGGCAGAAGGCTGGCGTGACTGGCTCCTCTCTGACTGGGCTTACACAGGATGCCATTTCACCAACAGGCAGCTTGGGCAAACAACACATACTCTGTGTCAGTGCCAGACAGCTGCTGCATACGGCGCAAGGGCTGCATAACAGGCCTCTGCTAGAAGGGGCAGTGGAAGCATTGAAGCTGTAGGCATTCACCCGCATTGGCTGCTTTTTTCAGAAAAGTCTTCATTTTTTTGTCAATGATAATGTCTTTCACATCGCTGCTGCTGTACTGGGGCTTTGCTTTTACCCAGGTGGCAGGCATTGCCCTAGCATGTCTGCTCGCCAACCATCTTATCTTCTCAGCCTCGTAGGCAAAATCGCTAGGAAGGATCAAGCGAAAATGCTTTGATTTTAGAGGGCGTGTCTCCCACTGATACTATATGATATAAAGAAGAAGGAGACCTAGGATGAATTCAAGAAACCTACAGAATTTTGGGGACTATAGTGGAACTCCAAAAGTGCTTTTGGCATTTGTACATACATACAAATTCATTACTGCAGAAACTCTTGCATATCCATGCTTGTTTACAAATTGGTTTTCATGTTTATTAGACAGAAGTATGAGGAATAATAATGAGTACATCAAAACTATGTGCTAAATAAGCTGTGTTGAGTTTGATTTATAACAATCCATTGTATTATGCTTTACTGTCTCATAAAATGGAGTTATATAAGAATATGTATAGAATGGCTGTGGCAATGATTTCGTATCGAAAACCTGTTTGAGAAAGTGTAGATTAAAGTGATGTCTAGTTACAGTACTGAGTGAAAAATTGTAAATCTAAATGATCTAAATTTAGGATGTTATGAAGACTATGATTCTAGTTTAAGAGAAATATATTATATAGGGGTAAATATAGAGAATTAATCATGAATGTAATTTCCTTTACATTTTGTAATGACGCTAGTAGCTACACCATATACTACACTTGTGTAGCTGGACAACAGCAATTTTGAAAGGGAAAACTATACCTCTGGGCACAGGATTGGGCCCTTTGGGCCTAGCTGCAATTGCTCTTGCTGTCTAAAAACCACGGCATGATTTAATTTTACTCTACTGCATTACCTATAGACACACATTTTGTCAGAATGAAACTTGCTAAAACCTGTGATAAAAAACACTCAACCTGTTCACATTGTAATCTTTCTGGAAGAGTATGCAGACAACGTAAGAAACAACTACAATGCCTGGACAAGTCATTAGCCAGGTCTGATATGAATAGTTTTATGCTTTTGGCAATGTGCAAGCCTGAAATGTTAGTTATGTAAACTAATTAATAAAACGGTCTGCAACAAAATCAGTGGTTCCTGTTCTGACTAGTCTAGCATTGTAACATTCTCTTAGCGACACATTTTTAAAGGGCATTAAACTGTGTTTTTCGTCTTTCATTTCATTCATTTCATTTATCTGGTAGTACATCATCTAATAGCCAAGTCATGTACAATACAATCACAAAACAGCTTGTACAGCCGGTTTTAGGGACAACATGACAATATGAGTGTGCTATACATACCAGACTGTCGCCTCAGGCTGTCGTCTTTTCATTTAAAACTTTCCTGCAAAACAAAACTCCGGAAGCAGGTATTTGCATTTGAAAGCTATTGAACCACATGAAGGGCTCTATTTCTTCATCAGAAATATCCCATTCAAAATGCAAGCAGGTCTGTTTAAATTATCTTCCCTGAGGCGGCCAATGCTGTTCTGATCCTAAGCACCCAACACAATGTGGATTCATGGCTTGTCCAAGCAAATCTCATTTTGATCTGCAGTCACCTGGGCTGATTAGGATTTTTCCTTTAGTCTGGCCCCGGCCATGGAATCAGTTTATTTAGGTACAGCTTCTGTAAGAGGGTTGAAGGCTGAAATATAATTTCACTTCAGTTTCACTTTGATAACGACCACCTTCAAATTTATTTGAAAGATGCTATTGAAGGGCCTAGAAATTAAGAAGCCAACTTTAATCTATAGTTCCCACCCTCATTCTGGGAACGCAAAACCCACCAGAACAGTTCTTGGAGCCATTCTTCAAACAAGCAAAGGCAGCTTTCAAAAAGCTTTATGCCATGATCTGACCATCCATAGGTTAATTTTTTTTTTTTCATAAATTCCTAAAATGATGATGGACAAAAAGTGACTGCAGCACTGTCATTCATTTCTACAAGGACCTGAAACCAAGAACAAAATACCATTTAAAATCCACAGAGAGCATGGTTCTGTATTCTGAGCAGGCAGTCACATACACATACACATTCACATACAAAGCCGACGAAATTCCCATTCCACTATAAAACGGTGCCGCATCATCAGGAACTGTGCCCACTATTTAAGACGGTACTGGAGACTTAGTTTTAGCTTCACTTGTGCCCTTTTATCCTGTAAAAACAGTGAGATTGAGTAGAGAAACGTGATAAAATCCACTAAATTTGTTGGAAACAGATGTACAAAAACTAACTACGAAAACACCTTCACTATAGCAGCAGCGTCCACTCAATTAAAAACCCAGACCACGAAAACTAGCCTTGATGTTTAAACCAGACAGCAGCATAAAACTTAGGAAAAACAACTTTTTTTTTTAAAACCCTGCACCGAGAGCTAATCACCACGTATCACTGCCACAGCCACAATATCTCTTCAGGTCTTTCCTGGAATGTACTTAAGTGATTTGTTAGCTCTTAGCCCGCTTGCTTTGCCACAGTCAAACAGGCCGGAGACTCCACTGTTAAACCTCCCCAGTTCATCTTTTAGGTGGGCTAAAAAGATAACGGTTTGGCTTTATTTAAATTATTTAAAACACTGGCGCGCGTTTAACGGACTTCAGCGGTTTTGCACTGCAGCGATTGGAGTAAAACAAAAAAGGACAAATGATTAAAGAGGCGGGGTTTACGGGAGGAAAACGTTTGATTGGTCTCAGGGGACTCAATCTTTTACAATCTTAACCGATTTCCGCTAATTCAAAAATATTCTTTCTCCATTCTGTTGGATATGCATGTGGGTTGGTCCAGGTCGTAGAGAGAGAGAAATAAATTAATAAATAAATAAACAAAACAAACAACACCCACCAAGCAGGTGCTCTGAATTGCTCCAGGGCCCCTGCACTGTAGCCCAGATGAGTCCGTGCGTTAAATCGCCCTTGCTCATAGCTGCCCATGTCATACACCTCTGTTCAATGGCGCTTGTGGTAGATTTCATTGTCCCATAGCCACATAATTCCATCTCATCTGCATTTTGGGTGAAACATTAGGGACATTCATTTCCCATCTCGTGGGTACAGGCTCTTTCAGAAGACCTTTAACACTGCATTTCAACATTCTCATCACATTACAAACCAGCTCTGTCCGAGTACGAGCCGCTTTGCTGTGGTCACCCCTCGACCTGGCACATTAATCCCCTGCCCGGATTTAGATGACGCGGGTCTCGCGCGTTTCCATACACTTGCCAAACTAGCCCACTACAGCCACTGGGGTCAGTGTGCTCTCTCGCTCTCACGCGCGATGACCCAAACAAACAACTCCTTCTGCAGCGGCTCCCCTTTATACGTGGTCCCTGAGAAGGCTGCCTGTGGACACTTCTCTGGAGGCCGGCTCTCGTGTGGTCAGAGGCGCATGTTTCTCTCGGGTCGTCCTGCAGCCTCTAGTCGGACCTCGCTTTTGTGGCCATATTCTACGCCCGCGCTCGCGCTGCTGGGCCTGCATGCCGAGGGACTGTGCTGACAGACCCGCGCGGGCCCGAGTACATGAGCGGCTCCACATTTTACTGCCCGGCTTCCGATCCCGCTGCCCACTGCTACTGCGGACACCAGTTTCGGTCCTGTTCGCGGTGCAGCTGGGTGCGGCCGTATGTTATCTGGAGAGGTGGATGCTGCTGCCGACCGCAAGATCCTGAGCTCAGGAGTCCTTGCGGGCGATGGAGATTCAGGTGAAGGTGCTGGAACTGACCCCTTACTCGGTAACAGCAAGCGCTGTGATAGTGAGCCGCACAGGCGTAG
>JAMWET010004506.1:0-2500 GCA_024036415.1 Prochilodus magdalenae
ACACACACTTAAACTACACACAGGACACACTCACAGGAAACTACACACTCACAGGAAATAGAGCTGTTTTCTATGTAGCATAATGTGCAATACTAACAATGTGCAATATCTTTCCATTCCCCATGTGCAATAAAGAATAAATGTGCAATTTTCTGTAAATATTTTGCAATTATCTGTAAATATTTTGCAATTATCTGTAAATATGATTCTCCAGGGGTTTTGACTTTTACAGTTTTGTCAACTGCTTACACACAAAATACTTGCTTGTCACACAACTTTCTAAACATTTTCTTCAAACACCATAACCCCACACCAAATCTGCAAAACCATACACTAATTCTCAGTGTCTGACTCAGTTTTCAATTTCCTAAAACACATTTTGCAAAACTCCACACACAATTTTCTACCTAACACACAAAATTCAAACAGGAAGTTACTTGAATTCCTTTTTCAAACACAACCAATCAAAATGCCACACTAAATCACTAATGCTTCACCCTCACTCCTCACATGTGCAAACACTCATTACTTAATTGAACACCAACAAATCATTGCCTTAAATAGGTCACATGTCAAGATGTCTGTTTTGAAAAATGAATGACAATGCAGAGAGAGCCAGGAGAGTTGGAGGTAGAGGCAGACCACAAGGAGTTCGGGTTCGAGGAGGAGTAGTTGGAAGGGGAGGAAGAGGAGGAAGAGGACAAGGTAGACAGGGAAGAGGACGAGGGCAAAGAAGGGAAGCAAGGAGAGCTGTCTCAGATGAGATTAGGGCTACATTAATTGATCATGTGATCAACCATGGGTTGACCCATGAGGGAGGCTGGACTGAGGGTCCAGCCAAACTTAAGTCGATTTACGGTGTGGCCAGCCATAATCCGAGAACATTCAACGATCTAATATGAGAACAGGTATTCAACTATCTAATATACACATATTTATTCCAGTACAACTGTAAAATACATACAATTGTATGCTCTTATCATGTATATTACTGTACCTGTTATACTGCATTTCATGAATCATGAATGGTCAGTGTGGTGGGTTATCATACTATACTAAGGTACAGCTAACTGCAGGAAGACATTTCTGACTATATAACAGCAAACATTGACTATGTTTCTGAATCTTCTACAGAGTGGAAAGGCAAAGGAATCGTGGAGGGCGAGGGCGCAAATTCAGCGAAGAGCAAGAGACAGCGATCATAAATTTGGTTTTGGCGAATAATGCAATTAGAATTCGTGAAATCCAACACCATATTGTAAATGATGCAACTGTTTTCAGTAACATTGATACAGTAAGCTTGTCCACAATTCAGCGTATCCTCCAAAATAATCAGTTTGCGCATGAAGCAGCTCTACAGGGTCCCATTTCAAAGGAACTGCAACAGAGTAAAGAACCTGCGTCATGACTTTGTGAATGTATGTATGAATGCGAAACTACTTCCAGCACATTAGACTTGCACCTAACAAGCCAGATTATTGGGTTGTGCACGTGTGTATATATAAACTTTTGTCTCTTACAGAGAATTTTGGAGATGGATGCGAATGGAGATGTCCTCCATGAGTACATTTACATAGATGAGGTGGGGTTCAATCTGACAAAAACAGAAGAAGAGTGCGAAATGTTATTGGACAAAGGGCCATTGTGAATGTCCCTGGACAACGTGGGGGAAACATTACAATGTGTGCTGCCATTACAAATAATGGTGTCCTGCATCACCATGCAACACTTGGCCCCTACAACACTGCTCACATTGTAACTTTTCTGGATGCAATTTATCATATACTTGTTCCAGGTCAGCAGAATCCAAATCAGCAAAGATTTGTGGTCATATGGGACAATGTCAGCTTTCACCGGGCCCATCTTGTCCAGAACTGGTTTGTCGCTCACCCTCATTTCTTGGTTCTGTACCTGCCTCCATATTCACCATTTCTCAATCCGATTGAGGAATTTTTCTCCACATGGCGCTGGCGAGTATATGATCGTCATCCCTGTGCCCACATTCCACTTCTCCAGGCAATGGAGGAAGCATGTGGAGACATTGACATTGCTTCTATTCAAGGATGGATGCGCCACGCAAGAAGGTTCTTTCCTCGGTGTTTAGCGAGAGAGGACATAGCATGCGATGTGGATGAAGTACTGTGGCCAGACCCAGCCCGGAGGAGAGATGAAGCGTAGACACACACCCAACCCCCCAACCAACACCCACACACACACACACACCCACACACACACACACACACACACACACACACACACAATTTTTTTGGGAAAAAATTTAATTATTTTGTTTGAAATCAGCTTTTTCATAGATGTGTTTGGTTTCTCTCAAACTACATGTGGTGGTTGTTTTTTTTTTCTTCTTATGTTCTGTACAAATATTGTATTCAGAGCAGCAAATTATTTGGAAAAAATAAATATTTCTGGTTTCAATACTGCTTCTGTGTGTTGTACATTTTACCTTCTCTCTGCAAGTTTGTACGGAAATAAACATAGAATC
>JAMWET010004506.1:10000-15000 GCA_024036415.1 Prochilodus magdalenae
ACCTGGAGGCGTCACCCTTTCCCTGTCTGTCAGGCACAGCTCCATCATCTGTAACCAGAGTAACCCAGTCAGCTGGAAGAGGGATGTTCTGGAGATGGGAGAACGACTCTGTACTGATGGAGGTGAAGGTGTGTACACAGACACACACAGACACCAACACCAACACCAACACCAACACCAACACCCACACCGACACCAACCTCACCCAGAAGATTCAGACCCAAGCCTCTAGATGTGTTCTACAGGGGTGCCTTTGAATTAGTTTCAAATCAAAGTGTCGTATCTAGAACTCTGAATTGTAACACGCTTCTACGTGTCTCAGAAAGAACATTAGACATTAGAATCTGATTATGACAGGAGTCACTAAAGGACAAACAGAACCAGAACAAGGAAATAATGAGAGATCAATCAATCACTAATAACCGGTACCAGGATTCTCATCCGACCGGCCTTTCACAGAGCTGCTTAGTTCCCATCTACAGGTTATAAATATGAACAATGTAAAACTGCACTGTGACCAGCATTAAATAAGATCCTATAAGCATGTATATGGATATTGATGTATATACTGACGTGTTGGTGTGTATTAATATAGATTATCTTTCCTCTGCTGCGGTGAACAGGGCTTAATAAAATATTATCTTACACATTAAGATACACGATATGATATATAGCACAGGGGTCGGTAGTGACTGTAGCAGGACCCAGTCCATCCCCTCAGCACAGGGGTCTGGTAGTTAGACTAAGTACATGCTCAGTGGGGTTAGCGGTGGTCTGGTTGATTGTTGTGTGCTTTAAACCACGTCTAGAAATCATGCAGAGCATCTGAGAGCAAGCCCTCACCATCACAGGCACGTGATCACTTTGTGGTATGTGATGACCTAAATACCATGTACACAGCCTACACATGTGTCTTACAACAGTGGGGGGTGTGTTGTGTGTTTCAGGTGCAGTGTCTCCCTCTGCTGGTGTCTCTGTGTGTGTGCTGAAGACTGGGCTGTATTCCATCACTCTGATCCTCATGCTGTCTGCAGTCATCACCGTCCACATCAGAGCGAGACGGACCAGATCATCTTAAAGACATGGATGGAGTTACCCAGTTTATTATAGCTGTTATAGTTCCATAGTCCTGGATTATATAATCTCTTATTATAATCTACTCTACTGTAGAGCTGGATCTAACAGACTCTCTGTAGGGCTCAGACTTTTAGCAGCACTGTTGTAGCTTCTCAGAAATCAGCTGATTGGATGTACTAGAATATTGTAGCTGTATGTTTATTAGATGTACTATAATGTGTTTGTATATTCTGTTTATGTTTATGATCAGAATCTCATTAAAGATACGTGAGCTTCTCTGAACAGGCCGGGTTAATCAGTGGTGCTCCAACACAGTGCGTTTTAAAGTGGGCTTCAAATGAGCTTTTATATATGAACTACACGGTACTGAAGCTCCCTAAGACCTGCTGATAGGAACTGTTACCGTAGTGATGGAGCTCAGGCTGCTTAGGAAGTCTCTGTATCTGGAACATTCTGCAGTCTGCACAGATGAGTGTCTTTAAAGCCAATAAGAAAGTGGAGCTAATGAAGAGGAACAGGACTGCTACAGAGGAAGGCCAACAGGAACTGATTAATAAAATTAAGGATGAATTTAATTCACTGATCAATCAAACACCAACATCTGAAGACATCTCTTCAAGGCAGGAGGGAGTGCCTTCAAAGCATTTCCGCTGTCTGGGTAAAGTCACCATAAGAACGTCTCACGACCATCTTCAACATCCTGTCTCAAGTTGCAACGACAATGGTGCTGCAGCTGAGCTTAGTTTTCTCCACTCTGATCTCCATCACAGGTAAACAGGTCTCTGCATTATCTGAGTAAAGGGTGGAGGTTGTCGTAGCATGTGTGCCGGATCTTTTAAACAGAATTAAAACAGCACTTTTTGGGGTTTTTCTTGTTTTATTTGTATTTCCTGTTTGTGATCTGGTCTAAATCATCCTTAGCAATGGTGTAATGAAGGTGGAGTTACAGTTACATGTGAACATTTGCACTGAACTGTGTATTTAAAAAGTTGTAGCTGAATGGAGGTGTAATCTTTTACTCCTACAGGGTCCAGTGATGTGGTCAGAAGGGCCGGCAGTTCTGTTCAGCTGGACATCCAGCATACTGTACCACAATTTTATGACCTATCCTGGGTGTTTAACAGAACCAATAACGTTCTAAAATATTATTATGGGTCTAAAGCCCCTCGACAGTACCCTGCTTATGAACACAGAGTGGAGTTCAATATGGGAACCTACAACCTGACCCTGAGGAACCTACAGGACACTGATAGTGGACTGTATCAGGCAAGGGCATCTGGTAATGAGGTTACGGTTGTTGCTGAGTACCGACTCTCTGTGCGAGGTAAGTCTAGAACAAACAACAAAGAACCTACTTCCAGGTTAACTTAGAACCATTTTTTCACACAGGGGAATTCAGCCTCCACATCTAGCCCATCAGTGCAGTGACACGTCCACACACTAGTGAACACCTGGTAGGGGGCAGTGAGCACTAGAGCCCATCCTGAGGCTTATTCGAGAGATATTTCAGTAAAGTGTTAACGCTGGGTAACCCTCATCTTCAGCAGTGTGCAGATAATCCACACGAGGGGGTGTGGTGGGTAATTACAGCGAAGGGCCAGGTAAGTAGAATTTTAGTTGCTCCACAGCCCACTTGATGGCGAGGGGTTCTCATACCACAGGGGCATAGCGTAGTTCCACAGGGGACAGTCTCCAGCTAATGCACACCACTGGGGCTCGTCCTCATCCTGCTCCGAGGCCGTGCTCCAGAGACTGGGTTTGTATAAAGAAGGGTCGGGAGAAGTCAGGACTGCGCAGGACTGGTTCTGACATGAGGAAGAGCTTGAACTGGGCACGTTCAGTCTCTTCCCTTTCTTGGGAAGTATCTGAATTCTAATAGGGTGTGGCTATAGAGAGGTTGGGCTGGGCGCAGTGACTGATGGGACTCCACTTGTTGGGGTTCACTGTGAGTCTAAGAGATGAAGATGGTCAGTATTATTGGTCAGTATATACGGTCGACAGAGACAGAGAGAGAGAGAAATAACAAGATGTCCTGAACCTGAAAATGCTGTTGCTATGGTAATAAGGTATATTTACCTGTTAGATATGATCACATGGTCCGGTGAAGCACTTCCTCCCCCTGTAGTACTTCAGCTGTGTCAGTCTTCACAGTACAGTTACGCTGTGAAGGTGGAGGAGGTAGCTGATCACACTGGAGAACCGAGAGAACGTGCGGTTCCTGGTCTCATTAACTCTGAGGCACACTCGAGAGTTACAGTTGTGTCGCTCACAGCTGTGGTACAGGAAGCTGCACATCTGGCCATAAACCAGCTGGACCAACACGCAGGCCTTCCTCCACTCAGAGGATGATGTAACATGGCATAACTGCAGAATCCATATTCACACTGACTTCTACACCAGAGGCTCTGAAATGTCCTGTGTAACTAGAAGCTGGAGTTAGAAGCTGCTACAGCCAGGGAAGCTGTAGAACAGGTTCTCCAACAGAACCTCTATATGGTTTCCTCCTGTATTATTTCCATGCTATGCTAAGATAAAGCGGGTGCTGGATAGTGATCAGATAAACCATGAGAGTCAACAGACTACAAGAAGATCTGTCTGCTGTGTGAGCCAGCACCACATCATCACACCTCTCCAGGTGGATATCAGCTTCCTACTCAGACATGGAGACTCAGGTTTAGAAAAACATAACCAGCTTTAGGGAAGTTTGGAAATCTCGCCCGCCAGAAGTTCTCCGCATTAGCAACACGCTGCAACGCTAGCTCACAGGACCAAACAGCTTTCATGACGGAGGTCTGGAAGACTGAAGGAGGACAAGAGAGCCCATATGGCGTACAGGTCCTGACCCTTATACATGCACCATTTGAGCTGATGAAGAAGGACGTCCACAGCTGTGAATATGAAGAAGCCTCAGAAAGCCAGACGTGATGGGAAAGGCTGTGGTAGTCCTCCATCAGGTGTTCAATTTGATGAATCGCTCCTCTTCAGGATTAAAGAGTCTCTGGTGTACAGCTCCTCCTGGCCCCAGGTGTTGGTGGGGAAGGAGGAGAATGTTGGAACACCGGCACCTGAAAGCAGCAGAACAGGAGGATAGTCCTTTAAGGACGGGTGGCGGACTGTGATTGGCCAGAGGAATGAATGCACTGGGGTCTCCCTTCAGAACTTTTCATTTCTACATGAAATCTTAATGTTTTTGTTCCACACTTTAAGCTGAATAAAAGCCGAACTCAGCTCCAGGAACAGCACAGTACGACCGCTTTATCAAAGGAACTACGATCTGTGCTCCAGACTGGAGAACCTTCTGACAGGTCCATCGCACTCTGAGCTGTGTTCACCATGTTAACCGGTGCTGCTGTTGCACCTGCAGACACCTGTGCTTCTAGCTGCGACAGGGTTACCTGAAAGGTCATGGAAACAAAGAAACCTTTTCAGCTCATGTACAGGAAGGACGTATTCAGATTAGTGTGGCCTCAGCACTCAGCAGCAGCTCATCCTGAAGCAGCTATTTAAAAACCCCATCTAGCTTTCGCTTTAGGACTCTGGTACGATGCCTGCTATGCAGTGATGCTCACATTTCCAGTCTAGACTGATTAGGGAGGCACTTCTTAAGAGGAAGGAGCTTTAAAGAAATGAGGGTGTAGAGTGCAGTCTGCCTCAGTTCAAACGAAACATTAACAATCTCCCAATTTAAGATTCTATTACAGTACCAGGAGTTTCTCACACGTCAGGTGTGCTGTGCATCGTCCCGTTTAGGTAAATAGGTGGGGGTCTTAGTTCATGTAAACTCTGGGGGTATTCCAGAAAGCCTTACACAGGTACGATAACTCAGAGTTCAGGAAAACCCGAGATCTCTGGCTCTCTGGCAGCTTTACAGAACCCCAGCGCGGTGTGAACGCCACTGCACTCATGGAAACATGGCGTGTCCT
>JAMWET010004506.1:20000-197500 GCA_024036415.1 Prochilodus magdalenae
CAACCAACACTTCACACCTTGTCAGAAAGGCCCAACAACGCCTCCACTTCCTACCAAGGCTGAGGAGAGTCAACCTGCCACAGCAGCTCCTCTGCAACTTCTACAGATCCACCGTGGAGAGCATCCTGACCAGCTGCATCACTGTGTGGTATGGTAGTGCCACCTCTGCTGAGCACATCGCCGCATCTACCCTCCCACCCATACAGGACATCTATGACAAGAGATGTCTGAGGAAAAGCAGTCAGCATATCCTCAGACCCCCCACACCCCAGCCATCCCCTCTTCCAACCTCTGCCCTCCGGAAAGAGGTACCGGAACATCCAAGCCAGAACCACCAGGTTCAGGAACAGTTTCTACCCTAGAGCTGTCAAACTGCTCACACCAGCAACAGAACATGACTACACCACCACAGGAGTGGGAACAGGAGTGATATGCTCTCTCTCTCTATTGTATCTAGAACAGGAGTGAGAACAGGGGTGATGTGCTCTTTCTATGGTATCTAGAACAGGAGTGAGAACAGGAGTGATGGGCTCTGTTTAGTGTATCTAGAACAGGGGTGTGTACTCTGTTTAGTGTATCTAGAACAGGCGTGGTGTGCTCCGTTTAATGCATCTAGAACAGGAGTGAGAACAGGAGTGATGTGCTCTCTCTAGTGTATCTAGAACAGGAGTTGGAAGGTCTAGCTATTTTATTATTTACACTTTCTATTATAACAGAACCATAAAATACAGAAACAGCTCACCAACAAACCAGAACCACAACACGGACTAATGATCTGTCTTTGTTCTCTCTACAGGGTCCAGTGATGTGTTCAGATTGGTTGGAGGTTCTGTTCAGCTGGACACTCAGCACCCTGTACCGGAGTTTGATGATTTATCCTGGATATTTAATGGAAATATTAATGTTCTAAAATATTTTAATGAAACTACAAAAACACATCACTCTCCTGGTTATGAAGACAGAGTGGAGTTCAGTAATAGAACCTACAGTCTGACCCTGAAGAACCTACAGAAGACTGATAGTGGACTGTATGAAGCGAGAGCGTCTGATAATAAGGTCACAGTAGTGGCTGAGTACAGTCTCTCTGTGTTGGGTAAGTCTTACGGTGTGGAGTCCAGAGCAGGAAAGTGTAGTCCAGGTACACAGTACTCACCACTACACAACACACCTCAACACACCACTACTCAACACTACACAGCACACCTCAACACTACACAACACACCACTACTCAACACCACACAGCTGTTATCAGCCCTTATCTAACCATCTACATACAGTACTATAAGCCTACTGAGGTCAGAGGTCGTGTGGAGAAATGCTGTAGTGATGTTTAGACGTTTAGTGTTGGAGTCACTCATAAACAGCTCTGTTACACTGGAACCCTGAGATCTATCTTTACTGAGGGGAACATTAATAATTAAAAACTCATTTTACAGATTCTGTGAAAAGGGCTTCAGAACTTTAGGGTAGTTAGTCTCTCAATAATTATCAAAAATTCTATAATTTAGGAACCAAATAATTGAAACTTTGAATTTGGTTCAGGACTAGATTCTGAGCTCTTATAACGAATTTGGTGCATTTACATTGAAAGCGGGCGCTATAAAGGGTACATGTTTCTCAAAAACCGACCAAGCTGAAATTGTGCAGACTTCGTCTTTAAGACAGTCTATAAACGAATAAGGACAAGTTGATGCATCAAAATTTATGGACACCATTAGCCAATCAGCTTTCTGTAGACATTTGACAGGATTAACATTAACCAATCATCATGGACCTTGAGTGGTGTGTCTACAGAGATACTTTCTATCAACCAGTGAAGTTTCATCTGATTTGGCCACTTGGGGGCGCTATTCATAAAAATACAGTGTTTATTACACATTACTTACACATATTTCTGCATGTGGTCAAAATATAGGTTTAGCTTTATGTAGTGCAGTTTTCTGAACAATTTTGCAAATACAAGTACATTAAAAAATCGTACTTTTTGTGCCATCTTTAACTGTATGGGAACTGCACTTTTCAAACTAGTCTCTGGATTTTGATCCTAACTTTTCAACATTGGTCTAGAATTACTCGGTAGAGTCTCTACGTAAATGATTATTAAAATGAAGTTGACTTTTTTTTTACTTAGCATGACTTCTAGACATCAAACACTTTGGCCTTGGCTTTTATAGTTAATATGGCTAAAACTCCTCAGCCTTTATTCAGATTAACTTTTATGAAACTTAATCTGAACCAAACAGCCCTGCACATACAGCTGTTTCAGAACCTGAGCTGTGTGTCGTATACCAGCCTGTACTTATAGAAATGATCTCTAACACTTTAATCCATGCTCTAACTATCTGTACACATGAGCCTCAGCCCATATAATGTGAAGACTGCTCTTTAATTATGGCAAATGATCAATAATCTTATCGCTTGGATCCTTTCTGACACAGTCTAAGGCCTTTAATCTCACTACTGTCTGCCACTATAGCACCTTATGATATATGGGCCGGTACACATGAGCCTCAGCCTCTATAATGTTAACAGACCACTTCCTGTTTTGCCTCTCTGTCTGTAAACAAGGTCCAAAGTGCTTTAGGCCTTGTGAGGCCTCGCTGGTCCAAACCGCCTCACTAGACGCATACATGCTAGGAAACGGACTGCTGCTTGTAGCTATAATTTTTGTTTTTGTTATTATTAGTATTGATCTTTATAAGGTTCTGAGACTGATAAAGTTTATAAGCTCTGAGTTGTTGGTGTCTGGTGTTTGTGTGAGATTAGTATCAGTACAGTGATCAGTGTCTGTGTGTGTCTACCTCAGATCCAGTGGAGGATCCAGTCCTGACTCACCAGCTGAACAATGACACCTGTAACATCACTCTCACCTGTAGAGGTCATGACCTCTCTTTCAACTCCAGCTGTTATGATAAAACCTGCGAGGAGAAGAACAAGACATCACCTGGAGGCGTCACCCTTTCCCTGTCCGTCAGGGGCAGCTCCATCATCTGTAACCATAGTAACCCAGTCAGCTGGAAAAACAAAACTTTGGAGATGGGAGAACTTACACGACCCTGTACAGATGGACGTAAAGGTGTGTACACAGATAAATACAGACACCAACACCAACACTGACACCGACACCAACACCGACACAAACACTGACACTGACACCCTGTTATATAAATCCTGCTGTTCTTCTGTTCTAAGATTGACAGTCTTTCTCCCCCGTTAGGAGAACACGGTGCACAGGGAGACGACTCGAAATCTACAGTGGTCGTGGTTTCTGTTGTTGCTCTGGCTGTTGTCGTCATCATCTTCATCTCCGTATATGTGTACCGGAGGAGATCATCAGGTACGGCCTTTATACTCCTCTGTGTGCTCAGGGTGAATTAAACTCTCCTCATTTTCTCTCTTCAGGAGTTTCAGAAGAACAGCTGTACAGTTCTGTACCTGGTGTTTCAGGTCAGCCGGTTAAACAGATGTTGGTGTTATGTACTACTTAAAACAGCTGGATACAGAACTACTAGTGTAGAGGATCTGGTGTAGTGTCTTGGTCTGGTGAGGTCAGGGGTTTAGGGTGTGTAATGAAATCTGTTCTGGTATTTTATAGATCCATTATTCTAATAACCATAACTGGATCAGATTATTACAGACACCAGTGGAGTCAGTGATAGAGACGTCTGTGTTAGATACAGAGCTCTGCTGTCCTGCTGCAGGGCTCACTCTAACCTGTGGGGACACAACTACGAAAAATGCTTCCACTGCCCACAAGGTTTAACCAGTTCAGCCATTTTTTGAAACTCGACTAATGAGAGAGCCTAGTAGTTTTACACCAGTGGGCCATGGCGGAACTGATCCGAGCTGTCAACAATCAGTTATTTATTTAACCAGGAAAATTCAGCACAATATACACGATTAAACACACAATTAAATTTAAACAAACAACAGAAAATACTGTTGTGATTATTAATTACTAAAAAGGTTATATTTGGGTCAAACCGGTCAGGAAAGGTACTAGATAGTTATGTTTATATTTTCAGCCCTTTTTTTATTGTGTGTTGTATGTTTAAGATGGTAGAGGAGAAAAAGTAGAGAAGGCTGAATACTGAATACACAGTACTAAATATATTCAGTGGAGTATTCTATAATACACAACAGTGTAACATCATCTAAATACATTTACTGTACATTCATTCAGGAAATGATTCTGCAAATATTCTTAATAAAACTATATAAATATACTATATAAATATAAAATATACTATAATACTATATATGTATGTAGTGTTTACTGTTATATACTCAGTAATAAGAATTATGATTATCATAACAGCTGAAGTGATTTTTCTAGGCTGCACGTTTTGCAGAGTAGACTCTTTTCCCAGGTGAGGATTAAACCCCAGCGCAGAGGTGTTCCCCACAGCTGTACTGTAAAACCTGAACACATATATTTACATAATGTATATATTTCACATGTTTATGTAATTTTTCTTTAATTGAGTCTAAAGAATACGGGCTGATGTGGATCTTTAATATTATGGAATGGCTGTGGGATGGTTAGAGGAGTTATGGGCCGTCCCTCACTCCTTCATTGTACTATGTGTGTCTGCTGGCGCCTCATAACCTGCTTACTAACTCCAGCTGTGGATCAGTACAAATAACACAGCTGTGGATATTAAGGACTGTGTCTACAGAAACTGTTCATCAATAAAGGTTCATATTTCATTTCCCATTTAACCCTGTACAGGTAACCCACAGCCTGGCCTTCGCTATGCAGCAGTGGTGGTAAGATTTAAATCATTCTTATTTTAATTAATTTACTAAAGGTTTATACTGTTACTCCGTCCCAGATCCTCTAGAGACAAACAAACACTGAATATTATGTAAGGGAATTTCTTTACTTAATACTTTCTACAGACCACTAACCCAGAAACAGTGGAGATGTCTACTGTGTCCAGTGCTGTTAAGATGGGACCACAGTGTACAAGTACTGGAGAGTCCAGTCAGACCCGTCCAGATCCTGAGAACGAGGTGAGAATGACCAGCGTCTATAAACTGTTATAGTTTAAATGAACTTCTGATTAATAATGATGTTCTAATGATAATTCTGTTAGTGCTGGAGTTAGTTACTGCAGCTGGAGCTGTTAAAGGTACTACAGTTCTAGATAGAGGAACGTGTGTGTTCACACACAGGAAGGCCTGATCAGAGCTGCAGTGTTTTTCTTTGGACAGTGGTGATATATTTTTCCTCGCTCTAGTCTTTTGTTTCCTATTTTGTACTTAGTATTTATACTGTAATTGTTTAGTACTTAGTATTTATACTGTAATTGTTTAGTACTTAGTATTTATACTGTAATTGTTTAGTACTTAGTATTTAGTAGTCCAGGAGTGAGAGCAGAGTAAGAAGTGCAGCTGCTTGTTTCTCTGTGCATATGACAACTGAATATTTCAGCTCTCAGAACTCCTCCTGAGTCCAGCGGTTCTGACTTTCCCTGTTCTTTATTTGTGGAACTGTATCCGTGTATGTTCTGCTGTAACACTGCTACCTCTTTACTGAACTGGCTCTGTGTCCTGAGCTCGGTGACGGGTCCTCTGTTGGTCCTCTGTTGTACTACACTGTGTAAACCTCGAGCCTCTGTAGTCTAGAACGTTAGTACAGTCGTATGTGCAGCGTGTGATCAGATAAAGGCTCAGTGTGTTGATGTCAGACACGTTTACAGAGCGTACTGTGTAAAACCATCTGTATTTTTTAGGTTCTGTTCAAAACTGCCAATAATATTTAATAGGCAATTCTAATAACTAATTATAATATATATTATCAGTATCAGAGCGTCCACCGTTCCTTTCTGCAAACTTGCTTAAAGTTTTTCATAGAAATCTGGAAGGATGTTTTTCCACACTTCCAAAGTTCAGTTTTAGAAGTAACACATTCAGTGATGTCGAGGTCTGGACTCTGGGGTGGTCAGTCCATTGTTCTGTCTTGGTTGATCTCCTTTACTCAGCGAGGAGCTTCTTCACAGCGGAACCTCAAATTAAACCCGTAGTGTTGAGGTGTCCTCTCACAGTGGAAGGATGGATTGTGCTGGTGGAATGTTCATGTAGGAGGGCGTGTGTTAGGCCAGTCAGGAATTGGATGTCAGTCGGAGCTGGAAGCGAGAGCATGTATATGTGAGCCGAGCATAGAGCGAGCCGTGGGCAGAGCGTAGAGCGAGCCGTGGGCAGAGCGTAGAGCGAGCCGTGGGGCGAGCGTAAAGCGAGCCGTGGGCCGAGCGTAGAACGAGCCGTGGGCAGAGCGTAGAGCGAGCCGTGGGCAGAGCGTAGAGCGAGCCGTGGGCAGAGCGTAGAGCGAGCCGTGGGCAGAGCGTAGAGCGAGTCTTGGGTCTAGCATAGAGCTAGCTGTCAGCTGGGTGTAGAGCGAGCTGTGGGCAGAGCGTAGAGCGAGCCATGGGCCGGGTGTAGAGCGAGCTGTGAGCTGAGCCTTGTTTGGTGGGTCATGGCTGTGACCGACCACAGTCATTTAATAAAGCTTAACTTTAATTTTTTACTAGAACAACTTATCATTCTGCTTCCTAACGTCACAGCACAGTACCCCACCTCTCCTACCACTAACACAGCCTATCAGCCACACCTCCTGTCACTGTTTCAGATCTGAAGCAGGAGTGGAGCTTGACTTTCTCAGAGATTAATTCTGTAAACCTGTTTATCTGAAGGGGACAGTGTTAGTGAGGACCAGCTCTCCCAGGCAGTTATTCAGAGTCCCAGTTTCCTTATGGAGGTGGACTGTCTTGTTTCTAATCTCGTCAGAAGTATCTCGTAATGGCTGTTCTGATTCTGACTTTTGCACAGTACTTTAACGATGTCTGTAACAAAAGTATCAATATTATATTGTCAAGTCCTGTCCTGTCCTGTTTCGTCTCGTCTTGCCTGTTTGTCTCCGTTTTGGCTGGGTTTCTGTTTCTGTCTCTTTCCCATGCCGGTTTCTGAGGACGTCGCAGCAGGCCTGCCGGCCTCCGAGGACACCACACCAGGATGGTCTCCCTCCGAGGACACAGAAGCAGGCCTGTCTACCTCCGAGGAAGCAGCAGCAGGTCCGTCTACCTTCAAGGACGCAGCAGCAGGTCCGTCTACCTTCGAGGACGCAGCAGCAGGCCCGTCTACTTCCGAGGACGCAGAAGCAGGCCCGTCTACCTCTGAGGGCGCAACAGCAGGCCCGTCTACTTCCGAGGACGCAGAAGCAGGCCCGTCTAGAGAAAATTATACATCTAAAGTTCCACATTATATAGACTACTAAAATTAACAACACAACAAACATCAGGCTGAAGACCCAAAATGTTATCCCCAACACTGAATAACTTAAGACTTAATAACACTAACAATATCACACGTGACTATCTGCTTAGATAAAAACACCCAAGGTGATCACAGGCAGGGCTTAGAGATACGCGTGGTTCGCGCATGCACATGCATGCAGAATTCTCACCTCCAGCTACATTATCTGCCGAAACATCTTGCAACACTAACCACACACCTTCAGAGGAGAGGATGCACAGACGTCTCACTCTGCTGACTGTTGGAGTTTGGCCTTGTCATAGATTATTAAAGGTGCTTGTTACATTCTTTACAAAACAGCACATACACACAGTTACAGATACATGTGGTTTACATGTGCAGCGATATTCTCATCTCAAGTTATATTAAATAATTTGCTGCCTTAAGAACCTTCAGAATATTACAACCATTTATTTAATGAAATAAATGGCTGTATAAATATATTTCCATATAATTTTTAAATTGGGCATATTGTCACCGTATCTATATTTAGGTTTTAAATGATCTACTTATTTAAATTAATACATTAAATACTGTTTACACCTCTGTTGACTGTTTACTGTGTACCATCAACTATATGGTAAACAGACCAAAAGAAATGGCTCAAGGTGCTTAGATAAGGCATCTAAAGCTTGCACTATAAATCTGTTTGTGTCTTAAGAGTTCTTTAGGGTTTCACTGGCTGGAAAGAAGCGGCATTGTGGTGAATTTGTTGTAATAATGGTGATGTAGGTTTTTATGGCCTCATGTTAAAACGTTGTGTGCTGTATAGAGGAGATCTCACCTCAGCTCTGCTCCTATACACTCCGGTACGGCTGTGTTACTATAGATGTGTGTTTACAGTGGGGTCCGACGGCATGCGGTCGCTTTGGAAATCTTCCTATTTAAACCTGGAAATAAACAACAAAGATTAAATTTTTTTTTAAGAATGTAAGAAACAGTATGATGTATGATAACTAAAAGAATCAAAAAAAGACAAAAAACTTAAAAAAAACTCTGCAGTATTCCTTTAGAAAAAAAATCTAAGCAAATCTGTAATACTGACCATTTTAACATTTTTGCTGTTTGGAGCATTTTGACCTCCACTGAAGCAGATGTGCAGAAGGCTTTTCTGGGCCCTTAAAGTACACTCCACAATGCATTGTATTAACCTGACTGCTTCTCAAATTTAGAGGCCACTGGACTTTAACTAGTGGTGGGTAACAGTACACAAACCAAGCAGTTCAGTTAGAGATCCTAAAATCCTCCTCTAGGTTCAGTGTCAGTTCCTCCCTTTAGACCTCCACTGGAGTAACAGTACTAAAGTATGTACCTTCAGATGTACTTAAGTATGGAGAGTAACAGTACTAAAGTATGTACCTTCTGATGTACTTAAGTATGGAGAGTACCAGTACTAAAGTATGTACCTTCAGATGTACTTAAGTATGGAGAGTACCAGTACTAAAGTATGTACCTTAATATGTATGTAGCACCTGTGCTTTCTAAAAATAATAAAAGTGGCCCTAACTTGGAACTAGGTTCGATCAGCGGTACGCCTTAAAGTCAGAGAGACTAGATGGGAAGTGGAAAGATGAACACGTTTATTGTTCACAACAATGCAATAAACATTCAGCGCTGGTTTCATGAAATAAATAAAATAAAATAAATAAAATAGAGCTCTTCCAACAAAAAGGAAAATTAATTGGATAGTCCTTTAAATTGAAAACCACACTGTCCCTTAAATAGGTGGCACCTGATCCAAAATAGAATCCAGTTCGTATCCTTGTACGTATACAGAGAAGGAATTTAGCTTATTGCTCTCAGTAAGCTGTGTTACCTAGGTTACTACCCATGTAGGATAAATAATGTTCTTAATGTCTTATCTGTTGTTGTATAAGGAATTTGAGATATCCAAAAGTCAGGGCAGTTGTACGGTAGGCCACACCACTTCTACAACCATCAGCAGTCTCGCTGGGCTTGGCTCGCCATCCCAGGAATCTCCCGACTCAATTTCTGTCTCTAGCAAAAAAAAACAATCTACACAATAGTGCAGATTAGTAAACTATTCTGTTTCTAACATGAGATCTCATTAACTCTTTCTCCTTCATTTAGGACAACACGTTACAACCAACTAATGGTATACTTGGCTTTTTTACATCACAGTAACATTACTAATTTATGTAAGGAATTACCATACATCACCTAACAATTTTAATATTTTATCATAAAATATTATCAATAATAACATTAATAACGATGAATTACTGTTTTTCTTTATCTGTTTTAATCTGTAACTAGTATTTTTTTCCTTTTTACCCTCCATTTTAGTAAACCCATAGCTGTACTTATTTAAAGTGCACATTCTTATGTTGAAACATATTCACCAACAACATATTTACATTACAACCCATTAAAGTACATCAATTCAACCAAACAATTGTTATAAAAGTTAAAAGAATACATGTACTGCCTCTGTAAGGCTTCACCAGGCTAACAGTGCCTGTCCTAACCGAATGAATTAGAGCTAGCTAGCGGTTAGCCTCGGCTAGCGGCTAGCTTCGGTTAGCCTCGGCTAGCGGCTAGCTTCGGTTAGCCTCGGCTAGCGGCTACCTTCGGTTAGCGGTTTGCCTCGGCTAGCTTCGGTTAGCGGTTAGCCTCGGCTAGGATTATCATCAACTATCACCTTAGTGCATTTACACTAGTGCCAATACACCTCCATAACTCCGACTGGTTATTTATTTCCCTCGTTCCTCTTGCAAAGCATCTAAATGTATATACAGCAGGGTGAACTCTTTCAGAGGTTAGCTAAGCTAGCGCAACTCACCGGAGCTCCCTTCAAACGCTCGAATATTCTGTGAAAACTGCTTCTCTTCAGGGTTTACAGCTGAAATACTGACATAAGAACAGCTCATTAGCCTCAATATGTGACAATATTAAACTTTTAAGGGGTTTTATGCAATATTTTTGTACCGTAAATCCTTCAGCTGCTGGAGCACCCTGCACACATGGCTCTTCCATTAGTAAAAGGGAAAAAACGACAGAACCCACTTCTTTTGCTCCTATAGACGCACAGACAGTGTATAGCGCCCTCTTTAGAATGCTGCAAGCTATTTCACTTCCAAATGATATATGGGGTTCTAGTAGCTCCATATTTCATATGGATTACATGTACTTAAGTATGGAGAGTAACAGTACTAAAGTATGTACCTTCAGATGTACTTAAGTATGGAGAGTACCAGTACTAAAGTATGTACCTTCAGATGTACTTAAGTATGGAGAGTAACCGTACTAAAGTATGTACCTTCAGATGTACTTAAGTATGGAGAGTACCAGTACTAAAGTACGTACCTTCAGATGTACTTAAGTTTAGAGAGTACCAGTACTAAAGTACGTACCTTCAGATGTACTTAAGTATGGACAGTACCAGTACTAAAGTATGTACCTTCAGATGTACTTGAAGTATGGAGAGTAACAGTACTAAAGTACGTACCTTCAGATGTACTTAAGTATGGAGAGCAACAGTACTAAAGTACGTACCTGCAGATGTACTTAAGTATGGAGAGTAAAAGTACTAAAGTACGTACCTTCAGATGTACTTAAGTATGGAGAGTAACAGTACTAAAGTATTTACCTTCAGATGTACTTAAGTATGGAGAGTAACAGTACTAAAGTACGTACCTTCAGATATACTTAAGTATGGAGAGTACCAGTACTAAAGTATTTACCTTCAGATGTACTTAAGTATGGAGAGTAACAGTACTAAAGTACGTACCTTCAGATGTAGTTAAGTATGGAGAGTAACAGTACTAAAGTATGTACCTTCAGATGTACTTAAGTATGGAGAGTAACAGTACTAAAGTATGTACCTTCAGATGTACTTAAGTATGGAGAGTAACGGTACTAAAGTGTGTACCTTCGGATGTACTTAAGTATGGAGAGTAACGGTACTAAAGTGTGTACCTTCGGATGTACTTAAGTATGGAGAGTAACGGTACTAAAGTATGTACCTTCGGATGTACTTAAGTATGGAGAGTAACAGTACTAAAGTATGTACCTTCAGATGTACTTAAGTATGGAGAGTACCAGTACTACAGTATGTACCTTCAGATGTACTAAAGTATGTACCTTCAGATGTACTTAAGTATGGAGAGTACCAGTACTAAAGTACGTACCTTCAGATGTAGTTAAGTATGGAGAGTACCAGTACTAAAGTATGTACCTTCAGATGTACTTAAGTATGGAGAGTACCAGTACTAAAGTATGTACCTTCAGATGTACTTAAGTATGGAGAGTACCAGTACTAAAATATGTACCTTCAGATGTAGTTAAGTATGGAGAGTACCAGTACTAAAGTATGTACCTTCAGATGTACTGAAGTATGGAGAGTAACAGGAGCATGATTTATTACGGCTCTAATGTTCTATTATCATTTCTGGAACAGGACTCTTCATCAGCTCAGTGTAGGTGAAGAGACTCTAGTGATGAGATAAAGTGACCGGTGTACGCCACAAAAATAAGTTACACATACATAGTCACTGTCCACCACTGACTTTAGGAGAATGTCTATTTTGAAAATCCTTTTACAGTCTACGACACATCTCGGTATGGAGCTGTAGAGGTTCCTGATGGTGTCCTGTGATAATCCATCCCATGCAGCTTGAACATCCTCACACAGTTCCTGCAGATGGTGCGGTAGGGGTGGAGGTGGAGGGATGGAGAGTAACAGTACTAAACAGGCCTTCTGGACGTATGACACATGACAAACAAATGACAAAAATGAATTCAATGTTAAAATATGAAGAACCTTTCTGGCAGCCTGACTGGAGATGTGATCACTTGTGATATTAAAGTAACCATTTTGTCTGACCTGTTATTAACTGGGGTATTTATTACACTTTTAATACTGTTATATTTATCATTTTGTTCCTGCAAAACTGCTGTAACTGTTTAAACCAATAACACATTTAATGACTCCATATAGTAAAAACATTCATATTAAAAAATATTAATCATTCAAAATATGACTATAATGCAAAGTCAAACCGAAACACCTGGTTCCTAAACGTTATTACATCATTACCACTGCATTAATTATTACAATTGTAACCCAAAACCATAGGTGGTGTACTATTGCCGCCTAGAGGCCTTTTTGGTATTGCTGGTTGAACATACAAAACCTTCTATACAGGTGCTGGTCATAAAATTAGAATATCATGAAAAAGTTGATTTAAAAAAGTTGATATATTTCAAGTGTTTATTTCTTTTAATTTTTAATGATTATAACTGACAACTAATGAAAACCCCAAATTCAGTATCTCAGAAAATTAGAATATTGTGAAAAGGTTAAATATTGAAGACACCTGGTGCCACACTCTAATCAGCTAATTAACTCAAAACACCTGCAAAGGCCTTTAACTGGTCTCTCAGTCTAGTTCTGTAGGCTACACCATCATGGGGAGGACTGCTGACTGGACAGCTGTCCAAAAGGCGACCACTGACACCTTTCACAAGTAGACAAGACACAAAAGGTCATTGCTAGAGAGGCTGGCTGTTCACAGAGCTCTGTGGCGAAGGGAAGGAGAAGGTGTGGTGGAAAAAAGTGTACAAGCAGTAGGGATAACCGCACCCTGGAGAGGAGTGTGGAACCAAACCCATTCAAAAATGTGGGGGAGATTCCACAGATAAAGTCTCCACAGTCAGTGATGGTTTGGGGTGCCATGTCATCGGCTGGTGCTGGTCCACTGGGTTTTCTGAGGTCCAAGGTCAACGCAGCCGTCTACCAGGAAGTCTTAGAGCACTCCTGCTGCTGACCAACTGTATGGAGATGCAGATTTCATTTTCCAACAGGACTCGGCACCTGCACACAGTGCCAAAGCTACCAGTACCTGGTTTTGGGGGGGGGTGGGGGGGTGTTGTGTGTTCCAGGTTCAGTGTCTCCCGAGGAAACAGCATTTTATCATGTTTTGTCCCGTGCAGTGTGTTCACGTCTTGAAGCCCACATACAGCCATGAGTTCCTGCTTGATGCCAGCAGAAACAGACTTTTGGAGTTTAACTCCGAGAAGAGCTACGAGTCTGCGGTCTGCTCAGGAGACCGGCACCACCACCGAACCCCACTGCTGCGTCTCACCCACTCTGTAGGTGCCTCAAGCAGCGCAATAGGAAGCAGAAGAGGGGTAAGAGCGGAGGTATCCGAGCAAGGCTAGGGTCTAGCCCACACAAGCCAGCCATCCCCACCATGATACTGGCCAACTTACGCTCTTTGGACAATAAACTGGACTAGATTCGCTTACAATGGTCAACCCAGAAGACTGTGAGAGACTGCTGTGTTTTTGTGTTTATTGAAACTTGGCTCAGCAACAGCATCCCGGACCACACACCAGCTCAAGCGGCTAACATGCCATCAGGCGGACAGAGAGCTCGCTGAGACAGGTAAGATCCTCGGCGATGGGCAGTGTTTACATGAGTGATGCTTGGTATTGTAACGCTGCTGTGGTCTGCAAATACTGCTTACCGTTAGTGGAGATTATGGCTATTAGGTGCCGACCCTTCTGTTTACAGAGGGAAATTTCTTCTGCTGTTTTGATTGCAGCTAGCTATATCCCTATGAGCTCCAACAACAACTAGGGCTGACATGTGTTCGAAATACGGAACAAATCACGTCCTGTATTGGTTTAATACGGGACGCAACATTTAATTGCGAAATAAAGGGCGATTCCGTATTTTTTCACGGGACGGGTGGCAACACTAACAACAACAGTAGGAGTGAGGCACTGAACAAACTGTATCAACACATCAGTGAGCAGGTGGCAGCCCACCCGGATGCATTCTTAAAGTTCTTGTACGTTTTGGTAAGCTTTAGCCTAGGGTCTCCGACTGACATTCGACTCGTCAATTTCCAGCGGGCAGCCCTATCGTCCTTATTGTCTTCAGTGTCTTATTGTCTCTTTTATGTTTATATCTCAGGGCCCTTATTTTATTTTATTCTACTGTATGTCTAATTTATGTTATTGTTTATTACTCTTGTTCTTGTTTTGTTGTAATCTTTTAATCGTTAAATTTCAATCCCCTGTGTATGTGGTATATATATATAGAAGTATTGACAATAAAACTACTTGACTTACAACGACAATGGTGCTGCAGCTGAGCTTAGTTTTCTCCACTCTGATCTCCATCACAGGTAAACAGGTCTCTGCATTATCTGAGTAAAGAGTGGAGGTTGTCGTAGCATGTGTGCAGGATCTTTTAAACAGAATTAAAACAGCACTTTTGTTTTTTTTTCTTGTTTTATTTGTATTTCCTGTTTGTGATCTGGCCTAAATCATCCTTAGCAATGGTGTAATGAAGGTGGAGTTACAGTTACATGTGAACATTTGCACTGAACTGTGTATTTAAAAAAAAAGTTATAGCTAAAAACGTGTTTGAGCTGAATGGATGTATAATCTTTTACTCCTACAGGGTCCAGCGATGTGGTCAGATTGGCCGGCAGTTCTGTTCAGCTGGACATCCAGGATCCGGTACCACAATTTGATGACCTATCCTGGCTGGCTGTTTAACAGAACCAATAACGTTCTAAAATATTATAACTAAGTCTAAAACCCCTCGACAGTACCCTGCTTATGAAGTGGAGATCAATAAGGGAACCTACAGTCTGACCCTGAAGAACCTACAGAACACTGCACCTTATCTACGGTGCCCAGGGAGCAGTTAGGGGTTAGGTACTTTGCTCAAGGGCACTTCTGCCTCCTATGCAGATAGCAATGGTTTTAGTGCACTGATACAACAGAATTTAGAGCCCATCCTGAGGCTTATTCGAGAGATATTTCAGTAAAGTGTTATCACTGTGTAACTCTCACCATAAGCAGTGTGCAGATAACCCACAAAAGGGGGTGTGGTTGGTAATGAAAGTAAAGGGCCAGTTAAGTAGAATTTTAGTTGCTCCACAGCCCACTTGATGGCGAGGCCTTCTCATACCACAGTGGCATAGCGTAGTTCCACAGGGGACAGTCTCCAGCTAACGTACACAACTGGGGGATCATCCTCGTCCAACTCTAGGCTTGCTTGAAAGCTTGAAAGTGGCACCGAAATCCTGCAGTCCACTCTTCAGTCAACTCCCGATACTGTGGCTCTGATAAAGAGGAAAATGGTTAGAAGGAAAACGCTCAAGCCGTGGTACAACGATACACTAAAACAAAAAGCTCATAGCCTGGAATGTAAATGGCATATAACAAAATTAGACTGCTTCCTAAGTGAGTGGAAGAACACTGTCTTAGAATAGAACACGCCCTAAACACAGCTACAGCTAACTACTTCTCATCAGTCACTGAGAAAACCAAAACTAATCCCAAAGTCCTGTTCAGCACGATATCTAAACTAACTAGCAACATTAATCAAACTACATACAGCTGGGATGACTTTAGCAGGTTCCTCACAGACCAGATAGAACACATTAGAACACTAACCCAACATACATCTGTAAATCTAGTAACACAGTATGACGTGTTTCCTGTCAGCCCAATAGGTGAACTGGCATCCTTTAGCTCCATTACCCAGGATGAGTTAATTAAGCTAATTAGCTCCTCCCAATCCTCGACCTGCATCCTAGACCCAATACCGACAAAACTTCTCAAACAGATCGTCCCCTGCATGGTTAAACCTCTGCTCTCTATCATTAACTCGTCCCTCTGCCTTGGACATTTACCTAGCAACTATAGACCAATCTCCAATCTCTCTTTTTTTATCAAAATCTTAGAAAAAGTGGTATCGCAACAACTTTGCTCCCACCTACATGAGAACTCTCTTCATGAGATGTTTCAGTCTGGCTTTAGACCCCACCACAGTACTGAAACGGCTTTAACTAGAGTAGTGAATGATCTCCTGGTGTCACTTGATAATGGTCAAGTCTTAGTTCTTTTAGATCTCAGTGCTGCATTCGACACCATTGACCACACGATCCTCCTTGACAGACTAGAACCTCAATTTTGGCGTTAAAGGACAGGCTTTATCCTGGTTCAGATCGTATCTCACTGACCGCTATCAGTTTGTTAGTCTCAACAATAGGCACTCTAGTCATACTCTAGTAAGATATGGTGTCCCTCAAGTACAGGTACAAGTACAGGACTCTACTCCTAATATATAAATCAGTGAACGGTCCGGCCCCCCAGTGTCTCAGCGAACTACAGCAGGTGGTCCAGCCTTTTCCTGTGGAGCCCTGAAACTCTGGAACCTTTATCCGTTCGGGAATCAGACCCACTCTCTACATTCAGAACTAGAGTCAGAACTTACTGGCACCAGCACTCAGCTAACACCTGAGACCATCTGTTCACCGCTACAGTTTACATTTCTCCATAAACTGACCAAACACCCATTGTCTTGTCTTTTTGATTTGGAACCATCTGAAGACCTGACAGCCTGAAGATGGACCCCGTACAGCTCCTTCACACACAGCTTGAAAGCACGAGACAGGACTCTCATGCTACGGTCAAATAAGCAGCATGGTCTTACTGTTCCAGGCTGAGCTCTGGAGCTGGATGATCCCTCATCTGTTCAGGAACTGCCAGTCACATTCTGTCACACACGTTATCACGTCAGGTTCAGTGAAATTCCAGCTTCAACAAACTGTTTTACCTCCACCGCCTCCCAGTACCACCTCGCTCTGAGGCAGCACAGATGGTTCCTCCATCACACTGTGATGAGGTTCTCTCAGAGTGGTCAGTGAACACCAAGAACCTTCTAAAAGTAGACTACACACAGAAATGCACTTCTGGAGATACACTGTAAGCTTTCAGTTCACACCAAGGCTTGTGAAAAACGATAACATGTCCAGAAATTAGTGCTGTGTCGGTGCTAGATTTGGGCCAGAATAATGTTGCTGCCTGGGATTATCATGTACCGGTTGGTGATCTGTTCCTGGTCCTGGGTTCTCCATAGTGTGTAAAGTTAGGATTGGACTCCTCCAGTGGGATGGTAAATGCTTTCAGAAGTGTTTAACTTCTTTCGGGTGAGTTATGATGAATATGTCTGTTGGCGCTGGAGTTCGGTGCTGGTGGAAAGGCTGCAGTACTGAGTTACAGAGTTGCAGAGGGGAGGAGGAAGTTAAAGGCGTGGAGAGAGATGGATAAGGGCACGCCGTTATTTCCTCCAGGGCTTTTGGAGTGCAGAGGTAGTCAGTGCCTTGCTTGTGCCTCGGTCTGGTTGGGGAAGCGAGCTTGGAGCTGTTTACTGGTGTGACTAAGACTGTGAGCGCGAAGACAGACTTCACTGAAGACGTGCCAGGTGGCGCTCTGACCAGTGAGAGAGGGTTGGAGAAATGAGAAGAGAGTGAGAGAGAGGAGAAAGAGAGAGGAGAGAGTGAGAAAGAGGGTGAGACAGTGAGAGAGAGTAGGGGGAGGAACAGGGAGAGAGAGAGGGTGAAACGGAGAGAGAGATAGAAGAAAGTGAGGGGCAAGGAGAGAGAGTAGAGAGTGAGAGAGAGTGGGGAGAGGGGCAGGGAAAGAGAGAGACTGATTGTGAGTTTACTTTCGCTTTACCGGAGGGGAGAAGAAGAGAGAGAGGTCACTTTCGCTTTACCGGAGGGAAAGAGAGCCAGCCGAAGTCGAGAGTGAGGGGAGAACCTAGAGACGAACGGGACACCATCCTAGAACCGAGGTACCGGTACCGCTCCCTGTTATTCCTCTCTTTATTTTCACATAAATGAGCAGATTAATAAATAAAATAAAAGAGTGGGGAACTGCTCCATGTATCACATCAAGTTTTTCTTCCTCTCCTTCCTCCTATTCTTCATTATCCTCCTCCTCTTCTCCTTCTCCCCCTCCTCCTTTTCTTCATTCTCTTCCACTTCCTATTCATCCTCCTTTTTTTCTTCCTCCTATTTCTCTTCTTCTTCCTCTTCTTCTCCTACTCTTCATCTTCTACCTCACTGTCTACCTCCTTTTCCTCTTTTTCTTCCTCATTGTCTTCCTCCTCCTCTTCCTCTTTTTCTTCGTCCTCCTCCTATTCCTATTCTTATTCATCATCATCCTCACCCCCTCTTCATCTTCTTCCTCCTCTTCTTCCTCTTTTTCCTCATCATCTTCCTCCTCCTTTTCCTCTTTTTCCACATTGTCTTCTTTCCTCTTCTTTCTCTTCCCCTCTTCTTCATCTTCTTCCTCCTCATTTTCCTCTTCTTCTTCTTTTTCTTATTTTAAAACATTCAGTTGAACTCTGGAGGCTTCTTTCAGCAACTACGCCCCAAAGCTTAGGATTTCTGTTTCTGAAGCTCCCATTCAGATGATTATCCTACAGTCCCCTTCCTTTATAAATTTAACCCAAGAAATAAGATCTTACCTGATACGTCATTGGAGTCTCAGAACTAAGAGACGTTACCTACAAACTCTGAACATGAACACTTCTATAAGTGCGTATATTAAAGTGCTATAATAAGTATTTACATAAGTACACTAAAGCCTAACACCTTACAACACCTGAACATCTAGCTACCAGCAGGTTCACTAACACGGTGTAGACTGGATTAACTTCTGTTAGCTCTTATTGGAAACAGTCTATGAACACTAGGAGGGTTAAGAGTTAGGGTGCGGTGCTGGATCAGTCTGTTAAACAGGACAGTTAGTGTTGGGATAGTGTTGAGTGTTTTGACTTTATATTACATCACTGGCTTTTTTATTTTGCTGTGGACTGACCCAGGGTTTGGTTACTGGACAATCTTTCAGGTTTTGGATTTTTGACCTTTTAACCCTGATCCTAGATATTTGGACTTGGCCTTGCCCCTCTAATGTGCTTGACTTATTTTAATGGATTCTCTCTTTTTGTAAACATGTCTGTGGAAACTAAATGATCCATTTTAATAACAGGATTTAGAGTGTAAATGGATAAAATGACTTTTATTTTGAAACTACACATCGGAATGCCTTGATATGAGTGGCACAGTGAGATCGTATACTGTCTTGATGGAGAGCACAGTCATCCTAATGTGCTTTCTACAGGGGAGTTATACTATACTGAGTATAAGGTGGCTGGTGAAGGTGGAGTGGTGGGTGGATGAGGTGAAAGGTGGAGCTAATGTTATAATAAGGGAGGTAGCTAGCTGTGTTTGTAATACAGCACTAATAGGGATTTACAGCACATTCCACACAGTGAACAGAAACATTACCTGGAGGGAATGTAGGATGTAGATAAATGCATCACTGACTACTAATGACCAGAGATCTCAGTTCTCAGTCTTTCTCCATCCACATTACCCGCCGATAACTTCCTAGAACTATCTGACCCTAGAACTACCAATACAGGGGGTGCTGAAAACGGCAAGGGACCGTCTGTAAAGGGTGGGTAATGTTTAAAACGTACAAGATTCAGAGAGATCAGAGGTCAGGAGACTGTTTATGTTATTAATAAAGACTTGGAACTGAAGTACTTTTACAAAGCTCTATGAAGAAATCCAGACATGCGCTCTGAAGACCTAGAACCTAAACCTCCATAACCTTACTGAGCCAGAACACACAAACCTACTGCAACATGAAAGGAGCCGGTTTGAACATCAGCACCAGCACACGGTTCCTTTCTCTCCATGTATGTGTAGTTCAGTACGAGGCTATTATACCTGCTTACTGTATTACATTTACTTTCCT
Organism: Prochilodus magdalenae; assembly: GCA_024036415.1. NCBI lineage: Eukaryota > Metazoa > Chordata > Actinopteri > Characiformes > Prochilodontidae > Prochilodus > Prochilodus magdalenae. Next base: position 39,916 of record JAMWET010004506.1, read on the forward strand.
CGTTTAGAAACTTCCTCACACGGTGGCATTAGCGATGGCGAAGGCTGTGACTGTGGCTGCTCTCTTCTGTCTGGTCTCGATCTCAGGTAAAACACAAACCTTCTAAACTTCATTACTGCTGTTACCTTCATTAGATTATAGAAATTCAGCTGGATTAAACTCAGTTACCATCTCCATCATTTTCACACCAGAGAAAAAGTGATACGTCTTAGAGGTTCAGCTAAACAGTTTATTATAAAGATAGTAGGACTCAGCCTGGTTAGCCTTCATGTTGTTGTCCACAGTATTACTCTAACAGGGTATTTTGGAGAAGGTTTTTATTCTGATCTTTACAGAATAATCTGAATAATTCTGTAATCATCTGAAACAGAAAGCTTACTAGACTAGTGAGCTATAAGTCATTTAAAGTATGAGGTGTGTTAAAGAAATTGTGATGAAAATAAAAAAATTCAAATTAATTGTATATAGGAGTGCTGTGATCTGTTTAGTGTATCCAGAAAAGGAGTGATGTGCTCTCTCTGGGGTATCTAGAACACAAGTGAGAACATGAGAGGTGTGCTTTGTTCAGTGTATCTAGAACAGGAGTGATCTGCTCTCTCCGGTGTATCTAGAAGAGGAGTGATGTGCTCTCTCTCTAATGTATCTAGAACAGGAGTGAGAACAGGAGTGATGTGATCTGTTTGGTGTATCTAGAACAGGAGTGGTGTGCTCAATCTAGTGTATCTAGAACAGGAGTGAGAAAAGGAGTTGGAAAGTCCAGATATATATATATATTTTTTACACTTTGTATTATAACAGAACCATAAAATACAAAAACAGCTCACCCAGCAAACCAGAACCACAACACGGACTAATGATCTGTCTTTGTTCTCTCTACAGGGTCCAGTGATGTGTTCAGATCGGTTGGAGTTTCTTTACAGCTGGACGTACAGCCTCCTGTACCGGAGTTTGATGATTTGTCCTGGATTTTTAACAAAACTAATAATATTATAAAACACTACTCTAAACCTAAAAACACTAAACACTATGGTTATGAAGACAGAGTGGAGTTTAATGAGGGAACCTACAGTCTGACCCTGAAGAACCTACAGAAGACTGATAGTGGACTGTATGAAGCGAGAGTGTCTGATCATAATGTCACAAGTGTTGCTAAGTACAGACTCTCTGTGTTGGGTAAGTCTTACAGTGTGGAATTGAAGGGCAGCACACCGCTACTCAACACTACACAGCCCAACACTACACAACACAACACATCACAACTCAACACTACACAGCCCAACACTACACAACACTATGCAGCACTACACATCACAACATAACACTAAACAGAACAACACTACACACCACTACTCAACAATACAGAGCCCAAGACTACTAAACAGTATGCAGCACTGTTATCAGTCCCTGTTTAACCATCTACATACAGTACTATAAGCCTGCTGAGGTCAGAGGTCGTGTAGAAAAATGCTGTAGTGATGTTAAAGGATGCTTAGAATCAGTGTGTGAATCACTCAAACAACTCTGTTCCACTAGAACAAACAGAATCTAATTTTACAGCTCCTGTGAAAAGGGCTTCAGAACTTTAGGGTAGTGTGTCTGTGTGTCTTTAATGTTATACCTTCAGGTTCCTACCCAAAGCTGTATGGAAATATTATTATTAGGGTCCTAGAACGTAGTACTATTGAATTTGTCGGGTTTCTCCTTTTTCTTGGCTGAAACGCATCGTGGAGCAAAGGCCGTAGGCCTAGAGACACCAAATATGGAATGAAGGTAGAGTAGGGATGAAATGACTCAGCTACAAAAAATGGCACTGATTGGCCAAAGGTGGGCGCTATAGCAAACCAAAACACAAGTTTCACCATTCAGCTAGACGGACTAGCGTAGTTTCGAGCCGACAGAGACTCAGCCCTGTGCGGTAAGACTCGCGGTAGAGGACTGTGTGTTTACATCAACACAGAATGGTGCAAGAACTCTGTACTGGTCTCTAGCTACTGCTCACCTCTGTGGAGTTTATGATCGTCAGGTGTAGACCGTTTTATCTACCGAGGGAATTCACCACAGTGCTAATCGTCAGTGTCTATATTCCACCCGGCGCTACCGCTAAAGCTGCGCTCTGTGAGCTGTACAGCGCTATCAGCAGACTGCAGAACACTCACCCTGACGGACTGTTTATTGTTGCTGGAGATTTCAACCATGGGAATCTCAAGTCAGTTCTCCCTAAATTCCACCAACATGTGAACTTTGCTACGAGAGGAGCGAACGCGCTGGACCTGGTCTACACCAACATCCCCAGCGCGTACCGGGCAGAGCCCCGCCCCCACCTCGGATACTCGGATCACATCTCTGTTATGCTAATTCCAGCATACAGACCGCTCGTCAGAAGATCAAAGCCGGTTCTAAAGCAGGTGAGAACATGGCCATCAGGAGCCATCTCTGCTCTTCAGGACTGTTTTGAGCACACTGACTGGCAAATGTTTAGGGAGGCTGCAACCTACAGCACCACCACAGACTTGGAGGAGTACACTTCATCTGTGACCAGCTACATCGGCAAGTGCATAGATGATGTGACCGTCACCACACGCCCCAACCAGAAGCCGTGGATGACTGCAGAGGCCCTAAGGAAGGCAAGGGCCAAACTGTCCCAGGGCATCAGAGAGGCGAAGCGCGTACATGGCCAGAGCATCCACAGCCACTTCAGAGACAGTGGTGACGCACGGCGTATGTGGCAGGGCATCCAGGCCATCATTAACTACAGGACTGCACCACCTCCCTCCTCTGCAGTTCACGTACCGTCCCAACCGCTCAACGGACGACGCCATATCCACCACCCTTCACCTGGCGCTCACCCACCTGGACAATAGGGACACTTATGTTGGAATGCTGTTCATAGACTTTAGTTCAGCATTCAACACCATCATTCCTCAGCACCTGATTGGAAAGCTGAACCTACTGGGCCTGAACACTTCTCTCTCTAACTGGATCCTGGACTTCCTGACTGGGCGACCTCAGTCAGTCCGCATCGACGCAACACCTCCAGCACCACCACGCTGAGCACTGGGGCCCCCCAGGGCTGTGTGCTCAGCCCTCTGTTGTTCACCTTGCTGACTCACGACTGTGCAGCAATGCACAGCTCGAACCACATCATCAAGTTTGCGGATGATACGACTGTGGTGGGTCTCATCAGCAAGAATGATGAGTCAGCATACCGAGAGGAAGTGCAACGGTTAACGGACTGGTGTAGAACCAACAACCTGTCTCTGAACGTAGACAAGACCAAAGAGATGGTGGTTGACTTCAGAAGGACAAGGCGTGACCACTCTCCACTACACATCGACGGCTCCACTGTGGAGATCGTCAAGAGCACCAAGTTCCTTGGAGTTCACCTGGCAGAGGATCTCACCTGGTCCCTCAACACCAGCACCATTAAGCTCCGCCTACTGAGATCTTTTTTTAATTTGCATAATATGCAAAACCAACTTTTGCGAACTAGTTATAGGGTTTAAGCCCAAAAATTGAAAAAAATCTCAAAGAAATCCTCCAGACCCTGACCCTCAATAATTATCAAAAAAATCTGTAACTCAGGAACCCTTCTTCCAAAAAAACAGAAACTTTGAATTTGGCTCCGGGCTAGATTCTGAGGTCGCGTATCGAATTTGGTGCATTTACATCGAAAGGGGGCGCTATAAAGTGTACATAACTGTTTCTCAACAACCGTAAGTCTGAACAAGCTGAAATTTTGCAGACTTCATCTTTGCGACGGTCTTTAAATGAATAAGGATAAGTTGATGCATCAAAATTTATGGACGCCATTAACCAATCATCTTTCAGTAGGCATTTGATAGGCTTAACATTAACCAATCATCATGGAACTTGAATGGTGTGTCTACAGAAATATTTTCTATCAACTAGTGAAGTTTCATACTATTTGGCCACTTGGTGGTGCTATTCATAAAAATAGTGTTTATTACACATTACTTACACATATTTCTACTTGTGGTCAAAATATTGGTTTAGCTTTATGTAATGCAGTTTTCTGAACAATTTTGCAAATACAAGTGCATTAAAAAAATTACACATTTTGTGCCATCTTAAACTGTTTGCGAACTATACTTTTCGAACTAGTCTCTGGATTTTGATCCTAACTTTTCAGAGTTGGTGTGGAGTCTCTAGTTAAATAGTTATTTTAAAAAAGTTGACTTAGCATGGCTTCTATAAATCAACAATCACAGCCTTGGAATTTACAGCGTATATTGCTATAACTCCTCAGCCTTTATGCAGACCAACTCAATATTTTATAGACATGTATACACAAAGACTCAGATGAGATTTAGCATTTAGGGGGCGCTATAGCAGGTAAAAACATCTAAAATCTCTTCTTCATCCCCTGTTTTAACCACTTCCTTTTTTTGACCACTAGTTGGAGCCAGATACAAAGGAATGGCATGGTTCCAAACGCCAGGAGAGCAGCCTGAGCTGTTAAACCTTTATCTTGATAGATCTAGAAACAAGGTCCAAACTGCTTTAGGCCTTGTGAGGCCTTGCTGGTCCAAAAGGCTTAATTGGACTTAATACATGCTAGGACCCCCATTTGACGCTTGCGGCTATATTTATTGTGAGTGTTGATCTTCATAGGGTTCTGAGACAGACAGATGGATTTTATAATCTCTGTATCTGATTGGTTGGTGTCTGGTGTTTGTGTGAGATTAGTATCAGTACAGTGATCAGTGTCTGTATGTGTCTACCTCAGATCCAGTGGAGGCTCCAGTCCTGACTCACCAGGTAAACAGAACCACCTGTAACATCACTCTCACCTGTAGAGGTCATGACCTCTCTATCAACTCCAGCTGCTATAATGAAACCTGTGAGGAAAAGGAAGTGACATCAGCTGGAGGCGTCATCCTTTCCCTGTCTGTCAGGGGCAGCTCCATCATCTGTAACCATAGTAACCCTGCCAGCTGGAAAAACGAAACTTTGGAGATGGGAAAACGATCCTGTACTGATGGAGGTGAGGGTGTGTACACAGATACATACAGACACCAACACCAACACTGACACCAACACCAACACAAACATCGACACACCCTGTTATATAAATCATTCTGGACTTTTGTTTGAAGATTAACAGTCTTTCTCCCCCGTTAGGAGAACACGGTGCACAGAGTGGTGACACACAAAGGAGACATAGATGGCTACTTGTGGCTTCGTTTATTCTCTTTGTTATCATCATCATCTCCGTATATATGTACTGAAGGAGTTCACGAGGTACGTCCTTTATACTCCTCTGTGTGCTCAGAGTGAATTAAACTCTCCTCATTTTCTCTCTTCAGGAGTTTCAGAAGATGTTGGTGTTGGTGTACTACTTAAAACAGCTGGATACAGAACTACTAGTGTAGAGGATCTGGTGTAGTGTCTTGGTCTGGTGAGGTCAGGGGTTTAGGGTGTGTAATGAAATCTGTTCTGGTATTTTATAGATCCATTATTCTAATAACCATAACTGGATCAGATTATTACAGATACCAGTGGAGTCAGTGATAGAGACGTCTGTGTTAGGTACAGAGCTCTGCTGTCCTGCTGCAGGGCTCACTCTAACAGGAGGTGGAGTGTAAAATAATGAATCTGTATTTTCTCATATTAGCAGCAGGAAGTAAAGTGAAGCTGACCCTGTTAGTCTACACGGGGCTGCCAAACCTGTGGGCACACAACTACGAAAAACGCTTCCACGGCCCACAAGGTTTAACCAGTCCAGCCATTTTTTGAAACTCGACTAATGAGAGAGCCTAGTAGTTTTACACCAGTGGGCCATGGCGGAACTGATCTGAGCTGTTAACAATCAGTTATTTATTTAACCAGGAAAATTCAGCACAATATACACGATTAAACACACAATTAAATTTAAACAAACAACAAAAAATACTGTTGTGATTATTAATTATTTAAAAGGTTATATTTGGGTCAAACCGTTCAGGAAAGGTACTAGATAGTTATGTTTATATTTTCAGCCCTTTTTTATTGTGTGTTGTATGTTTAAGATGGTGGAGGAGAAAAAGTAGAGAAGGCTGAATACTGAATACACAGTTCTAAATTTATTCAGTGGAGTATTCTATAATACATAACAGTGTAACATCATCTAAATACATTTACTGTACATTCATTCAGGAAATTATTCTGTAAATATCCAGAATAAAACTATATAAATATAAAATATATAATAATACTATATATGTATGTAGTATTTACTGTTATATACTCAGTAATAAGAATTATGATAATCATAACAGCTGAAGTGATATTTCTAGGTTGAAGTTTTACAGAGTAGACTCTTTTCCCAGGTGAAGATTAAACCCCAGTGCCGAGGTGTTCCCCACAGCTGTACTGTAAAACCTGAACACATATATTTACATAATGTATATATTTCACATGTTTATGTAATTGTTCTTTAATTGAGTCTAAAGAATACGGGCTGATGTGGATCTTTAATATTATGGAATGGCTGTGGGATGGTTAGAGGAGTTATGGGCCGTCCCTCACTCCTTCATTGTACTGTGTGTGAAGTGTCTGCTGGCGCCTCATAACCTGCTTACTAACTCCAGTTGTGGATCAGTACAAATAACACGGCTGTGGATATTAGGGACTGTCTCTACAGGAACTGTTCACCAATAAAGGTTCATATTTCATTTCCCATTTAAACCTGTACAGGTGGCTTCCGGTTCCGGACGGTATGGCGTAGGTCGCAGATCACGCGGGCTCCGCAGAGCAAAGTTACAAACAATATATAGCGTACTTCCAACTTGATTATTTTTCATGCTAAACACACTATAAAACTTTGTTTTACCTCTTCGCGCCACCTGCCTTCGCCAACATGCCGCCAAAAACCAGTAAAGCATCGACTTCTTCGCAACCTCTTATCGGCCCAGCGTTGGCCGCATCCTCCTCGGCCTCGACTGATGCCCCCTCCCCGGGCTGCAGGCCCGCTGCTCCTGACTTGGCTAAAGAGCTGGCTGCCCTGAAAACTGAAATCATCCAAGCTGTGTCTTCGGAGGTTACGCGCGCTCTCACAGCGGAGTTTCACGCAATTTCAAAGGAATATCATTCCAGGATCCAAGTGGAACTCCAGGAGATGAGATCTGAACTGCTCCAAGACAACGCTTCACTCAAGACCGAGATCGGATCGATTAAGGGCACCGTTTCTGAGGTCGAGACTTCGCTATCGGGGCTTTCGGACGAGGTGGTGGACCTTAGGGCTAAGGTTGTATCTCTTACAAGAGATCTTGCTAAAATCGATGCTAGGTGTGAGGACTTGGAGGCGCGTTCACGCCGACAAAACATTAGACTCATTGGAATTCCAGAGAATGACTCGCGATTCATCTTATCCAACTCCAGCGTGTCTGAGCTTTTGAAGGAGGCTTTCTCTCTGGAAAAAAGCCCACTTGTGGATAGGGCCCACCGATCACTAGCACCCCGTCCAGGACCCAGCGAACCCCCTCGCCCAATAATAGTGAAGTTGCACTATTTTGAAGATTGCGCTCGAATCCTCAAAGAAGCCAGGAGTCGCCAGCGAACCATCTCTTCGGGCGTGCGATTCTTCGTTTATCCTGATTTCACGCCCAAAGTAGCCAAGGCCAGGGCGGCTTTCAGTGAGATCCGCAAAAAACTACGCACACTGGACGGGGTCAAGTATGGTATTTTCTATCCTGCTCGACTTCGCATTACGTTTCAGGGAAAGTCACACGAGTTTACCTCGCCAGGTGAGGCCGAACGATTCGTGGCCACAATGTCCGGGTAATTCACTTTTTTTCCCCTCCAGCTGACTGAATCACCAGGGTTGCCACAGCGCGATATTCGCGTTTATCTAAACGTACTGCTTAACGCTTCTAGTGTTTATTTGGTGGCCCGGATCCCTGAATACTTAATCTGTTCCATACGCTTCGGTCACCAGTTTACGCAGGTTAATTAACCCTTGTTTATTTACTGTGGCCGGATATGTTTTGGCTTACAGTTGGTGTGCATATAAGTATTGCAAGGTTTTGTTTCAGTTAAGAGTCTCTGAATGTCAGTGAGCCTATGGCTATAATAATATTAGGAGGTGTGCGCTATCTGAGCTCTCTTTCCTGTCTTTTCTCTCTTTTCGCGTGCGTGTACTTATGGGTGGGTTTGCGGGTTGAAATTGTTTTAAAATTGTTCATTTCTGTTTGAGCTCTCTTTAGTGGGTGTTTGTGCATATGTAAATTAGTTCAGAATTGCTCATGTGCGGAGCCCAGGCATTTTGTCTGATACTGTTCTTTCGGAGGCGTTGCTTATGTGGGGTTGACTCCTTTTGGAGTGTTCTAGTGTATGTTATGGGGTGTCTCCGTCCAGATTGTTACTGTTGTGTGTGTGTGTGTATGTATGAGGCCTTGTGTCTGTTTGTTTTTATTTATTTATTTATTTATTTTATTATTATTATTATTTTTTTTTTCTTCTTCTTCTTTTTTCCCCCACCCCTTCCTCTGCTTGGTGTTATTTGCTTTACATTTACCATGTTGAATTAAATGGCTGATTCTAATTTAAGGGCGTCACTTGGGGGGTACCCCATACGATTCTTAACTTGGAATGTAAGAGGGTTGAATAATCCGATTAAACGTTTAAAAGTATCCAATCATCTGAAATATTTAAATGCCGATGTGGCCTTTTTACAGGAGACACACCTCAACAATGCAGATCATCATAAACTAAACTTTCCCTGGGTTGGTGAGTTTTTCCATTCTAAATTCAATTCTAGAAATAGAGGGGTCGCGATTCTAATTAAGAAAGGAATACAGTTTGCTCCGAGTAATGTCTTTGCAGATGCGGAGGGCAGGTATTTAATTGTGCAGGGCCTCTTATTTAATACCCCAGTGTTATTTGTAAGCGTGTACGCCCCAAATTTTGACGATCCTAGCTTCATGCACAAGTTATTCAGAGCTATACCGTCTTTAAATACTCATTTTCTATTCTTGAGCGGGGACTTTAACTGTGTAGTTGACCCAATTTTAGATCATTCGTCCCTCCACGCTAGGTCTCGCTCTATGATGTCTCAAGTCCTTTCTGATTTTTTGACTGATAACTCCATAGTAGATCCTTGGAGACTTAGTAACCCGGGTGCCAAAGTGTTCTCCTTTTACTCAAACCCCCACAAAAGTTATTCTCGGCTGGATTACATGTTCATTGACAGTTCACTTACCCCAAGTGTTGTTTCATCTAATTATCACCCAATCATTATCTCAGATCACGCCCCTCTCACCGTCGATATGAAGCTGCCCAATCGTCCCCTTATTTTACCGCAGTGGAGATTCGATTCACTTTTGTTATCGGATTCTACCTTTAACTCATTTATTATATCATCTGTAGATGATTTTATTATGAACAATAATAACGACTCAATTTCAGCTTCTCTTTTATGGGAATCCCTCAAAGCGTTCTTACGAGGACAAATCATTTCCTTTACTGCTCACCGCAATAAAATGCACAAACTTGAGCTACAAGATCTTCTGTCAGAAATTGCAGATCTCGATAATCTTTATGCCACAAACCCAACCCCAGTTCTGCAGAAACGTCGTTTAGACCTTCAGGCTAAATTTGACTTGATTTCGACATCCAGGGCGGAGCGACTTCTTCTACACTCACGCAGTAATTATTACGAGCATGGAGAGAAGGCATCTAGGTTACTGGCTCATCAGCTGAAGAGACGGGCGGCATCTCGTCTAATTCCCTGTATTAAAGGCCAGAGAGATGAGCACTATTCAGATTCACACTCTATCAATGGGGCTTTCAAATCGTTTTATTCTGATCTTTATCGATTGCAAGCTGCATCCAACAGTGAGATCTCTACTTTCCTAGACAAATTGGAGTTTCCTGTTGTAGATTCGTCACTTGCAGATCAGCTCGATTTACCATTGACCCAAAAGGACATAGAAATCTCTATTAGGACTATGCAAAATAACAAAGCACCCAGCCCAGACGGGTTTGCTGTTGAATTTTACAAGAAATTTAGTGATAAACTGGTGCCCCTTCTTTTGGCAGTTTTCAACGAGTCTCTGTCTTCTGGCATCTTGCCACAAACTATGACTCAAGCATCTATCTCTCTACTTTTGAAAAAAGACAGGGACCCCACTTTGTGCGGGTCATATAGACCTATTTCTCTTTTGAACGCGGATGTAAAAATTTTGTCCAAGACCTTGGCACTAAGATTGGAACACGCACCTCCTAATATTATATCAGGTGATCAAAACGGCTTTATTAAGGGACGCCAGCTCTATTTCAATATCCGGACACTCCTAAATGCTATTTTTATGGACCACTCCACCTCCTCTCCTGAATTGATTATTTCACTTGACGCGGAAAAAGCATTCGATCGTGTAGAGTGGAACTACTTGTTTACTGCTCTACACAAATTTGGATTTGGAGAGAAATTCATTTCATGGATTAGGCTGTTATATACTGCCCCCCAGGCTAGTGTACACACTAACGAATTTCGTTCTGATTATTTTCCGCTTATGCGTGGCACTAGACAGGGGTGTGCTCTCTCTCCATTGCTTTTTGCCATAGCCATTGAGCCTTTGTCGATTGCTTTAAAGTCTCTTCCGCTTTTTAGGGGTGTTGTCCGCGCTGGGGTTGAGTTAAAATTATCATTATACGCTGATGATTTACTGCTGTACGTAACTGATCCGGCCACCTCCCTGAAACCTATAATGTCTGTTCTGAACGAATTCAGTTCCATCTCAGGGTACAAGGTGAACCTACAGAAGAGCGAATGTTATCCAGTCAATACACTGGCATTGCCACTTGATCAGTCTAGCATACCCTTTAAATTTGTCCCAACAGGCTTTAAATATTTGGGAATACAAATTTCACATACTTTACCCTCTCTTTTTCATAGCAATTTTACTCCCTTACTGAATAAGGTCAAATCGGATCTACAGAGGTGGAAATCTCTTCTCCTAACCCTACTGGGCCGAATCAATGTAATAAAGATGAATGTCCTGCCTAAATTTCTCTTTTTATTTCAATGTATTCCTCTCTATTTACCTAAATCTTTTTTCAAAGACTTAGATCGGCTTCTTGCTACTTTTATCTGGGATGGGAAGTGTCCAAGGGTGTGCAAATCAACTTTACAAATGTTTAGAACAGAGGGAGGTCTGTCCCTGCCTAATTTTCTGTTTTACTATTGGTCAGCACATATACACAAGATATTGCATTGGCTCCAGTCTCCAGGACCACTGTGGTGCAAATTAGAAATTGAATCTTTTTTTCTTTCCTCCCCACTTGCACTACTTACCTCCCCTCTTGCGCTTAAAGGCTCAAAGTTATCAAAAAATCCATTAGTACTGTCTACTATTCGTATTTGGTCTCAGTTCAGACAGCACTTTAAGTTTTCTGCTCCCTCCATGTTGATGTTATATGGGGTTGGTTTGTTTCTCTTTGTATCTTGTTTGGTAAATTGGGATGGGGGAAAAAAAAAAAAAAAGTAGAAAAGAAAGCACCAGACCAGAACTTACTGCCAGTGTTATCACTGTATTTCACTGTGATTATTTTCTCTTGCTTTGAATAAACAACAAAAAAAAAAAAACCTGTACAGGTAACACACCGCCTGGGGACCCTGGCGATAGACAAGAGGAGGTTAGATTTAAATCACTCTTATTTTAATTAACCTACTAAAGATTTATATTGTTACTCTGTGCTAGATCCTCTAGAAAACATAACATGAAACATTGGATATTATGTAAGAAAATTCCTTTACTTAATCATTTCTACAGACCACTGGCCTAGAACCAAGTAATGGAGAGTCCAGTCAGACCAGTCCAGATCCTGACAATGAGAGTTTAAATGAACTTCTGATTAATAATGATGTTCTAATGATAATTCTGTTAGTGCTGGAGTTAGTTTCTGCAGCTGGAGCTGTTAAAGGTACTACAGTTCTAGATAGAGGAACGTGTGTGTTCACACACAGGAAGGCCTGATCAGAGCTGCATTGTAGAAAAAGTGCCGGGTGTGTAGAACCAGTTTCTCTCACTCATACAGTTAATGGAGCACTGCACAGAACCGGGCGGTGACACTAGTGACACAAGCAGCCGTCGTCAGTTTAGTGTGGAACTGTTTTCCATCAGTGTTATAGAGCCTGTATTATAAATAGTCTTAATTTATATACATACATATCATCACTGTCTAAAGAAAAACATGTATCTCCATTTTCAACTTTTCTGCATCATTTGAACACAGCAGCTGCTGTTTACACTGTGTTAGAATTTCATGATGAATGGACCAACAGAAACAACCTCCACTGACTGACATTCAAATGAAATAGGGTTTTTGGCCTCTCCAATTTTGGAGATACTTGTTTTTCTTTGGACAGTGGTGATATGATTTCCTCTCTCTAGTCTTTTCTTTCTCATTAAGTACTGAGTATTTATACTGTAATTGTTTAGTACTTAGTATTTAGTAGACCAGGAGTGAGAGCAGAGTAAGAAGTGCAGCTGCTTGTTTCTTTGTGCATATGACAACTGAATATTTCAGCTCTCAGAACTCCTCCTGAGTCCAGCGGTTCTGACTTTCCCTGTTCTTTATTTGTGGAACTGTATCCGTGTATGTTCTACTGTAACACTGCTACCTCTTTACTGAACTGGCTCTGTGTCCTGAGCTCAGTGATGTGTCCACTGTGTAAACCTCACGCCTCTGTAGTCTAGAACGTTAGTACAGTCGTATGTGCAGCGTGTGATCAGATAAAGGCTCAGTGTGTTCATGTTGGACACGTTTACAGAGCGTACTGTGTAAAACCCAGAGACCATCTGTATTTTTTAGGTTCTGGTCAAAACTGCCAATCATATTTAATAGGTAATTTCTAATAACCAAATATATATTATCAGTTTTTCATAGAAATCCCGAGGGATGTTTTCCACTCTTCCAAAGTTCAGTTCTAGAAGGAACACAGACTGAGTGTAGAGTGAGCTGGGGGTCGAGCGTAGAGCGAGCTGTGGGCAGGGTGTAGAGCAAGCCGTGGGCAGGGCGTAGAGCGAGCCATGGGCAGGGCGTAGAGCGAGCCATGGGCAGGGCGTAGAGCGAGCCGTGGGCAGGGCGTAGAGCGAGCTGTGGGCCAGGCGTAGAGCGAGCTGTGAGCTGAGCCTTGTTTATGGTGGGTCATGGCTGTGACTGACTACAGTCGTTTAATAAAGCTTAACTTTAACGATCCTACAAGAACAACTTATCATTCTGCTTCCTAACGTCACAGCACAGCATCCTCATCAAAGCAGGAACGTACCCCACCTCTCCTACCACTAACACAGCCTACCACCCACACCTCCTGTCAGTGTTTCAGATCTGAAGCAGGAGTGGAGCTTGACTTTCTCAGAGATGGATTCTGTAAAATCTGAAGGGGACAGTGTTAGTGAGTACCAGCTCTCCCAGGCAGTTATTCAGAGTCCCAGTTTCCTTATGGAGGTGGACTGTCTTGTTTCGAATCTCGTCAGAAGTATCTCGTAATGGCTGTTCTGATCCTGACTTTTGCACAGTACTTTGACAATGTCTGTGATATAAGTATGTATTATATAATCTGAGCCAGATTTGAATCTTACAGTGAATCATACTTGGCTTTTATAAACACCATTATTTATTCAGCATGTCATTTTAGCAGCAGTTGACTTCAGTGTAGCCCTGCACTTCTTACACCCACAACACAGTTCCTGATCTAGTAATAACTCCAGTCCCATTCACTCAGTTTGAAGAGCTTACAGAGTTTAGAGGATTTAGGATTTTCCATACGGGTGCTGATGATGCTTTTATTGAGAAACCTGCATGTGTGCTTTACAGAATGATAACTCTACATTATGGAACTGTAAACTCTATTAATGCCAGTTCATACTTTTGTGTGTCCTGTTAATCTTACAGATGCAGCCTATGAACTGACACCGTTCATGCTACAACTACACTGTGAATCAAGCCAAACTGGATGGAACCGTCTGACCTCTGAGAAGTTAAAGCCCCTCCTGGTTCCCCTGTGATTCCTCAGCTGTCTAATAGAAGACCCCAAAATTACACCTGGTCCTTCTGTTGGGTGGTAGAGATTGTTATGACCTCCTGCTGATAGATCCCATCTACAGAACACACTCAGCAGGTGTCAGAGAACCTTCAGAACGTGCTCAAGCCTCAACTTAAAAAGAGAGATGGAAATTGTAAATGACTGACGCTGGGGATTAAACTAGGATACAAACAAAGATTAATATAATTTATATTATAAATTACTGTTATAATAATATACAGCCTGTAATAATGGTGTGCAGTACTTTCCCGCTAGTGTTAGTGTCGGTGTTATGTAAGTAGTGGAGAACATTAACATGTAAACGTGAAACTTGTAAACAAACACTTTGAAACTTGTATGTTTCATACAGTTTAATACAGTGTTATAGTGGGTATGTTGCTATATTTTATATAACAGTACTTAATGAGGAACTTGGGGTATATGATTATGTCTTGAGTCAATATCAGGGTATAATCAGATCATGCTGTAAATAACTAAAACATGAAACTCTATATTTGTATCTTTAATTTACTTTTAAATATTGAATTTAGCCCAGTTTCGTCCAGGTCTTTCTTTGGGGAACTTTGGGGGGTTTGGGGAAACTCTTCTCAGTCACTCTCAGGCAGAAATGAATGTGGGTAATGTGAGTGATTTTATCTAAAGAACTATGTACATAGCTGAACACCACCCAATCAAATTACATCCTGGGAACTGTCTTAGTGAATAATGTTAGCACAGGGATCCCACTTAAATGTGACATTTCCTCACTTTTTTACTGATATTTTTGCAGAGTTGTTTTTAAATTGAGCTGATAAATTCAGCAAATAAACACTAATCATGAATAAAAGTGATGAGGTCTGTCCTCTGTAGCGGACATGTAACTTATTCCCAATTGTAATTTAACATTAGGGGCACCCAAACATTCACACAACTGTAACAATGACCGATATCACCAAATCAGATTTACTTTGGTTTACAGTGCAAATAAAAATCTGAATTCAGAAAGAAAAAAATGTGTTGGTTAGATTTTAAATTGTCAAGTTGTCACCAAACATGTCCGAACTTGTAGTCCACACATGACTATCTGCGTCAATAAAAACACCCAGGTGACCACAGACAGGGCTCAGAGATACGTGTGGTTAGCATATACACATGCAGAACTCTCACCTCCAGCTACACAAACACACACTCTGCAGAAACACCGTACAACACCAACCACTACACCCTCAGAGAAGAGGCTCTACAGACTACTCAGCTTCAGCAGCTCCACCGCTCAGCAAAGACACTCATGTTAAATCAGAGGGCTATTTATTACACGTAACTGTATATCCTGTACATCTAAACTCCCGGACACTCTGGACACTCCACTTTACCTAAATACCCCTATATGCACATGTTTATTATGTTTATTCAGTTTATTCATTATCTGCTGATATCTGCAGCTTCCTATCTCTGCGAGGTTTACATATTTTTCTACGGGTCTACAGTTTTATCTGTATATATGTTTTGCCTCCTTGTTAAGTGAGATTTATGTATCTGTAGCGAACTGCACTACATATAGTTTATAAGTTAATAATATTACTGAGACCGGTACCTACCCACTTAGGTTTCATTCTGCACTACCCTCTTAGTTTTGTTTTACTGTGCTGTATTGTCTGTCCGTCCGTCCGTCATCCATGTACGTCTCGCTCTGCTAACTCATGCAGTTAGGCCATGATAGATTATTAAAGCTGCTTGTTATTAGGTGTTCCCTTCCCCTGTGGTTTTATTCAACGTCCACATGACTCATTATATCAAACAGACCTACATGTAACTATATACGTATCACTACACAGAGTACATACCAAAATAAACCCAGAGCCGCGCTTTAAATGATCTTAACCACTAATTATTATTAATAAAATTAAACAAACTGATACAGTAAGATAGTATGGGCCAGATTTCCCCCTGTGGTCTGTTTTGGGTTTGTGGGTAAACCTGCAGACGGTCTTCTACAGAAAGAAGAGTTAATATTGCTCTTAGAATAACTTCCAATCTGAAAATCATCACTAAGCCAGTCTGCATTCAGTGTGAGGATATGTAATGTTGGGAGTGGGCTGCACACCTATAAGAAACTCCAATATTATATGATCATTAATAAAACATTTATTAGAGAAATAAAAATGTGTTCCTCATATATCAGCTCTTATTCTTTATAAACCAGCACAAGCATGCACAGCAACAGATACATGTGGTTGACGTGCACTGGTATTCTCACCACTAGGTACAGTTATATCAAATAGCTTTCGACTTTTTTTCCTTTTAAAGAGTGTTGTCACTGTCTCCATATTTAGGTTTTAAATTATTCATTTATTTAAATTACTACATTAAATATCATTATCATTAAAAGTAAACACTAAAATTAATGCTAATTTTTCTTACATAATCTGAAAATACAAGGTGCTGTTTACACAGTACCATCAATTATATGGTGAACGGACCAACTGAAATGACTTAACATTGCTTAGATAAAGACAAAGCTTGCACTATGAATCTGTTTGTTTCTTGTTTTTTAGGGTTTTACCTTTTAATCTGCACCACATCCTTCCTGCTCACACGGGAAACACAGGAAACACAGGCCCCTTTAACTAAAGAAAAAAGTTATTCACAAAAGTGTGCAGCAGCTGAGCCGGCAGCCTCGACAATACTAGCACTGTAGTACAGCAGTGACAGATAGCGCAGGGTTTCTGTGTGAATGTGAAACACTGGGAAATTAAATAACTGGAGTTTAGATGAGACAGTAACTGCTATATCCAGCACAAGCCATCAACATAAAACTCTGAGAAGTGCGAGACATAACAGTGGAGTTTCTCTGGCGCACATCAGCTGGAAAGAAGCAGCATTTTAATTTTAAGTGGTGAATTTTTTGTAATAATAATCAATTTAAGAGAAAGTTTTGAGTTGATATGGTATGAAAATTATGAGTAAAATAAAGACAATAAAACAGATCTGCACTATTTGCGTGTCATTATTAAAATCTAAGCAAATCTAGAATACTGATCATTTTAACATCTTTGTACAAAAAGGTCAGAGCTGTTCGGAGCATTCGGACCTCCACTGAAGCAGATGTGCAGAAGTCTCTTTGGTTCTATTACCGCCTAGAGGCCTTTCTTGGTATTGCTGGTTGAACATACAAAACCTTATATACATATACAGTGGGGAAAAATACTGACACACCGCTGATTTTGCAAGTTTTCCCACCTAGAAAGAATGGAGAACTCTGTAATTTTTTCATAGCTACACTTCCACTATGGGAGACAAAATGAGAAAAAAACCCAGAAATCACATTGTAGGATTTGTAAAAAATTTATTAGTAAATTATTGTCCTACAATGTGATTTCCTGGATTTTTTTCCCTCATATACGTATTAATACACGTACATATACACATGTATATATATACGTGTATGTATGTATGTGTATATATATATATATATATATATATATATACACATACATATACATATACATATATACACACACACACACACACATACATACATACATACATATATATATATATATATATATATATATATATACACACACACTCATACATACACACACACACACACACACAGTATATACAATGTCTATTAAAGTTCAGTCTGTAACAGGCTTGGTGATGGTTCCAAATGAGAGAATTATATTAGGAAAGCAAACGAGGGGCTTTTATCTGTATTTAAAAAAGGGTCTTTCTCTCTGCCCCTTGCTACACTGCTGACCCTACCAGCCAAACAAGAAAATCTAAGTAATCTGGATTGATATACACAAAAGGCCGGTGTAAATATCTAAAGAATGTCCTTTAACAGAACAAACACACCGGTTTATTCCACTTATTCACACCAAGGAAAGAAGTCTGAAAGAAATTGACTACAATCAAGCAAAATTATTAAACAATTTCTAGTAAAAATGGTTTACATAGCCACTATATACGAAAGGCAAATGTGAAAATCAGATATGAGGAATTTAAGTTTTTTAGTTACCACCGGTGTTACAGTGTTCACCGCAATCTAACACGCTAACTAGGAGCTCCTCCGCTCACACACTGGCTCATTTCAAAATGATGAATTTGCATGGGGAAATCAGTTAACTGGGTTTAACCATTCATATGAGGACTTAAGAGGACGTCCTTAAGCAATCAGCCACTTACACGCACTCTTGTTCGTGCTCTGCTGCCTCCTCCCCTTCTTGGAGCCCAGGCAATGGACTTGACTGGCTGGATGTAGCTGCTACTGCTGCACTTATTCTCTGAAGACCATATTCATCAACCACTCCATTTTCATTAAAGAAGAGTTTTTTTATTTAACGTTAATATCATTCGGGCTGTCCAGCTTTAGCTAGAACACGACATTACTCAAGAGTAACAAGGGTACTAAAAAGGAATTACATGATCCCTTAAGCAATAAAAACAAATTCAACTTCAAATACAATTTATATTTAAATTATTTCTAACTTGGGAACTTCTTAAGTTGCTAAAAAGGTACGCAATGCATTAAATTAGAATAATGTATCTTTAAAACACAACAACTCAGACGGAACAGCTCAGATGCATACCATCATGCTGATAGCACTAACCTGAAACCACCCTCCCCTGAACTTACCTGTGATGTATTTATAGTTCCTCTATATAAACTAATTATTACAGCACACTAACGTACATATCTCACCTGGCTATCTGTGGTTCCTCTGCTTCGCCTCTCTCTGATACCTACGCTCCCAGACTGGCCACACTACTCGTCTGCTCTACATGGTTCCTTCTGCACCACCCATTTCTGCCTCCTTACAGGACCACCATCTCATCCTGCCCTGTATTCTATCTTTCTGCTGCTGAGAGCTTCATCCACCTACAGCAGAACTTATTCTGCAATGGCAATAACCACAAACATACCCTTAACATTAAAACCCAGCATGTGTAATTAAGGCATTATAAAGGGAAATAGTGAAAAGTAATTGTAAATATTTGACTGTTGTTCATTGTGAACCCTGTTATTGTTAAACTGTTTGAAATCTATAGTTAATCTACTACAGTTAATCTAATTAAATTAGTATGACGAGTTGACTAAAACATAGGCACAGAGACAATACATGTATGATAACGTTTTTTATTTCATCACAAACTGTATAGAAAATATTCTGTTTAATTTATTTTATGCATTTTAATAATGTAAGCACAAACCAACCTGACAATTACACTAATAATTTCATATTAATTCTATTTACTGTATCAATCAGGAACTGAAGATAATCATGTGTGGGATGGGAGTTATTGAGTTAGTATTTTATATATACATTGTATTGTACCTAAAACATACATCAAACATTATTATTATTAGTGAAAGGTTTATATATTTGGTATTATAATGTAGTTATAAATAATGTATTAATAATAATGTAATTATGATTCAATAAAGACTAAAGAATAAAAAAGTTATAAGAAAACAAAAGATTTATCTGGTAGACACAAAACGTACCCTCAAGTCTAGAATTGCACATGCATAAGATGAAGCTGGTCAGGTGAGTTCACTGCCTGATTGGGTTCTCATGTGGTGAACAGTGGGAACTCGAGAGAGTGCAGATTCACCTTAATGGTGCAAGTCACCAGGATGCAGTGCAAATAACTGGAGACCTGGTGGTAAAAGCTGCTCACCAATAATAAGATTGGATAAGAGCATCTGATAAATGCCTTAAATGTAAATATAAATTTGTGATATTTACATCAAAACTACTCAGCCCATTACACTTTCAATTTATACTTCTACTTTCTCATAGTAAAATACATGTAATAAATAACTGAATAATGAAAAGTATAATAAGGATTAAAGATCTTTAATAATGATAATAATAAAAGTGATTACAATAATAACACAATATATAAATAGTTGACTTAGCCTCTACACCCCCCAATAAAACACTGCCGTGACCAATTCGATCCAAGAACATCTTTAACAAATATCATAAGAACCTCATAAGAACGAGCCCACAGATCACTGGAACCCTTTTGTTCTCATCTTCTACAAAACCGCCACCATCATTCCAGTCCCTACAAAACAACCTTAACCGCTGCACTTAATGACAACAGGCCAATAATCCTGACTTCTGCAGTCATGTAGGTCTTTAAGCATGATTTTTTTACACCTTAAAAGATTTCAGTTAATTTTTCTATGGAATTGTACAGAGTACAGGTCACACAAAACCCTGGCATATCAACAGGGGTGTGTAGATATTTTTTAGAAATATCTTTATATAATCTATAAACTGATTGCCAGGCTTGTGGACCAGATGACAGGGTTGTGGGGATCTATAACGTAAAATGACAGGACAGTCCATTTCCATTACACGTACGTTGTACATTCATTAAATATATCCATTTCTTCTAATAAGCAAAACTCAGCAGAGCGAAGAAAACAACCACACACTGCACAAGGCAGCTGATGCGACTTTACATTTTTCATCATTTTAGAGAAGACTAATGTGCAGATATGCCAAATTAGTTAATTTATATATATATTTATAGTACATAGTATATATTAATATATACTGATATAGACTTCACTCACAAGCTCTACCACATTTTGAATACAGTAATGATTCATTCATCTTCAGATGCCAGAGTGCTAGAGCCTACCCCAGTGGTCATTGGGTGGAAGGCAGGAAACACCCTGGACAAGCCACCAGTCCATTAAAGGGTAGACACACAGATACACACACACACACTTAGAGGGGCAATATAGTATCATATTTCTTATATTTCTTTGGAAAGCATCTGTTCTGCAGAAGCAAAACCACATTTCATATTTCACCATATTTGTGACATTAGAATGGAAAGCTCTCATCCTCGAATTGAGTTGAATTCCACTCCCCATGCAGACTCTAAAATGTCAGCACTACCATTTTACCAAAAAACGATCATAACATTCATACTTTCGATATTCTGTTTGGTCCATCTTGTACTGTGTCTTCTCCTCTGAGAAACAGTCTCCAATGAATGATAGCTGCACCATGTTGTTGCACAATGCCGCACCTTTTCCTTTCCACTGGCATCTTCTACATCTTCATCATTGAACGGAAAAACATGATTAAACACCTGATAAACATTGAGTGTCACCATGATTAAATAATGTTTGTTTACCACACAGAACACTGTTTTAAAATGTATAAATTGGTAGTTAAAAGGAAGAAGGAACAAACCCTGTAATAATCAGCCTACAGTTATGACGCTTCCAAGACAGCTTCAGCTTTGAAATTGCGTCCTCCATCAGGTTGTGCCCATGAAAGGTAGACACACTAAAATGCAAAACAGTTACTGTTTCAGTTACATTGTTAGTGTTTCTTAATCCTGGTCCTAGAGTACTATTCCCTAATCAGCTCATTTATAAAGCTTTTATGAGCTCCGAGGATGTTTTAGAACAGAAAGCAGGAAAACTGACGGGCAGGGCGGTGTTTCTCCAGGACCAAGATTGAGAAGCATTAAAATGTAAAATAATTATAAAGTACAACTATTAGGCCATAAGAAAATGATGAAGATGGGTGAAAAGTTTCTGTACCACACATTAGTAAGACTGGGGCAGGTTTTAAAAGAAAGGATCCGAGTGGCCCAGTTCACAGTTAAGTCCCCAATCTTCAGTTTCAGTTTCTTGATACGAGGAACAGCACGGAGAACAGACATCAGCTCATTTATTTGTGTTTCATATTCAGGGGACCTACAGTTAAAGGGGAAAATTAAACACATACAATTCATTGGTTGTCATTATTGCCAGCAAAAACCCTAACAATTATTAGGCAAGACAATCTCCATTAAAAAAGTGTAAAAATAAAAACTTAAAATTTCAATTGTTTTTTAGTCATTACTGCAAAAGCAAAGACTCATACTTCTCATTCAAGCATGCGAGACATCGCATTCTGTAAAGGAGTCCATGGCCATCAATGTCAGAGATCTTGGAACGTGGAACGGTGAAGGAAATTAATGATGGTAAATCATCTAGGTATTTCAGCGTGCAGATATCAACAGTGACCCTAGCAGGCAGGAAGCAAGCAATATAAGAAACATAGTGGCTCAAAAGGATTCAGTGCCAGTTATCAGACAATGGAGATTGGTGTATACTGTTGCAAATATATACAAGTCACTCAGTGAAATGTGAGGATAAACATAATAGTGAAAAAGGCAAAACATGTACTGTGGTCTCTGAGAAGACCACATTCTTCATTTAAAAAAAAATAAAAAAATCAAAATAAAATAATTAAAACAATGGTGACCCAATGATGCTATGGATATTTAGAATGGCTACTGGTGTCTAAGCAAACTATGACAACCAATATATCTGTAAACAGACTGCAAATAAGGTGGCTGCAATATAATAATGCTAGCTCCATCTTGTTAGTAGAGGTGTCAATCAATTTAGTTTACTGGTATACACTGTATATACATACTGTGTGTGTGTGTTTATATATACACACACACACACACACACACACACACTGTAAATATAATATATATATATATATATATATATATATATACACAAACCGGATTCCAAAAAAACTTGGGTCACTAAACAAATTGTGAATAAAAACTGATTGCAATGATGTGGAGATGGCAAGGTAATAGAACAAAGATGTTAATCTGAGTAAATGTAACATTTTAAAGGAGAAATATGTTGATTTAAAATTTCACAGTGTCAACAAATCCCAAAAAAGTTGGGACAAGTAGCAATAAGTGGCTGGAAAAAGGAAATAGAGCATATAACGAACAGCTGGAAGACCAATTAACACTAATTAGGTCAATTGACAACTTGATTGGGTATAAAAAGAGCTTCTCAGAGTGTCAGAGTCTCTCTGAAGCCAAGATGGTAAGAGGATCACCAATTCCACCATTTCTACTATCAGCTTGTGGAGCCATTTCTAAGCAAGCTCCACAAGCTCAGACGTTTGCACTGGGTGTTCTGACTGTTCTGTGGTCAGATGAGTCACGATTTGAAGTTCTTTATGGAACACTGGGACGCCATGTCATCCGGACCAGAGAGGACAAGGATAACCCAAGTTGTTATCAACGCTCCGTTCAGAAGCCTGCATCACTGATGGTATGGGGTTGGATGAGTGCTTGTGGCATGGGCAGCTTGCATGTCTGGAAAGGCACCATTAATGCAGAGAACCATGTTCAGGTTCTAGAACAACATATGCTCCCATCTAGACATCATCTCTTTCAGGGAAGACCCTGCATTTCTCAACAAGATAATGCCAGACCACATTCTGCAGCAATCACAGCATCATGGCTACGTAGGAGAAGGATCCGGGTACTGAAATGGCCAGCCTGCAGTCCAGATCTTTCACCTATAGAGAACATTTGGCGCATCATAAAGAGGAAGCTGCGACAAAGAAGGCCCAAGACGATTGAACAGTTAGAGGCTTGTATTAGACATGAATGGGAGAGCATTCCTATTTCTAAACTTGAGAAACTGGTCTCCTCTGTCCCCAGACGTCTGTTGAGTGTTGTAAGAAGAAGGGGGGATGCCACACAGTGGTAAAAATGGCCCTGTCCCAACCTTTTTGGGATTTGTTGACGGCATGAAATTTTTTGAAACACTTTTGATCTGTGATTTGTGTTCTATTCTGAATACAATATTAGATGTTGGCACCTCCACATCATTGCATTCAGTTTTTATTCACAATTTCTTTTTTGGAATCCAGTTTATATATATATATATATTTATTTTTTTTGCAGAATTGGAGAAGTCTAGTCTTAAACCAGTTCTCCCTATAACCATTGGACAATTAATACCACTATTTAGACTTTTTTTTCACCGCTTTTTTAGACATTCTAGAAAGTCATCTGATTACACTCTGGGTTGTATGGTGGGAGGGCAGGCATGCTTATTCTTCGGTCATGTACATGATGCTTACTGACACATAAGAGAGATAAGACATCAGAAAGTCACCCACTATGATACTGTGCTATAAGCAAATTACCTGGGGGCTTTAGGTCTAACTAGCTGCCATGTGTGGAGTTAACATGAGTAGTAGTATTAGTATGATGACCGAAAAAATAAATCGCTGCTATTAATAGTGTACCAGTGTCTGTGGATTTATACAGTTTGGAGGTTGTGAATACATAAGCTATCCCCTACGTCTGTAGTGAGACTGTGATCACATCACTACTTACAGAATACACTCACTGAGCACTTCATTAGGCACACCTCCTTATATCTACACCTACTGTGCATCTCAAGTATATTAATGAGCAAAGGAATCTGCTTTATACTTGCGGTTCAGTTGTTTATATTTATTTACTAACTTTAGCTCCTTTGCTGATAGGTGCTGGATTTACTAAAAAGCTCCACTGCACTTCTATAAGCTACTTAAGTAGTAGTAGTACTTGGGTAGTTTTTTGAACTGATACTTTCATACTATTACTCACATTCAGCATCAGTATTTTACCCAAATATTAATACTTGTAGTTTTGATTTAGGCTACTCTACCCAATTCTGCCTGGTTAAAGATTCTCAGACCAGCAGTGGCACACAGGTGTTTTAAATGTATTTGGCCACAAATATAACATGGACAGTTATCTTATAGGGTCATATAAAGGAAACATATCCTGAGGCTTACGTGGGGCCTGTGAGGTGTTTTGTAACCATTAAAGACGAGCAGGCACTGTCCAAGTCAATGCACCTTTCCAGCATCAGACTGTTAGAAAGAACACATAATACAAAAATACAGCAAAAGGGGACTTTTCTTTTTTAAAAAAAGAAAAAAAAATGTCCTAGGATTTCCTAGGTCTTACCTGATTTGATCAATACTACTGTTTCTATGAAAGAGGTGAAGTATGCAAGAACCCCAGAACTCAGTTAGACTGGATATCCCCAAATGCACAATTTTCAAACCAGGCACAAGGTACAGGAAATACAGCAAGGAGTTCACCTTTCCAGTAAAATCTGTGCATCTACACAAAATCAACATTATTAAAACCATTAAGCACAACTTAACTCCAATGTAATTCAGTTTCTTACAGAATTATAAGTTAAAATTAAAGACCACAATCAGAAAAACACCAGGAAAACTTTCTTCAAAGGAATTCACTAACACTGGCTTGTACAGGATGTAAAGTATGGTTCCATAGATTCAAAAAAAGGGAAAAGGGTGTCAGAACGTGTTTAAAATACGCAGGGCCAGGTTTTACCCCAGCAATGGTATTACTGACTTCTCTGTGTGTCCTTACTTCTTGGTTAACCCTTTAGTGTTGTAGTATAACTGAAAGAATCTTTTCCAGTCTACCTCCCTTTCCTCTGTGTATTCAGTCACGAAGAGTGTTATTTCTAAATAAAAAGCCTTTGTATCAGGATCAGAGGATTTACATTTCAAAGACAACCTGAAAATGAGCAAAAGATATGTTAAAAAACAATATATATACATATACACAAAAAAACACAAATTATTGTATCTGTTGTGTGCATGGTAGTGTATATTCTCACCAGAATTCGTTACGGTCATTTTTCCAAACGCTGAGGTTAGAGCAGAGATCCAGTTCATAGTTTTCTATGAACTCGCCGTCAAAACTAAATCAAAAAGAAAGTTATTCAGTTAAACAGCACTACACACATGCACACATATACAACGCACTGGGAAATCTTTGACTTTGTTCACATTGTTTTGTTGAGACCTTGTGATAAAATAAACAGAAATTAAAGCTTTTTCATCAATCTGCACTTAGTACCCCATAATGTGATAACTGAAACAACAAATATATTAAAAAAGGAAAAACTAGAATATTACATTAATCAAAGCATTCAGGCCATTTGCTATTAGAGTTTAACTTTAGCTCTGGGAACCTCACGTGATGGTACACCTGGCAGGCACAGAGCTGCTCCACAGACAGACTCCTGAGAGTCAGCAAGCTCTTGAACTCTTCCCAGCAGAGCCAGAAGAGGGAAGAGGACAGATGAGGACAGAATTCTCTTGTTAAATCAGAGGTTTATTTATTTGCACTATTACACTTTACCGTATATACTTTACATCTAAACTCCTGGACACTCTACTTTATTTTACTTAAATACCAATATATGCACATGTTTATTATGCTAATGTAGTCAGCTATTTGCACCCCTTGCACATTTATGCACATTCATTTACATTTATTTATTACTATTGCACTACCTTTTCTACAAGTCTACTGTTACAGTGGTGTGAAAAAGTGTTTGTTTCATGATTGTCACTCTTAAATGTTTCAGATCATCACACAAATATAAAAATTAGTCAATAACAGCAAAAGTATACATAAAATGCAGTTATAAATAAAGGTTTTTATTATTAAAGGAGAAAAAAAATCCAAACCTACATGGCCCTATGTAAAAAAGTGTTTGCCCCACAGTTAAAATATAACTGTGGTTTGTCACACCTGAGTTCAATTTCTCTAGCCACACCCAGGCCTGATTACTGCCACACCTGTTCTCAATCAAGACATCCCTTAAATAGGACCTGCCTGATAAAGCAAAGTAGACCAACAGATACTCAAAAGCTAAACGTCATGGCAAGATCCAAAGAAATTCAGGAACAAGTGAGAAAGAAAGTAATTGAGATCTATCAGTCTGGAAAAGGTTCTAAAGCCATTTCTAAAGTTTTGGGACTCCAGCGAACTACAGTGAGAGCCATTATCCACAAACGGCACAAAAAAAAAAAAAAATGGAACAGTGATTAATCATCCCAGGAGTGGACGGCTGACCAAAATGACCCCAAGAGCGCAGCAACGACTCATCCAAAAGGTTACAAAAGACCACACAACAACATCCAATAAACTGCAGGCCTCACTTGCCTCAGTTAAGGTCAGTGTTCATGACTCCACTATAAGAAGAGACTGGGCAAAAATGGCCTGCATGGCAGAGTGCCAAGACGAAAACCACTGCTGAGAAAAAAAAAAGAGCATTAAGGCTCGTCTCAATTCAATCAAATAAATTTTACCAGAAAACATCTTGATAATCCCCAAGACTTTTGGGAAAATACTCTCTGGACTGACAAGACAAAAGTTTTTTGGAAGGTGTGTCCCATTACATCTGGTGCAAAAGTAACACCGCATTTCGGAAAATGAACTCTTTGGAGTGGCCTAGTCAAAGTCCTGACTTGAATTCTATTGAGATGCTGTGGTATGACCTTTAAAAGGCGGTTCATGCTCGAAAACCTGCTGCTGTGAAAGACTCCTTGCAAGTTACGGTTACGGTAACGCTTGATTGCAGTTGTTGCTACTAAGTGTGGCCCAACCAGTTATTAGGTTTAGGTGCAAACAATTTTTCACACAGGGCTGTGTAGGTTTGGATTTTTTTTCTCCCTTATTAATAAAAACCTTCATTTAATATAAAAAAAACTGCATTTTGTGTTTACTTGTGTTGTCTTTGACTAATATTTAAATTTGTTTGATGATCTGAAACATTTAAGAGATATATCTTCCGATCTTCCCAAATTAAATTATGAGAACAGGAACTAGACTACAACCACAAGGGACATGTGGATAACCTGGACAAGGTGACTGGAACTTACACCTGCAGGACGACTGCTGGCCACTGGCCGCCTCCTATAACATCACCTGTGTGTCCGTCATTAGTAAAATGATTACTTTAGCTGAAATTGTTTACTAGAAAACTGCTTGCTAGAAAAGCAAATCAAAACCCCCATCTGATTGCCAAAGATCTTCAGGGAGCATTTGGACTGATCTGTGCACTGTTGCAGCATCACCTACACAAATATGACCATCATCTGTGAAGATCATCTTTTGTTCACTTGTCAATTCATAGTAAAAGACTCCCCAAACCTTTGCATGGCACTGTATAACAACATGTATATCAAGTGGCCCTCAAAAGTATGAAGTCTGGGCACCCCTGGCCAAAATGCATCACTGAACCCTGATGGTGAAATGAGCCTCCACTACTGAAACACAACCTGGAGGCTCGTCATTTTATAAAGCATGTAAGTAAACACTAAATTACTTACTGAAATGCACTACACTGCACTTATTCTGTATTTAACACTTAATTTTTCTTTCCAGCATTGGAGCATTAGCACTGGCTTTTGTTTCTGAAGGGTAGGCTGAAGGGCAGTTTGCATTGTACCCTATTTGTACCAGCTAGAATGAGTGGTCTAGCAGACCAGAACTTCAACAGGCAGTTCACAGTAGAAAAACACAGATATTTCAAATTATTTAAACTAACTAACAGATAAAGTACAGATAAAACGGAAAGAATTGGAGCTTATTCTTTAATTCTCAATTTCTGGAATTTTGGTGATGGCCAAATTATAATGAGAGGGAAAATGCAAAGCAGATCACTCTCTGTCTTGTTCAGCTGCATTTTAAAAGTTAAGCGTAGCTTAGTGCTAGTCAAAATGGCATTTAGTCATACATCCAGCAGTGCTGGTACATAATGCTGATGTAAACGTTTACGTGGTGTTTCAATCCATCACTCATTTGGTAAATTACAGAGATCCAGTCAAATTGCAGGCAGATTACATTACTGGTCAAAAAACCAGTCCACTTTAAATCAGGCATAAGGCTACCTGGAAAGAAGTATCTGAGGTTCAACAGAACATTTTGTACATTTTGAATAAATGCTAAAAAACACCTTTTTCAAACTGAAACCCAAGTCTGGCAAATACACATATAACTTTGTATGTAGATTTTCTCAGACAGAGGTAGGGGAAAAAAATCATGCATATTATCCATTAAAAGGTGTTTATAAAATTAAGTGTAGTCCTACCTAGAGTCCTCTGACCCGATGGAATTCCTGGGTTCGTGTCTTGCCACTACAACACTATCAGAAGAGAGTCAGAGGTTGCACTTTATATTAAATGCCTTTAATAACTGTAATAAGTGTAATTACAACTCGACAATACATACAACAAAAACAATACTACCTAAACAATTTAAAATTCAGACAGTGGTGCATAGACAAATGTTTAAATGTGAATATTTTAGTTTTTGTTTTTTTTTATATTACATGGGACAGTCGTGTGCTGCAGATTAGGCACCCATTGGTGCCACGGACAGGGCTGCTAGTATGCGCGTGTTTACTAGTCTGTGTGTGTGTGTGTGCGTTTCTCTGTGTAGTTCTAACTCTGATCTCCACTGGTCAGGACCCCCACAGGACCACCAGAGAGCAGGTAGTATGTGGGTGGAGGATCATTCTCAGCACTGCAGTGACACTGACGTGGTGCTGGTGCGAGTGGATCAGTCACCTCAGTGTCACTGCTGGACTGAGAATCATTCATAGGGGCTTCCGACTTAGTGTAGTTGTAGTCTAGTCTAAGTGCTTTGTGATATTCTAAAGACAGTACATGTGGTAACTAACTGATAGTGTACTACATCACTAAGAATTATTGCTATTGAGTGCTGATTGGTCAGGAGAGTTGAATACTACTTTATGAGGTTCCTTGCCGCTATTAATGTGATTTATGACTGGTTGTAAAGAACATGCCATGTTCTGCTAATCTGTAGAGTTCAGGTTTGTCAGAGTTTCTTGTATATCAGATTTTTCAAGTCGCAATAATAATGTCTACACACTCTAAATGTACTGATTTGTTTTTGGCTCATCGTAGGGTAGGTTGTATGTTAACACACTTTACTCATTGTCATGCCGTTTGCGTTGGTTTCACACAAATACTGGTTGCTGCCAGTATCTGTGCAAAAAATCTCCAGATTTGCAATGCAAAAATCAGAACATGGCATGAATTTGATGAGTCAGTATTTAATAACCCGTCAGCAAGTTAAACCAAACCCAAATTTAATGCACTTTTTTTTTTTTTTTTTAAATAATCTTTACATAATCCAAATATAATAGTGCTAACCTGAGGACATGTATTAATTTAAGTGAACAAATTCCAAAAAGATTACAGCAGAACGTTTGGACACTTACTTAATCCTATCCAGGCTGCGACCAGTATGTACATGCTGATAAATGCTGAAAGCACCATCAACTGTCAAGAATCTCAATTCCAGATCCATTTCTTTCAGACCAGGAACAGAGTTTGCAAATGAGAGCAGGGCATCCAAGGACCGGTCATATTCTGGACAACTGCAATAGGAAGGTAGAGTCAAAACTGTTTTTGTTTGTTTATTTAAAGATAGAAGCCTCATACTACTCACTGCACGTCATGGCGTTTTAGTTCAAGGTAAGCATGGAAGAACTGACTCCAGTCTTTGTCGTAGATCTCGCTGCTATCTCTCATACTGAGATTGACACAGTGGAATTGGTGGGCACCACGTCTACTGCTGAATAACTCATTATCAGTTGCCCTGTATCATAAGACAGCATTCAATTATTTATTTAGGTTACTATAAAGACATTTTAATGACATTCTGAACAAACAGATTCCTCACTCAACTCAGGGCAACCAGAATACAAAACAGAAAACAGTCATTTAAGAAATAAAGTATAAAATCATAAAAAGAAAAGACTTGAAAAGAAGAATAAGGCCAGAAAGAGGTATTCAGTCAAGCAATTCTGTACTATCCCATTTTTTACTGTCTCGCCCCGAAGCAGAAATATATCCTTGTCAGGAGCCCATCAGAATATGTAAATCAAATTAACATTTGTCACATACATAGTCATACATGGTGCAACTAGCAGTGAAACGCTTTGACAACTGCCCGCTTACATGAAAAAAGTAGGATAATGTAGAGGATAATGCATCATACGACTTAAGCATAGCTTCACAAACTGCACTGGTGTTGTGCCAGACTGTCATGGAGTGACTCAGAATGGCAGCGGGTCATCTTCAGTGAAGAGTCCCGCTTTAGTCTTGGTGGAGACGACCAACGAATCTGTGTGTGGAGGCGCCGTGGTCAGAGCCCAGAGGAATAGTTTGCTGTCATGCGTCACATGTCCAGAAGACCTGGTGCCATGGTGTGGGGTGCAATTTTGTACAAGCCAGATCATCTTGGACGGCTCAGCATTCATGGGGTCCTGCAACCAGGGGCCCTAATTCTCGATGCACATTCTGATGCGCTATTCCAAAAGGACAACGCTCGCCCACACACTGCTGACCTCTCAAAAGTTTGCATTTAACACACAGATACAATGCCATTCTTGCAGGACACCATTAGGAACCTCTGGCATGTTGAATTAGCAAACTGAGAGGCACTACTTTTGTATGTGTAGCTCAATAAATATTGATCATATCAGTCTAAATTAATCATAATTTATTATTCGTCTTCCAGTGCAGACTGACTTTAGAAGTACCTTTAAAATACATTCAAAAAGTAAGACATACCCTGGAGCACGCTGATTATGCGGGTAGTCCAAATGACAGCACCCAAGAAAGAGCAATACTGCATTCACGAAGCCCAAGCCAATCTTTCTAAATAAAGAACATGAAAAAAAAAAAAATAAATGATATCACAGAAAAATAAAATATTTACAAGTTTTTCTAGAAAATAAAATCATATCATTTTTCAAGTGTCAAAATGTGCTTTCAAGGAACAATTTAGTGAAAGTTTTTAATTGCATGATTTTTTACTTTCTCTAAATGCAGTTGATCTGCCAAGACAAAAGAAAAACTTTCTACAATTCTATGTCAAAACCTTTGGCTGCATGTATGTGTATGTATATACTGGACTTGCCAAACGACATGGGATAGCAGTATGTAAATTAATCAACGTGGCATTACCTCAGAGGACAGCCCAAGCCGGTACAAGCTGTGAAGCTGAAATATGGCCAGCATGCTCACGGCAAGGAGGCATGCTTGTCAATAATGTGTTAAGGTGGACCAGTGGACCCAACCTATGCCATGAGAACACACCTCACACCAACTGGTACCATGACTCATCCTAGCATGCCACATGTTGCCAGTCCTCCAGGTTCCAGTTAGCAGCGCTGGCCAGTGTTCAACCTCAGTCACAAGATAACACCTCACAACTTCTACAGGTTCCCAAAGCCGTCCCCTGAGTTAACACCCCTTCTTTCTTAATTTATACACTGCTTTCCTGTGCTGTTTGGCATGTCAGTGCACACACACACACAGACACACACACACACACAGACACACACACAATTTCACCACAATTCTTAATAAATGCTTTTGGCAATAAAGCTCAATGCACAGATATAGGGTAGAACAGATAATTCTAATTGAGTCAGTTATTAGTACAGCATCCAACTAACAGTAGTTCATGTTTATAATCAGGTTTAAACATGTACAGAAAATGTAATCTTTAAATTCGTAATCATATACTGATGAAATCCATACAGTGTATTTGCTTAGCTCCTCTAGTTGTGTAACCTTATGGTGTTCCCCGTATTTTGCCATCATGTGCAGAAAGATACCAAAACAAGTCATTCCGGATGTCCTACATGGTTGTCGCTTTTTTAGATACACAAACTACTATAAGTTTTTACTTTTGTTTATTTATTTTAAAGCAACTGAAAGAGCTCAGGTTAATAGATCTCGATTCCCACAGTTTCTTAGCAACTTTAGACTCGGGGCTTAAGTTGTAACTAATAAAGTAATATTTTAACACCTTACGTATCTTGGTGAAAGGCATTCAAAGTAAGTGGTAAGTTGAAAATCACGTAACTTTGATTTTTCACTGAACCTTTCACTCCATTTCATTAGCATATACATACCATACCAATGTAACAGTTAACAAGTTAGTATTGAATGCCTGACCCTAAAGCATCTCCTCGGACTATTCCCAGATTTTCACCTCCTCTGTCCACCACCAATCTGCCAAACAGAAACATAGACCAAATTTACATTTTGTATGTCAGAATTTAGATGCCTTTATCTACGTAAAGAATAAGCACATAAAATGGTTTACATGTTACTTTATTTTTATTGACCACTATTTTAACATTATCAGCATTACATATGGAACTGTTTACATGTTAAGTATAAGATTTAATTATGCACCCAGTTTGGAAAATCTGTGGAATTCCCAATCCAAGAGAAACAAAAGTGATATTAAAATTAAATTCTTAAAAAATAAAACATCATACTCAAAGAACTGTAGACTTGGACAGGCCTGAAGGAAGGGAAATATTTTAGCTGCCCACTTCATGTGTAGTCTGCTCACACGCAACGTGAACTCTGTCAAATCAGGTACAAAGAGGAGAACAGAAGAGACCGGATATCTACAAGAGAACCATACGCGGGTTGAGATTTTAAGTTTTAAAATGACAAAATCGCTACAATCAGGAACTTGAGTATTAAATAAATTAATTAATTAATTAATTAATAAAAACACAGAAAAGGAATCTGCATGTGACATAAGCAAAGATGGGGCTTATCGCTGCACCTGACTGACTCAACAGCCCTAATTGCAGACATTCAGCAAGCAGTGGTGTCCTCCATGAGTCCTCCTGTTAGTACAGCACCATTGGCAGACGGCTGCACCACACAGGACTACATGCACACAGATTGTTACAACAACT
Organism: Prochilodus magdalenae; assembly: GCA_024036415.1. Lineage (NCBI taxonomy): Eukaryota > Metazoa > Chordata > Actinopteri > Characiformes > Prochilodontidae > Prochilodus > Prochilodus magdalenae. The sequence continues at coordinate 73,386 of JAMWET010004506.1, forward strand.
GTTCTTAACACCACGTCAACATTACCAAAGACTGAAACAGTGTCGTGCCTGGCTGCCATGGAGTGACTCGGAGTGACTCAGAATGACAGAAGAATTAATCATATCAAAGTGAATTTTTAAAATAACACTGTGGCTTTAGAGTACGCTTTGGTTTGCATGATGCTGTGCTAATTCGTAGCTGGGCTAAGTTTAGTTAAGACAGTAAGTGTAGGTTTTTGTTGCATTTCATCATGTATGTGATGTCAACTTTTACAGGCTATGTAAATGCTGGAGCAGTTTGTGCTGACACAGTGTTTATGAGGGTTAGTTACCATCATCCAGTTTTTAGTTCTAATTCCTAATTCTCAAGTAGGATTCAGTCACAGGTTACGGCAAGACTACAGTCTCCGCATCATGGGCAGGAACTCCAAGTTGTCTAAGTTTCTTCTGTGCACATGGAGCACACTTCCACAAAACAGCAGCCCTTCAAATTATGTTTAGGGTGTACACTATCCTCTGATTTTACTTACATTCAAAGTATCAAAAAAAGTAGCATTTTTGGCCAATTTATAAAATGCCTTCATTTATTTTAGTTTTTGTACACAACCCTGTAAGTGAGAAATAAAGAATGAGGCTCAGACTGGTGAATACAACTCTATTCCAGCCAATCTGCAAGAGGAGGCGCTACATGTTGAACTCCGTGCATTATCAAAGAGGAGCAGCTCCTTGCCCTACTTTTCCCGTTCCAGGAACCTGTGGCGATCAAATGTAACTGGTGAAACGTTTAGAGTGAAATGGGAAAACCCGAACATGAAGATGGGGAAAAGCTGATCTCAGCTGTAAAGTTAAAAGGAATGTAAATAGATCAGGTTGCTCAGTTTCTCCTGGACAGTTACATAACATACATTTTACAGTGTGTTCCAAGACTAGAATACGTAAAAATATATACGCATGTACATAAATTAGGAAAACGTACAAAATATGCTATATAAGACTAAAATATATAAAAGCAGAACACCATATAAAGTGTGCAGTATTAGTGCAAATAATGACAGAACTGTGCAACAGCACCCAAATATCGACTCTTTAGTATACTTAAGTACCCTTTTTTGCCCCACTGTAGCCCGCCTTTCTTGCATCGACTCGGCTTGCGCTGGTCTCTCGCTCGTGGTGGTGCTGGGCCTTGCTGGTGAGAGTCTGAGAGAGGCAGTCCAGACTGAAAAAGCTTAAATTGAGTTTATGCTGAACTTCTCCGCTGTCCAGCAGCCATCTCCAGTCTACTGTACGTTATGATAGCACAAGTTTCTTCCCAACCTCAAGTTCCTTTGTGCTGGGTGAGAGTGTGCCAAGTTTGCTCATTGCCAGGTAGTGTGATTAGATGATAGCATGTTACAGACAGAACACTTAGGACCTCTCTCCACTGTATGATTACTGCCAACTATAACCTTGTGACCTAATTAGACACGTCTCACAAATTCAGCAGTCCCCACACAGTGATGAAACTATTAGATCTGTCTAAACTGTGCTCATTTTCAGTGAGGGCAGCACATTTTTGGAACACTTTGCCAATATATGTTCATAGTACAACTCCTAGTATATTAATGCAGCTGAAGGGAATTGCAGTACAGGCTTAGACCCAGAAATCTACAACAAGTGAATTGTAATTAAAATAATGTGCTTTATATTTTGCATTAGTATTTGGACCCAAAAATGGTTATTACGTCAGACTTAACAAGCAGATTTAGACTGTTACATTTCTGCAAACCTGTGGCCTGGAAAAATCACCAACCATCATGCTCACTGTTTAAACTGATTTGTTAAACAGTAATAGTAATCACTACTAATGCAGAGCTAAAAATAATCGAAAACTCAAAGATCACCTGAGAAAATACACTTACCCTTGAATTGATTTCAACATCCGAATGAGCCTTCTGAGAAACGCCTCCCAGTCTCCATCTCCTCCTTTCATAGGTGGAAATTTCAAGATGAGTTGCTGAAGTATTGGTTTGGACTCTATGTCATGTGCTGCATGAGGACTGCATCCATTCCAGACACTACAGACAAAGGTTTTAACATCAGGAGATTGATTATTTATTATCATTCTCTGAGTTATATTAACTCCCAACATCTGAGTAATGAAAAAAACTACAGCATGCAGTATTTGCCTTTCCTAGTTATGACATGTTCTACCAAATGTTCAAATTCACCATATGTCTGATAATAAGATACATATTTGTTCCATTTCATACCTCTGATCATGCACTGTAAAATCCAGAGATAGAACTTTACCCATGTAACTGAAATGCAAAACAAAATAAATAAATAAACATAAACCTGGGGGGAAAAAACGAATTAAATGCATGCAATTTTCTCCATATACTTCTCTTAATATCATCTAAACTAGCACAGTACAGGCTCGCCTCCACCTCACCCGTTCTCCTTTTTCACTTCTAACTCTATATCTGGTTCTTGCATGTCATCAGAATCATAAAACTGCAAACACGAAAAACGTACTCTGTTTAAAAATAGATACAATATTTACAGAATATATCACCATAAGTACTGGTGATCCAGTAAAAAAATTTGCTTTAAGTTGCGGTATGCTTTGCTTTTGTTTTGTATTTCTGCCACCTCTGGCAGTTGTGTAGTGCGATTTATTTTGAATTAGTAATCCGTAAACCTGGATTTAGCAAGATTTCACATCTCTAGCCTATGTTTGAAGTTGCAACAAGTCACTAGGCAAGTCAAGACCAAGATTTTATAGTAATCAAGACCAAGTCAAGAGTAAGAGTAGCTGAGTCTGTATATGAAGAATATGCAAATAAAATTTGTGTCGGTATGTATTATATAAACAATATATAGCCTTAAACACAAAATACTAACATTAATTTTAAGATCACACATGGAAAACAACTTTTTGCAGTGCCTGACTACTTTTAGTGTATTTTAGTTCAAACAAAGGATAAATGCAAAATGGCACAAGACTGTTACCTTGTTAACCTAAATGTCTGCTTAGACAGCAATGTGATACAGAACACAGAATTCTGAATTACCGACCTGTTCACCTGGAATCACATCCATATATTCAACATCACTTCATCTCCTCCTCCTCTAGAGGTACAATAAAATTAAAATGTGATTAAAAAGTCTTCTTACTGTGATGATAAATGTGGGGACAGTGACAGAGAGCTGATGTTCTCATCTATGCCTATGAGACTGTCCACATTAAACCTGTCAATGAGAGAAAACAGTAAAAACATATGTGGCACATTCTGCAATTTGTTGCAGAAGAAAATGTTGCACCTTTGTTAAAAAAAAAAAAAAAAAAAAATGAAGTACTTGGCAGCAACTAATAACACGGCCATGATATTTAGTTCCTGAGTCTTCTTTGTAATTTTGTGTCAAATGTATATTTTGGGGTTTTTTTATGCTGAGGTTATTTAAACGCTTTAAGGCTCTAACTAATATTTTTGTCTAGATTTTTGTGCTGTATGTAGTTTGTGTTGTCTACATACGAAATGGATGGATTAGTGACTGTACTCCTTGCATGGATGAAAGAAAGGATCTTTGCAGCACACTTCTGACTTAAGTTTTTAGCTTTTAGCTGCACTTCTTGTAAGCCTGCTGTGGAGTGAAGGAAAGACAGAAGTGCGTCGATATGATCAGGACCTTTACTAGAAAACAAAACAAACAAACATTACTTTGAAGCATAATGACAACTATTGAAATAAACAGTTTATCATGCATATTATCAAGTGTTGATGGCATCACCTGGGATATTCTCATTAACTTTAATAGATCTAACAACTACAGTTTTTCAGGACTGGACTTACATGTTGTACTTACTACCACAACTAACCCATAAAGTAAGTGAATTCTATTTCTATATTCACAGGATCAAACAGTTCTAGACTGGACACAACATAAGAGCCTTTAGCCTTATACTTGGCAAAATAATCTTACTTTGTTGTTAGATCACTTGATATCCTAAGGAATTTGCTCCTTCCATTGGATAATGAGAGGTGAGAGTAAGTTTGCATGAAGCCATCGCGTGTTTGTTCAGAATTCCCCATGTTCGTATGCGCATTGCATAAATCCAGTCTTTTGTGCTCAACAGACATCCTGAAGTCAAAATGTGTAATAAAAAGAAAAATAACATAAAAATGTTTCGAGAGAACTTTGAGAGATTTCAAAAAAGTCAACAATTAACACAACGCAAAATCTCAGACACATGAAATGTGTAACACCAGGATTTTTATAGGGTTGCACTGAGAATGACTTAGAAAATAAAAATAGAAACCAGAACAAACATTCGTTTAAGACCCTTTTTCATGACAACATGAAAAAAAATTTGGCAACACTTTATTGTAGGGTACAGCTCATGAGGCTACTTCCATAAGCTTGTCTAGTGGCAGACCAGTGGCAGACCAATATGGGTTTATTAATGACGAGCTGGGCAACTGGTGGATAATGCCAATATCACAGTGCTTCTTGCATAAAGTGAATAGTAGCTTGAAAGTACATGCAAAAAAAAAATAGACATGCGAGCACGCGTGCAGAATCTGTATGTTAGATGATGAATGATGTCTATTGGAATAAGCATTTAAAACATTTGTTATTCCCACAACAAGATTGTGTAGGTGCTTTAGGAACAGAACCAAGTTTCAGTTTTACAAAAACATTTTGTAATGTTGCACACAGTGACACAGAATAAAAAAAAACAAACATATATATTACAAGTGAACAACAATGGAATATTATATTAAGCCTATTATATTAAATCTGCAATACAGGATTAATGTTTACCTGAATGAGAGTTCAAGATCTGAGCAGATGTTCTTCTCATTCTTCCTCACAGTAGCCAAGCTGAATATACAAATAATAATAATAATAATGATGACGATAATAACAATAACCCTTACTGCTTAAAGAATATATTACATAATGCACTGTCCACACATGCCTCGCTATTCTGAGCAGCTAAATTAAAAATTCTGGCTTGTGAGTACTGTGTAGGTTTACCTGAGTTTTTCCTGTATCACGTCACTCTTTAGAATGTTCATGAAGATTTCAGCAGTAGTGTAACTAATGGTCTTCAGTGATACATGAACACTACCGACTGATTTGAGGTGATGCAACATGCTCATAATCCTCTTCACACTTTGGTCAGAGAGACCACTGTCTTCTATACTGTTTAAACAAGTCAGAAGGAGTACAGTTATGTTTTTAGCATTCATCAAATTTATAATTTTTTTTTCTATGAAAAGTTTTACACTGCAGCATCTTGCTACCAGCTCATTCATGAACCCATGTCTCCAAAAGCAAAGACATTTAGTGTCAGGGGTGAAGCAAAACCTATAAGCAGATTGGAGAAGTATGGTGCTACCACTAGCTTAAGGGCGACATGCTGAAGAAGGACAAAATCAGACTCAAGGACTCAAGAAAAGTGAAGACAGGTGGTGAGGACTGTGGAGGAGACAGCTCAACAAGGCTTGCCAGCACTGATCCTTCCATTTCTCCCATCCTCAGTAATGTAACACTTGATGGCGCTGCACACTTGGGAGGAGAACAGTTTCTTTGCTCCAGGGCCCAAGCGAGAGGACGTGGCCCAGTGGAAGTACAGAGCTTGTATACTTTGCCACAGGCCCTGTATCACACTGGGGTTTAAAAATAAGAGTACTGGCTTGAAGCACAGTTTACGACATCTGCTTGATTGCTAAGACATCACAAAATATTTCAGTAGATCTGCAGATCTCATTAGAAGATTACACAAAACATGTATGTAGAGAAGATGATGTTCCATCAAGTATCTAAAAAGTTGTCATAATGCATTCTAAGATAGGGGATCTGGTAACATTTCTGCCATATGTAGCTAAATGAGCCATAGCTTATATTTAAAAAGAAAGCAATAAGTAATACCAAAGTGCAAGAAGGGAAAATACTGTGTTGGGTTCTGATGAACTGTGAAGGGAACTGACAAATCATTACCTGAGACACTGAAGGTCTTTTGTGTGTCCCAAAGCTGACATTAAACAGTCAACATCATCATCTGACACATAGCTGACAATTAAACTGGGGGAAAAAAAAGACAGTACAATAATTTAGTTTGGAAAAAGCAAATCAGATTAAATTATTAAATTATAATTCAATTAAATTATAATCACATTGTATTATCAAATTAAAATAAATAACTTAATACAAAACAGGAAAGGAGGTAATATATTAATAATAATACTAACTGTAGTGCTTCACATTTGCTCAGTGAATTGAGCAGCATTTTTAGATTCTCCATTGTACATCCTTGCAGTTTCAGGCTTCTGATGCGTTGACAGAACTGCAGACAGTACGCTGCTGCATCGTAATCCGTCACATTTGAAGAAAGCTGAATTTGAACTCCACGTTTTTCCCAACTTGTCATAGCCCTTCGCACAACATACTTGTCATTTACCTCATACAAGCTCTGGAGAGCGAAACTGCTCAAATCCACATTCATATTTTGTGACACTAATTCACAGAGCCATTCTTCCAGCTGGGCACATGTGGCACAAGACACGGTGTGCTGACGCTTCTCCATAAGCAAGTCACTCACTGCTTGGTTGGTGAGACCAAAAAGGAATCGAACTATAGGTAAGAGATGATAACTGTCCTGCAGTGAAAATGACAGCAGCTCTTTTATTTTTGTCTTGGCCTCTGTTCCGTCAAGGAAAGTGTAAAAGAGTGCCGCAAAGAACTCCTGAAAGCTGAGATGCATAAAGGAAAACATCTTCTTCACATTTATTCTGTCTGTGTAGTGGAAGGCGCAGAGAAAGGGAATTCTGGTCAAATTCAAGGCATTTAAAATCATCTCAGGTACTTCGTTTCTCTGGAACATAACTCGGCCTTTCAGAATTCCTTCATGCGCTAGTTGGCCAAGGCTCTTCAGCAGGTCAAGCTGTTGAGACCGAGTTAAACCTTGGCAGTGATGCTCCAACAGAATAAACACAAAATCAACAAATATGGAGGTGGTACTTCTGAATTCACTTCTCATCCTCTCGTTCATTGTGCTGTTCTCCTTAAAGACACTGCAGATAAGCCAGCACATAACTGGGCTAAAGCAGGCCGTGAAAAGTGTTCCATTTGTCTTAACTTGGTCATAAACCTGCCTGGACTGGAAGAACTTTTGAAAGTACTCTTGTACTCCCTTCTCAGAGAAGCCCATGATCTCAGTGAAGCGCTGTGGATTCTTGAGGAGCTCCCCCAGTTTTTCGGTGGCTATTGACCGTGTGGTGACCAGCAGGTAGGACTCGTTCAACATGCATCCCCTCAGGAGGGAGCTTAGTACAGCACCAGGACGGGCTTTGATGGAAGCTTTGACGGGCAATGGCTTTTTAGGCAGGGAAAGTCGGAGCTCGTCGAATCCATCAACCAAGAAAAGAACTCTCTCTGGTGCTCTGTTTAAGATCTGGCCCATTTCCTCACTACAGTTCAGAAGCTCTACTAGACTAACGTCTTCATCAACATCATTGAGCTCTGAGCATCTCAGGTAAAGGACTACATCAAAGGTTTCTGCAAACAGATTTCCATTCGCCCAGTCGTAAATGATCTTCTGTGCGGTGAAAGACTTGCCACTTCCAGAGTTGCCTTGGAGAATAACAGCTCTTGGACGCACGCCGTTCAGCCTGTCCTCCGGACTAAACAGCTTATCAACAGTAATGTGCTGGTCTGTGTGGAAAGTTCTGGAATTGTGGAAATCCTCTCCTCGAGAACGAATCTCTTTTTCCTTCTCCTTCTTCTCTCTGTGTCTCTGGACGATCAGTGGATCCACATAACGATCTGTGAGCAGCACATGTTCACCAGGACAGGAGGTATATTCCCTAATGTACATGTACTCAGACAGTGACTTCTTGTATTCTGCGATCACAGAAGTTTTATCTGGCAACAAACAAGATCAGATTCATCTTATAAAAACAAGCAGAGCAGTGAGCAATTCACGTTAGCCACTGAAATCTTGAATTAACATACCTACACCACCTTCAGAACAGCTTGCACCTACAAAGATATTTATAAGAGCAATGAATCATGATGAACAGATTTTGGTTTTTTAGTAAAAGTTTTCCATTATATTTTATATCACGTTTTTATATCATCCAACAATGTCAACTTAAAAGCTTTAATTGAAAGCTAATGCAGTTATTCTTACCAGCATCGTTTTTTTGTGAAAGTATTATGTTCTTTGCCACTACATTAGACAGAACCGGCATTGAAACCCTGGCACGCAATCCTGCATTTATGCTGAAGTCCAGTCTAGATGGTTGTGAATCTCTTGCTCCTTTATCAGGATTCTTCTCTGAAAGAAAGAAAAAGGCTTCAGGTACATTTCAATTATTTTTAACTCAAATTTATAATGATGACTTCATTTATTGAATCTACAGTCCTTCCTTATGTAAAAAAAACATAATGCCCTCTAAATAAACCGTTTAACTAAATAGATTAAGTTCAATGTTACTATCACACCTAGAGTTTATGCATCACTCACAATGCACTAGGAAAGTCTTCAGCCTCTTTCACTTTTACCCATGTTTTGTTGTGGCCTTATGTTGTGCTAAAATAAAGAAATTAAAAAAAAAAAAAAAAAGGACCTTAAACTGGCAGTTCATGCTGGAATACCCTCCAGGGTAGCCAAATAAAAACAATTCAGCAAAAAAGAATCACCAAAATTCCTCCAGTGTTATGTAAAACACACATCAATTTATTGCAAACATTTAACTGCAAGATGACATAACCGGAAATTATGTTTAGGAGGGCATTTACTTTGGCACGAGTGATTTAGATGTTGAATAGATATATATATATATCTATATATATAAACTGCTAAGCAAGTCGTCTACATGCTCAATAACCAAAATCTAAACCACAAAGATTCTCGCCACTATAATTCTGCAATTTTGCAGTTAGAGTTAACTATGACGGCAGACTGCCCACTGATTTACACAGATTCTACTTACTGTAATCTCTGTCCTCCTCCATTGTTCATTCTCAGTACTCTGTCTGCTCCACAGCTGGACTAACCTGCTGAATAGGAAAATACGTCAGCTGCCTGGGCCAGGAGGATATTTAAGACATCTGAAGGATCTTTCTGTGGTATTTTCACAAAAGTATTTGATCATAAGAAAATGTTACAATATGACAGGCAGACCACTAAAGTACTGCTAAAGGTCTATCCATACGTTAAATAAAAACCTTTTAATGAGCCCTTCCTCTGACTTGGAAAGCCTAACTGTTAAGCACTGAGGTGGGGTCTGGGTATTTGTTTGCATTCAGGTCAGTTTTTTGAAGGGCCACAAACTGGCTCTGCGACTTATGTCATTCTTGCTTAAATGGCTCTGCGTCAGAGCGGACTTTCAGCGTTTTTAAAGGTTATACATAAATAGGACCTAGTCCAACAATGTTGTCATAGTTCAGTGACCTTTAGCACTCCTTTATTTCTCTAAGATTTGAAGCATGCTATTCAGCATTTTGCTGCTACTGAATTAAATTGAGATTGAAACCACAGAAAAAGATCACTTTTTCTCCTTATATATAATGCTGAGTTCACCAACTTCTTCAGAGAGTAGAAGAACTAGTTGGCTGGTACTGAAGATGATTCACTAAAATCGCTGAAATCTTTCTGAACGGTCCTCTGTTACTTTGGTTAAGCTTTTAGTTCACAGTGTGCCTGGTTGTAGTAGAAGACTATACAAGATGCCTGATATACTGACAGAGTAAAACATTGTTTTCTACACATTTCTGGAGACACACTGCTAAAACAACTCTGCTTAGCCAGTCAGCAGTGTCCATCGGCTCGCGAGCCTCAACATCAACTGAACCTCTACATTTGCTAAAAGGTGATTCATTATTTTACAGCTTTTGGTGAGGTTTCCATAATTTTATGGACCTTATGTTCATGCACTACATAAGACAGAAAAAAGCAGCTTCTTATCTTCGCTTGAAGCTTTTTATCTGGAATAAAACAAGAAAATGGACATGTGGATCTACAACTCGGATGACAATTTAGTGCAATTCTGTAGTACATGTTCAACTAAACATAAACTTTATTTACTTATTTATTTTTTCTATTTACATTCAAAACCAGAGTAATTTCACTTCCCCTAGCTATTATCCAGCATCACCTCCTGACCAGCTTTAACCAAAAAAAGGTAAGCCCGGGGCTCCGAAGCCTCACATAATAAATCCAATACAGAAACAACTCCAAGTCTCAAACGTTGGAATCTTTTTTTTTTTTTTTTAAACCTGCCTTTGATACCTGTACTCTAACCCAATCACCCTGCGGCAGGCTCAAACCTATGTGGAAAATCCTCAGGAAAATCCAGAAGATCCGGATGGACTGTAGCCACCCAGCACACGACCTGTTCACCTGACTGCCATCAGGCAGGAGGTACCGCAGCATCCAAACTGAGTAATGAACAGTTTTTACCCACAAATCATCAGGTTCCTGAACAAGCTGTGAACCTCTCACCAACACCATCAATACCACCAACACCACCAACACCACTGCACTCGGACACTATTATTAATACTCCATATAGCACTGCTATGGACAACATCACTAAGTCACTTTATACAACAGGAATAGACAAACATGCATATTTATATTTAGCTCCACTCTCTCTCAGACTACACCTGTCTCATAAATGTACATATCAGAATTTCTACAGATCCCTCTGTCTCTCTCTGTCTGTATATTCTGTATTTTGTGTATTTTGTATTTATTTAATATAACTTTATATCTCTTTATTTTGATGTTTAGTATGTATATAGTTTTGTCCTCCCGTAGAGTACCAACCTGAGCCTCACCACAAGCATTTCAATGCATAAATGTCCTGACATGTTGTGCATATGACAAATAAACCTGAAACTTGAACTTGAAACTTGGAACAGCTAACTACAACGTGCACTATAATTATCCCAAATAATCTAATAGTCCCGTGGTCTTTTAACATTATACACATGCAAGTACATTACAGACTGATTTGTCACAACGAACTTTGTCTTAACTACACCCATCCAAGACAACAATGGATTCTTCCGAAATAGGAATCAGATAAGGACGCTTCTCTTTCCCTCAGTACTAAACAATACAATGTCTTTTGGAATTTAAGACTTCATACAACATATGAGAGAAAGTCCATAATTAGATTAAGCTGGGCTAAATGAGCCCTATTCTTTTATAACCTTTAAACAAATCAACTAGAAGGTCTTAATCTTCCACTGTGTGCATCTTGCTACATTGTTGGCCCAACCTGCCAAACAGGAAGATCTAGGTAACCTAGATCTATTTTTGTTTTTTTTACAAAAGGGCCCTTACAAAAGGGCCCATATATACATATGTATCTTCTTTAACAGGACAAAACCACCAGTTTATACCATTTATCCACACCAAAGAACGAGATCTGAAAGTATTCTTAACTACAAATCAAGCAATACTAAACAAAAACAATTAAATCATTTCTACTATAAATATTGTCCATTAATGAAAGGCAAAATCTACAGTATAACCTACTGAACATGTATCTGTAAAATCAAAACATCTGACTCGTAAATCAACTCATCTACCTTTCTGCACGTCCTGTATAGGAATCATTATTTAATTATTGAGAAACGCTGATGAATTATGTTAGCTGGGTTTTGTTTTACCTGTTTACCTACTGCAGGAAAGGAAACATTGGTTCCTACTCACACGATCAGGCTCTTCAGATTGGTGTTCAAGACAATACTTCCTGCTTGCTAGTCAATTTCTTCTGTTCTACTACAGCATATGTACAGACGCAGATGTAGAGTCTTACTGATGATCAGGTAAGCGGAGGCAGGTGAGGAGGTAGGTAGGGGCCCAACTGTACTACCACACCCTTAAAAGGTCTTAAAGGGGAACTGCACTGATGTTTCAAAAGATGTAAGTTACGTAATTCAGAGGTGGTTGGTGTAATACATTCTAAAGCAACATACATATTCAGAAGTGTTCACAGTGGTAAGGATAGGAACCAAAAATTTAATTTAAATTTAATTGAAATCTCTATGTTGCTAAAAACCAAGCTTACATGTGCCGTACTTCCTTTAAAGGTTTAACTCTGAACATTACGAGCATATTTGATTTTATGATTTTATGTTGTCTGTTGTGTATTATTTAGTCAACTGGCTTATTTCCTCTAGCATCTTATCACTCATCACTCACTACCTGAAAGGGAAAAAGAGCATGTTAGTCCCAGAGATGACAACATCTACCATAAATTTTAAGTTGAGACTTCACAGCACTCTGTCTTAAACACCACTGAAAATCTGCAGGTGGATTTTTAACATGCTCAAGAGAGTATCACAGGACTAATGTTCTGCAAGGAAGTGTGGGGTAAAAATTCCTTAAACTAGAGTAGAAAGGCATGCTGGTTAGAAAAAGGAAAATACTTACATACTATTTATCAAATCTAAAGTAAATGTGAATTTATTTATATAACTCGTAATATAACTCATAATTAGAAGATAAGTTTACACCTTACTCCAGAAACTCTGTGCACTTTAAAAATCAAAATACACCAAAACTAATTTGGCAGGGGTGCATAAACTATTGCATACAAACTATTTTAATAGATTATTGAAAGAGGAGAAAAGGTACATGGCTGCAGAGGTATTAGCTAGACATTTTCACATTATATAAATTTTTTTTTTTTTTTAAAAACCATGTACTATGCTCATTTGATTACACATATAGTAAGGATTAGAAGAGTGTACACAATATTATACAGTGTAATGGGGTCACAATAATGTCATTCTTGAGGTCAGTTTAAAGCAGGCTTTGTCAAAGAAGTTAATTTTAAAAGGCCAACACTTTTATTTATAAAGGCAATTGTGTTTTTTTAAATTATTGTTATTGTTATCTTTTCTTTATTGATTATATGCTTATTTCCACAGCCATACAACTGCTAAAAACTTCATTGTAAATACCCCCAGACAGCAAAATCACCAACACCCACTATAAGCTCTATCACGTTAGTAGTTGTAATCTTAAAACATGTTTTTTAAATATTAAAACATGTAAAAGAATGCCTTTCTTTCGTAAACCTACAATGCATTAATAAAACTTTTTTTTAACATCAAGTTATTTTAGCATTTTCATTTTGTACGCATTTGTTGCAGCTTTTTTTTTTTTTTTACCGCACGTCTCAATAAACATCAGATACATACACAAAACCACACCCCACATTTGTAACATTAAAATTACTATCAGTGATCATGGAGGTCTGATTCGTCAGTATGTTCCATTTGAAGCTGGCTTTCCATTTCTTCCTCTCCATTCCAATCAGCTTCCTCCACTTCTTCTGCTTCATTTTTGTCAAATTCAAACCTGTAAACATTACTGTCTACATTGCTCTCACTGTCAGTCTCGAAATACCCATCCAGCTGTGAACAGACGCCTCCATGGACTCTCAGCTTCACCATGTTGTTGCACTGCTGATAACTGCCTGGTGTCCAGTTTTCTTCTGTGCATTTCACAGTTGAGTTGCTGCATCTCAGTCTTGATTAATAATCAGAAAACATATAATTATTGTCCATTCTTGCCCTTAAACATTTAATCAACAATCAGTATCATGATCATCATTAAAAGGAGAATTAACAAACCCCTTCAGAATCACAGTGCAGTCTCTACGTCTCCAGTTGTTCTGTATAGTCAAGATTGCGTCTTCCATTAACATGTGCTGTTGTGAGGTAGTCACACTGAAACACAAAATAGCTACTGTTTCAATCTTTACGGTATATCTGAAATTTTTTTGGATTTTCATTTTCTGTTTATATGGGTCTACCGTACATCACTCTGTACGTGACGGTCACCTGTCAAACATCATAGACTTTATTTTACCATTCAGCTCAAAATGAACTGGAGAACTGTGATTATTTGACAACTGAACATTTATTTAACAATGTCATGGACATTAAAAGACCATCAAACCATCAAATTGGCATGCTGGACCCAGACAGACTTCTGGTGCCTGTGCTTGAACGAAGCTGTGCATTAATGCTGTATTTGTACATCGTTTTGTATTATATTATTTTTAGCATGCAAGTAATATTTAGTGTGTTTGTCGTTTTAGTACATGTATGATGCAGATAATGGTTGTGTTTGGTTGGTTGAAAACAAAGCCCTCTAAAAGGCTGAATTTAAGGCAAACAGTTTAGAGGCTTTTTTAGATCATGCCATGGCAATTTCTCACAAATATATTTTACAAGGGACAAAGAATGTTTACATTGCTGGCCTGAGACGCATTTCCTATACAATGAAAGAGGCCAGCTGCGGTTCCACAATATTTTCATACTCTGTCAGTAACCCAGTAGTTTAACTAATGTTGGTTTGAGCCATCATAGTCTAAACTTCCATTTTCCAAATGTGTTTAGTGATGTTTCTTAATCAGAGTTTGTTTGAAAGTACTGATGTTATTTGAAACTCTCTTTGATGCAAAAGCTATAAAATATTTCAAATATTGCTGCATTAGGTACCATGGATACCTTTATAATTTCTGCAAAAGGTCATCAATTTTTTGTTGGTTTAATTTATTTCTAAGGAGCATGTTATTGCAGATTTGAGGATAGCGACCCAGTGGCAACGAGAACATTCTGACCAGTTCAGAACTTTAGAACCGTATAATTAGGATATTTTTGGAAAATAAAACCTACCTATTTTTTGTTGTTGAAAAAACACAGTAAACCATGTCCTGTTAGGCTAAATGGCAAAATGGATTTTAGCTTGTAAATATTATTTTAAATATTTATATGGCGATTTTCAAAATACAAAAACTGCTACAGGCAAAAACAAAAAAAAACTGAATTCTTTAGCAATAATGTGAACAGAAAAAAATATAATAAGTAATTATATGATCATTACAAATAGTGATATTCACAAAAAAATTGTGCTGATAATACTATTTTAAGAACCCTCTTGACTCTAGACAGAAAAAGGCAAACAGCAATGTGCTGCTGTTCCGCTTCTGCCATTGCAGTAGACAGTGCATGTCTGCAGCCAGATTCTGTTGGCTAGTCCAGGAGTACTGTTCCCTTATCAACTCACTAACAAAGCTTTCCTGAGATCTGGAAGATTTGGATGTCAGAAAAGAAAAAAATGCCAAGAAAGGAGGATTTGAATTTTAGGGATCTGTTAAACTCACTTACATGACTTACAGACAGCAGTACGAAACCTATGCTTACCAGATTTTGTAAAGACTGCGGCAGGTACGAAACGAGAGGATCCTGGTAGCCCAGCTCTGGGTCAGATTCCCTATTTCCAGTTTCAGTTTCTGTAGACCAGGAATACCACGAAGCAAATGCATCAACTGATTAATTTCCTCGTCATACTCAGTGGATCTATAGTTTGGGAGTGGGGGGGAAGCAATAGAAACTTGCAGTTAGAAGAAAACTGTTTCAGAAGGTCAAATTATCATCTTACATTGAGCAAAGAAAACAACCAAGTAGAAGCTGGAATGACTGGAATTGAGTTATTACCACCTGAAAGGAGAATGGGGAACTGGATAGGGATTAAACAGCTGTGGTCATATGAAGGCCACTTGTACGTGAGACTAATCAGTTCAGAGTTTTGAGTGATGGAGAAAGGTCATGAGTCCAGACTGACCATTTTCCAGAGTCAGGGTAAGAAGGGAAGAGCATGAAGTGATGCTCCCATCATGAATAGTGTCCAATGTACAAGCCTCTGAAGGCAGTGATGTTATGGGGTAAAATAAATGAAGTCAGCTGACCACCTGATTGTACTAAATGGCCTGGTTATCCCAACAATTGTTTTTTTAATTCCTCTGATAAAACAGGCATATTCCAGGATGGCAAAGCAGAGATTCAACAGGTTCAGACTGTATAAGAGGTTCAGGAAACATGAGGAATCATCAGCTCATGTGATCTGGCCACCTCAAAGTCTTGACCTTATATTATCTTGCACAACATTTTTTGGACCAGGTTGTGTATTTTTAAACCAGCAAAGTAAAATATGACTATGCAAACGCTTGTTACTCTTACTTGTCATTTAAACACTGCATTCTGTAAAGGAGGCCACGTACATCAACGTTGAGAATCTCAGGATGTGGTACTGTGAAGGAAATGAATGATGGCGTGCATTTTTCACTGCAGATTTTTACAGTGACCCTTAAAAAACACAAGAAGTGACAAGTGACTGACTAAAATATAATTATTAGACAAAAACAGTGTCAAACCTCTAAAATATATATATATATAGTTCACCTTAAAGACCGACTTTCCACTTGGGAACCCCTAAGATCTCTGACTACAATTCAAAACCTGTTGCTTATCACAGTATTCATATATACATAGTATACACATGTCAATTTAAAAAAATGCAATTACATTTTATTTTGAAGTATATTTTGATACGGAAATGTCACAATGGCTACTGATATCAAATCATATCATGTAATATTGCCAAGAGATTAAACGAAAGAAAAAGTTATTAGAATTGAAATTGTAAGCCTAAATAAGTTCACATAACTCACAAAAACAATGTAAACAATTGCATTAAAATGTATTTAAGCATTAAGTTCAATGTATTTAAGATTAAAGACTACTATTTCTGGAAAAAAAAATGTTTGTCGAAATTATTGGTTAACCTTGAGTTCACTGAAATATTCTGCCTGCACAGACTCACACTCAGCAAGTGGGAGAATGTTAACTTGCCTTTCTTGAAAATAACATGAGGTGAGACAGCTACATGAAACACATAGGGAGGGCAGACACACACCAGAAGGAACCCTGAATGGAATAAAAACATGTTAATGGTAAGTAGTATGTAGTAACAAAGTACTAGATTGTAACCTACTGGTCAATAAAACAAGTCTCTGTATTTCATATAAAAAAAAAAAAACTGCAATCAAAATGTTCCACTAGAATGCTTGAGTAAATTTTGGTATATTTAGTTTTAAATGCAACATTTAATTAATTTATTTGGGTTAAAACAGAACATGAGACTACAGAGCTGTCGTGATGATTCACCATCACAGTTCATCAGAATGAGCTGGAGGAAATTGTGGGGAACATGGCCTGACCCTAGATGGACTATGTGGATTAAGAAGATGAATGGACGGATGGATGGATGGATGGATGAATAATTGAGCAGTGAATAATTACTATCCAGTAAACAGTTAACTTAAGAGTCAAACATAAAGACTGATTCGAAAGGCTTACATGTCTGTGCAGTCTCTTTCAACAGTGAAAGATGAGCAGGCACTGTCTGAACTGTATTCACCTTCCAGCAGCAGACTATCAGAAAGAATATGTTATGAAAAAAAGAGAAAGGTTTCTCTAACCAATGTAACTAATGACCTACTTGGTTCATTAAAATATGTAAAAAATAAAAAAAATGTTTGTACATGTCTGGTCACCAAGTTATAAAAACAACAATGATCATGTTATTTGGAATTATGGAATCCGAGCCTGAAATACTTACACTGGAATATCGCACTGCAATAGAACGGGACAGCTGTGTAGCTTATGTTTGAAAAGACTGAGTGACTGAGTGGAAATGAAAAAACAGGACTTTCTCACCTGATATGATCAATACTGCTATTATCATGACATAACTGAAGGATGCAGGAGGCCCACGTTTCAGTTAGACTGTGAACACCCAAATCCAGTACCTTCAGACCAGACATGCTAGACAGGATATGCAGCAGGGTGTTCACCTTTTCAGTAAAATCTGAGGATCTAAGATCAGAAACCAACTCAAAACCTCAAAGACAGACCACATAAACAGTTGTTAAGTAAGGATCAAATAAATAAGGTCCTTGTAAATCACACTTCGGACCTTGAATGGCGCTCCTTCCTTTAAACAGACTGGAGGTTCAGAAAATGGTCCGCAGATGGGATTGTTCAGCTTTAATTCATGTTACTGTTTTATCTTTACCAAGATGACCAACATTTTTAAGGAAACTGCAGTGTTTACCACAACCAGTCCTGGAGGTCCACTGGCCTGCGAACTGTGGTTCTTTTCTCCACTCCCAGCACACCTGATCCATTTACTCATTTGCAATCTGCTACTGAGCAGAAGTGGGTCTCCAGGGTCAGGTTTGGGAAACACTGCTGTCAGAACCTACTCAGTGTGTAAGGCACACAAAAGACATATTCATATATAATGAACTGTGTGTTCTGACCTCTCAGTTAGCCCTTTCAAGTTGTAGTATGACTGAATGAAATCTCTCCAGGCAGTCTCACTTTCCTTCGTGTATTCAGTTAGGATGAGTGAAATGTACGTTAAAACAGACTTTGAATCAGGACTAGAGGAATAACATCTCAAAGACAACCTGAAATTGAGCACAAGATATGTTTAGAAAAAACACACAGCAACAGTTACATTTACAATATTTCACCTGTGTCTGGATTTGCAAAGTAATGTAAATGAATTTGCTACAACAGAAAGAACCATCCTCACTTGAATTCGTTTTTGGTGTTTTTCCTCACTTTTAGCTCGGAGCTCGGATCCAGAGGTTCACTCTCTTCAGGAATGCTATCATTCAAAACAAAAAAAAGTAAGATTGATTCACTCAGTTCAGCAGTTTGTGAATGATTCCAGGAAATAGGAACAAAATATATATTATTTAAAAAGTAGGGGACTGCTAATTTAAAAATTCTTAAAGAATTGGGAGGGGAGGGCATTTAGCATCTCCACTTCACCACACAGACACAAAGAGAACATGCAAACTCCACAAAGAAAGGACCCAGGTGGGAATTGAACCCTGACCCTTCTTACTATCAGGCAACAGTGCTGCACCACCCACTGCACCACCCGTTTTCAAGATTTACAAAAACATTTACAAGCCCACTGAGGATGGTGGAAATAAACATGAACAATTTTAAGTTTAAGTAACTTACTACTGTAACATGTCTCTTGTGCCCGACCCACTATCTGTATGAAAGGATGCATTGTCCCAGTCAGTGCCACCATCACTGCAATTACAAAAATTCACTTTAATACACACGCGCGCACTCAAGCGCACGCACGCACGCACGCACGCACACGCACGCACGCACACATATATGCTTATGTTCATGTAATGTTGCAGCACGCAACTTTTTTCCTTTTTCTATCATTACTACACTGCACACGCACTGGAAAAGCATCCGCATTTTAGGGTAACACATACATATGCTTTATCAGACATACATTTGCTTTTGTAAACAGTCACTTATGTTATACAGACGACAGTCATATACTTGAAAACTGAGGTGAAAAAAAAAAAAAGCTAGGGCCTCTGTGTAATAGTTGTTGCAGACATTCCCTATGAACAAATTCTGTTTTGCTGATGTTTTGTGTGCACATTCTGTACAGAGAGCACACTTTTTAATTGTAAATATCAGCAAAAACTAGACTCTGCTAAAGTTTTACATGTACAATATCCCAATATTGTTTCTCAAGTATGATTAAACTGTGCACTAAAATTTGTAAGAGAAAGTCATCTAGGGTTAGTCTGTTCTTTGTACAGGAATTTTAATGTATTTAAAGCTGTATTTAATCTTCTATTTTCATAACTGTAAATTATGAGAATGACAAAGAAATTAACATGTTGATGTGTTTCCTATGTTATTTCTGGTTTTCAGAATCATCTCCTTTAGCATCTGTCTTAAAATCTGATAGAATTGTTTGACACTGCATATGTGAGTCCATAAAATGCAACTTCATGTCATAGCATTCAGTGTTATTAAGCCTGACTATCTTTACCTGACATTTAAAAAACATTCAACAAAACGAATTGAACAGGGATGTTTAAATTATACATTTTTTATGCTTCATAGTCGAACTGCAGGAACTACCGTTGCTTACTCTGTCATCGACAGATTTCGCACTACAGTGTGAGGAAACAGATATTCAAACATTTGTTTTTCACAACCATAGCCTGAAAAAAAGGGAATGAACCCTTTTTTGGATGAACCAAGATGTACTTAAATAAACAGTGATGGAGGAAAAAAATATTCAGACACTATTAAAATATAAATATAATAGCATATGCATTTTTATGGAAATTAACGCTGCGATATTAATACAAAAAGTGGTTACATTTATAGCAAATACCATAAACAATTCTATATAGTATAACTGGCTTCATAATATACAGTTATAAAATTCATAGAACCAAACTAATCTTCACAACAAAATTGCGCAATGCAGTATTTCTCTCAGACTAATTAGGAAAAAAATCCAAACAATGCCATCCGCACAGTCAAATAAGATGGGGCATAACACTATGGGGCTGACACTCTGTAAATGGTACTGAAGCATTATATGTTTATGAAGTAAACATGTATTGAACAATAAAGGGAAGATGATGAAAGACTTAACAAGACAACAACCAAACAAATACCTCTGCACTAATTTGAAAAGTAAAATGAAAAAAAGACGAGACAATCTTGAAAAAAAGGTGAAGATTCAGTTTGGCTTCCTGATTTGAATTTACTAAAAAATGATCACAACAGTTTGATATATTGGGTCATCAGAGAAACGATTATCCAAGAGTTGTGTTATTCTGAAGCACAATGTTGCAAAAAAAAATAAAAAATTCTCTTTAGCTTGCCATAGACTGTAGGCTGTAAAGGCCAAAACAGCTTTGCACTTTTTTCCAACCAAATTTCAGTTTGTTTTATGCTTATGGATACATACAGGTGCAGGTCATAAAATTTGAAAATCATGAAAAAGTTAATTTATTTCAGTAATTCCATTCAAAAAGTGAAACTTGTATATTATATTCATTCATTACACACAGATTGATATATTTCAAGTGTTCATTTCTTTTAATTTTGACGATTATAACTGACAACTAATGAAAACCCCAAATTCAGTATCTCAGAAAATTAGAATATTGTGAAAAGGTTGAATATTGAAGACACCTGGTGCCACACTCTAATCAGCTAATTAACTCAAAACACCTGCAAAGGCCTTTAAATGGTCTCTCAGTCTAGTTCTGTAGGCTACACAATCATGGGGAGGACTGCTGACTGGACAGTTGTCCAAAAGACGACCACTGACACCTTGCACAAGGAGGGCAGGACACAGAAGGTCATTGTTAAAGAGGCTGGCTGTTTACAGAGCTCTGAGGTCCAAGGTCAACGTAGCCGTCTACCAAGAAGTTTTAGAGCACTTCATGCTTCCTGCTGCTGACCAACTTTATGGAGATGCAGATTTCATTTTCCAAGACTTGGCACCTGCACACAGTGCCAAAGCTACCAGTACCTGGTTTAAGGATCCTGGTATCCCTGTTCTTAACTGGCCAGCAGACTCGCCTGACCTTAATCCCATAGAAAATCTATGGGGTATTGTGAAGAGGAAGATGCGATACGCCAGACCCAACAATGCAGAAGAGCAGAAGGCCACTATCAGAGCAACCTGGGCTCTCATAACACCTGAGCAGTGCCACAGACTGATCCACTCTGTAAATGCTCATACTTTATGTTCATACTTTTCAGTTGGCCAACATTTCTAAAAATCCTTTTTTGTATTGGTCTTGATTAGTGATATTCTAATTTTCTGAGATACTAAATTTGGGGTTTTCATTAGTTGTCAGTTATAATCATCAAAATTAAAAGAAATAAAAGATCAGATTGAAATACGTATAATAATCTGTGTGTGTATATATATATATATATATATATATATATATATATATATATATATATATATATATATATATATATATATTCTTACCCGCTGTCGAGGAAATCTCTCTTTGGCTGACTCAGTTCTGCAACACTAGATAAAAGCATAATCTTGGCAGTCAAAACAATCTAGACCTTTATTAGAATTAACAAACAATTAAACTTAGTTATTTAATGTGAATTAAGTATTTGGGGATCACATAAATCATATTACAGATTTCCATAAATTAAATGCACATTTCCAAATGATTTCTATTTACTTTACACAACCATGCAGTATTTTACCAATGTGGTCTAACTGGTTTTGTAATTAAGAGTTACAGTTGTTAGGGCACTGCGCTAGGATTCTGCCACTACAGACTTAAATATACTCTGTTGATGACTCAATAAAAGTAGCAGCTTATCAAGTAGAAGCTCATCACCGAAGTACATTCATTATTGTCCAAATTATCGCTTAAGAAATGAAATTTGAACTACTAAATGTAATACTAGAACAGGAATTTAAGTCAAATAGTTCTGTATCAGTACATTTCCACAACAGGTTCATTTACTGGAGAATGTACTTGTTGTGAGAGCAATATATATTTTATGCATTGTGTGAATTTAATGTTAATTCAGTTCTATTTAAGATGAACTGGTGGCATTTTACAAGTAAAACCCAAAAGCTGCCAGTTCCACTTAAAACGAAACAAAAAAGAAAAACACTACCCCAATTTTATTTGCTAATTTTCATTAAGTTGTCTTTAATGTTGGTCCTCTAGCTCTGTAAAAGTTTAAAATAACAAAGACAAAAAGCCCACAACAAAGCAATTGAATACTTACTTAATCTTGCGCAGGCTGGGACAGGTGTGCATGAGTTTAACCATGCTTAAAGCTCCATTACCTGTCAAAAATCTTAATGCCAGACGCATTTCTTTAAGATCTGGTATAGAGTTCACAGCTGACACCAGGAGATCCAAGGACTGATCATATAGTAGGCAACTGCAAAAAGAACAAATGAATCAGTCAGTCACACAGACACATATATACACACACACCCACATATACACACATACACAAAAACGTTTGTGTGTATACTCACTGTTCAGTCTGGTCTTTGAGCTGGTAGTACAAATGAAAGAACTGTCTCCAGTCTATCTTGTTAATCTCATTGTTGTCTGTAATGACGAGTGTGATGCAGGGGACCACTATGTGACTAATACCATGCAAATCAATACGAAGGGCACTATAAAGATAAAAAAAAGCATTCAATAATTAGTTCTCTTACACTCTCTTTAAATGTGACAATATTCTTTTCAAGATCCACCCTGATTAAAGAGCCACTACGTTATGCAAGTCTACCTACAGAGATTTTAAAGACACAGAAAACAATTTTAAGGTAAGCTCAATTGAACTCGATTCAATTAAATTCAATAATTCTACTCAACTGTGTTATTATAACAACACAGGGTTGTACAGTATAATGAAACACAGCCAGGCTCCTTCTCTAGTGCAGTTACACGAATAAATGTGTGTGTGTGTGTGTGTGTGTGTGTGTGTGTGTGTGTGTGTGTATATATATATATATATATATATATATATATATATATATATATATATATATATATATATATATATATATACACACACACATATATGAATAGTGTGATGCAAAGACAAATAGACAAAAACAATGTCTGCAAACAGTACAGTATGTGTACAGGACATATGCAAAGAGTAAGCTTCATAGCAGCTTCATGTTCAGGTAACAGCTAAATTGTTAAGTACAGATGTTCAGTAGAGATAAATAAATATAGATAAATAAACACACAGTTGGATGTTCAAGTATACACTTTCAAGTGCGGTGCAACAGTCTTGTGAGGTAGTGGAGCCCAGTGTGTGCTGGGGGTCCTGGCTAGAAATCAGTGTCTGTGTTTAGTCGTGTTCTAGTAGCAGTCTTTAGTGGTGTAGTCGTGTTCTGGTAGGAGTCTTCAAATCAAATCAAATCACTTTTATTGTCACATCACATTTTCACAGGTGTGAAGGTGAGTGAAAAACTTAGGTGTGTTAGTCCCTTAGAGTACTTGAATACAAACATATAAATTAGACAATAAATATATACAATACTAAACACTAAAATCTCTGTTTACACTAATTTAGTCGTGTTCTGGTAGCAGTCTTTAGTGGTGTAGTCGTGTTCTGGTAGCTCTCTTCAGTGGTGTAGTCATGTGCTGGTAGCAGTCTTTAGTGGTGTAGTCGTGTTCTGGTAGCAGTCTTTAGTGGTGTAGTCGTGTTCTGGTAGCAGTCTTTAGTGGTGTAGCCTGTTCTGGTAGCAGTCTTCAGTGGTGTAGTCGTGTTCTGGTAGCTGTCTTTAGTGGTGTAGTCGTGTTCTGGTAGCAGTATTTAGTTGTGTAGTCGTGTTCTAGTAGCAGTCTTTAGTGGAGTTGTCTTTAGTGGTGTGTGCTGGTAGCAGTCTTTAGTGGTGTAGTCGGTTCGTAGTCTTTAGTTGTGTAGTGTTCTGGTAGCAGTCTTTAGTTGTGTAGTGTGTTCTGGTAGGCAGTGTGTGGTAGTCGTGTTCTGGTAGCAGTCTGTAGTGGTGTAGCTTTTCGTGTTCTGGTAGCAGTCTTTAGTTGTGTAGTCGTGTTCTGGTAGCAGTCTTTAGTGGTGTAGTCGTGTTCTGGTAGCAGTCTAGTGGTGTAGTTCGTAGGCAGTTGTGTAGTCGTGTTCTGGTAGCAGTCTTTAGTGGTGTAGTCGTGTTCTGGTAGCAGTCTTTAGTGGTGTAGTCGTGTTCTGGTAGCAGTCTTTAGTGGTGTAGTCGTGTTCTGGTAGCTGTCTTTAGTGGTGTAGTCGTGTTCTGGTAGCAGTCTTTAGTGGTGTAGCGTGTTCTGGTAGCAGTCTTTAGTGGTGTAGCGTGTTCTGGTAGCAGTCTTTAGTGGTGTTGTCGTGTTCTGGTAGCAGTCTTTAGTGGAGTTGTCATGTGCTGGTAGCAGTCTGTAGTGGCGTAGTCGTGTTCTGGTAGCAGTCTGTAGTGGCGTAGGCGTGTTCTGGTAGCAGTCTGTAGTGGTGTAGTCGTGTTCTGGTAGCAGTCTTTAGTTGTGTAGTCGTGTTCTGGTAGCAGTCTGTAGTGGTGTAGTCGTGTTCTGGTAGCAGTCTTTAGTTGTGTAGTCGTGTTCTGGTAGCAGTCTTTAGAGGTGTAGCGTGTTCTGGTATCAGTCTTTAGTGGTGTAGTCGTGTTCTGGTAGCAGTCTTTAGTGGTGTAGTCGTGTTCTGGTAGCAGTCTTTAGTGGTGTAGCGTGTTCTGGTAGCAGTCTTTAGTGGTGTAGTCGTGTTCTGGTAGCAGTCTTTAGTGGTGTAGTCGTGTTCTGGTAGCAGTCTTTAGTGGTGTAGTCTGTAGACTTGGAGGGTACACTTTGAAAAGAGACACATTAGAAATCAGAATAACTGAGTCAATTTTGTCACGTTTTGCCACTCTGTCCTTCTGAGGAAAGAGAATTCAATGCATAGCCTATATATCGCTCCCTCCCAGGACTGCTATTGGCAATATTTTGAAATAAATTTAAAAGCATTTTCTGAAATTGAGCTCCAAGTCTTTCTTCCTTAACAAGAACAGCACAATAATTGTTTGTACTTGAATCCTGAATGCTGTGTATAATGTGCCAGGCTTCCAATGCTGCACTGCTACAGTCAGTGGCACAACTGAGAGCAAAGCTGAGCAATGGTTATTAATACATACTAGTCATGCTCAGGATGTGTGTAGTCCAAATGCCCGCACCCAAGAAATAACACCACTTTTCCCTGGAGGGAACACTCCCTGAAAGAAAGAAAGAAAGAAAGAAAGAAAAGAAAAAAAGTCTCATTAACTTTAAATGCACTCAAACAAAGAATATAACAAAAATGAGAATATAACAGTCCGACCTTAAAGCGTGTCCTCTGGCTATTCCCAGGCTTTCACTTTTTGTGGTCCACTCATCCACTTCTGCCCTGCCAAACAATTAACAAAAAACAACTTTGTTTTTTGAAGAGGACACAAATTAAGTAGTGATGACATCCCAACAAAAAAAGATCATACTCTAAATACTGTAGACTTGTACAGTCCTGGAAGATGGAAAATATCCTGACTGCTCAGTTCTCATCTAGGTTTCTCAGGCGACACGTAACTTCCACCAAACCAGGCACAGAGCGGAGAACCGATGAGAATGGATATCTACAAGACAAACGTCTAAATTACAGCAGAGCTCAGATCTTATATGAAAAAAGCTAAAGCTGTGTTATAATCAGGAGTTTTAGAAGAACGGTGGAACCCTAAAATATGGCTGCAGTGTTACCCTTACTCAACCTTATACAGTGGGGTGCGAAAGTTTGGGCAGCGTTGTTAATTTTCCTGATATACCTTTATAAAGCATTGATTGTTTGGATAAAAAAATCCGTTAAATATATCATATAGGGGACAAACACAGTGATATTTGAGAAGTGAAATGAAGTTTATATGATTTACAGAAAGTGTGCAATAATTGTCTAAACAAAATTAGGCAGGTGCATAAATTCGGGCCAAAAAAAAACAGAAATAACAGCCTCTAAACGCTTCCTATAGCTTCTAATGAGAGTCTGGATTGTGGCTGAAGGTATTTTAGACCATTCTTCTTTACAAAACATCTCTAGTTCATTCAGGTTTGATGGTTTCCGAGCATGGACAGCTCTCTTTAAGTGACACCACAGATTTTCAATAATATTCAGGTCTGGGGACTGAGATGGCCATTCCAGAACGTTGTACTTGTTCCTCTGCATGAATGCATTAGTAGATTTTGAGCAGTGATTAGGGTCACCCCACTGTACATTTCTACATTTAGATGGGAGTCCACTGATCTAGTTTAACATTTTCTAAAATAATTTAAAAATATGAACTGAATCAGCGATTTTTATGACAACTAATTGTGCATATCTTATAGAACAATATGTTATTTGGGCTCTGTAGTGATTAAATGGATGGTTAGTTTACAAAGCCAATCTTCAGTGATTTGTGACAATGAATTTGCAACTTCATTACAACAAATTACTAAAATGATATGCAGTATTACACACATGAACACAGCAAAACTAAAATAAGTATTGAGGACATATAGTCATAATATTTACCTATCGCTGCCTTTGCTGTCAGATTCTAGTTTTACAGTTTTCAAAACAAAAACTTGACTTCTGGTCAAAGTGCTTTACAGTAATTTACAAAGTATTACATTTAGTAAGTTACTATTAAGATTGTAATGATTTATGCTGTAAATAAATGTAATTTTGTAATATTTCTTAGATGAAGCATTCATTAAAACATGAATGAAAATCAGAATAAAATTCATATCACACTTGCCGGTCCTGTGATTTCCAGATCTCACAAAGCTTTCCAAAAAGAACATTCCAGTCCATATGAGCACCTTCCATTATAAAAGGAAATCCAAGCGAAATTTCCTGAAGAGCTGGTGAGGACACTGCAGGACTGAAAACATTCCATTTAAAATAAAGTATATTAAGCTTATAGGATTTTCACGCAATTTCGTTTCATATCTTGGTTACTAAAATATTAAAGTGGTCATCTGGATATAAATACTACTGGAGTAAACACACTACTACATCATGTCAACACTACTACTCTCTCAGCTATACCATTTCATCAAAAGTTCGTATTAGCCATGTGTAATAAAAAAGAATTATATGAATTTCCTCTTTTCCGTACCTCTGGTCATGTGATGTTAGATCCAGTCTGAGAATTTTTTCCATGTAACTGAAAGACAACAGTAGTGGTATCTTTAAAAACACACTGCGGCAGCATTACTAAATAATGCATTTATTGAAGCAACTACAGCATTACAAAATCTACAGCTGCACAGATCTGTTAACACAGCTGCCGATTGGTGCATTAACACGCAGTCATAGTAGAGCAAACATGCAAGGTGACTGGATAGATACTCCATGAAAGTCCTGGTAAAATTACTGTTTGTTGAGTGAAAAAGTAAAATTAAGTTAATATGTCCTCTAAAGGGGCCAAATTGAAATACGACATTTCTTTGATCATTTTAGTGCACAATTTTTATTTATCTGTTGAGTGGAATTTTAATTATTTGCATAATTCAGTAATTAAAATCATAGAAACTGCAGAGACACAAACCCACTGGGATTTTTCTTTACAGTGGTGGTGACAGGAACTAGAGGTTGTGATTTGTACAGCAGGAATACAGTCATTTTATTTACTACAGTGAACCTACACAGTTTTAGGGAAGGATATGGAGAAATAGCACTAAAACTGAAGAACGAAATGTTTCCTCAGGCTACAATTTTGCCTTTTACAATTTTGCTTATTATTTAAAATCAGTGCAAATATACAAAGACTATGCATTAAAATTAGTAAATCAAAAAACATGCAATTTGATCAGGGAAAAGGAGATAAAAAGTCTTCTCACGGTGGAGCGTGTGTTCTCAATGACAGAGAGCAGATGTCCTCTTCATCCATACCCTTGAGATGGTTTACATTAAAGCTGCCAATGAGAGACAACAGTAAAAGATTTAAAACAGCAAATAACGTTAATAAGTGCCAGATATACATACAGATTAATAACATCACTTTAATATTGTGGTTTTAGAAACATTATCCATACAGAACTGGATAAGATAGATGCTACAAGGCGGCTTTATCAGGTGATTTCATGACTGCAGCAAAACCGCCACCATCTTTTACATGGAAACAACCTTTATTAATAAATTACTTCTAAGTATGAAACCAACTAACCAGCCTCGCTCTGGACACACGTTTATTAACTTTGGCTATGATGATGTGTTAAATTTAAGTATATTACATTGTGTTACACTCATATCTGTTAGTTAAGCTTCTTCATTTAATAGAGTTTAAAACCTTGTTCATATAAAACACTGTGTGCTGTTTGATGTTTTCATGGAAGACTAAGTTAAGGTCACATATCCTATAAAATAAAGGCTAATCATACTCAATATACTGTAGAGTTTTCCAGGGATGGAAGATGGGGAGTATTCTGACTGCCCAGTTTACAGGTAGACTTCTCCAGCCCAATGTAACCCCTTTCAAACCAGGCACAGAGTGGAGAACAGACGAGAGTGGATATCTACAGGAAGACATTTTGTGAATAACGACAGAGTTTAAGTATGAAATTCAAAAAGGCTAAAATTGTTGTCAGATAATCACAGTTAAAACCCCAACATGTCTCAAATATATTTATATCTGTTTAACAACTTTGGTGGCAGATCTCCCAAATTCACAGGGCCTTAAAGTAAACAGCAGTAAATAACACTTAATATTTGGTTGCATATCCCTTAGTCGCAATAACTGCATCAAACTACCAAAACACTGACATCAACAAACTTTTGAGAAAAAGGACAAAACCATTCTTCTTTTTGCCATCCTTTTCAGGCCTTTACCACAGCTCTTTCCAATTTTAGTTTCCTTTGTGGTGCTGTCAGTGCGTATTCTAAAAAAAATATTGCTCACAGTAACTGATTTAGTTTTATGTTTAGTATGTTATATAATATTAAGATTACTAATACTTATGCTCTAAACTGTCTTTATCTAATTTCTAGGTGAAGCTTTCACCTAAAGCTTAAAAATCTGAATGAAAATTACATTATACTTGCCCTTCTACTGATTTCCAGAACTCGCAGAGCTGTCCGAGAAGAACATGCCAGTCCACATGAGCCGCTTCCATAATAACATGAAATCCAAGTGAAATTTCTTCTAGCACTGGTGTGGCCTCTGCATTCTCAGGACTGAAAACATTCCATTCAAAATAAATTATATTAAAATCTTCAACTCAAGTAAACTGAGTATCATTCAGCATGGTTCTAACTCTCCCAGCTATATACTCTGTTCCATCAAATGTTCTATTTAACAGGATATCTGAGAATAGGGATCAATCTGGATCAATGTCTGTATCATATTCTTTCCCTTCTTTCTGTACCTCTGATCATGTGCTTTCAAATCCAGTTGGAAAATATCACCCATGTAACTGAAAGGCAAAAAAGTCAGAATACATGTGAACAATAAAACATTAACAAACCTAATAAGGATCACTTATAGGGGTATACACAAAATGTATGCACAGCGGCACCAGTGAAGATGTCAATCACAAAAACAACAGATCTACAAACTGTCGATTTCACAGCTCTATCAACCTGCAAAACTAAACCAATATGGCAGAGCTGCCGATTTTAAGGAGGGTGTTGAACATGCAGTCATGCAAGTGACTGTAAAGATATGAAAAGATGCAAAAATGTGATTTACAATCTTGAAAGATCTCCATGAATCCCCTGGTCATATGACTGCTGAAAAAGGGGAAATAAGTTAGGAATAATGTCCTCTAAAGGGAAAAAACTGAAATACAATGCATTTTTCGAATAATTTTAGTGCATAATCTCTATTTATCTGTTAAGTTTGAATTAAATTTATATTACTGTAAAAATTGGGATTTTCTTTACAGTGGTGGTAACAGGAACTAGAGGCTGCGATTTCTACAGCATGAATAAAGACAATTTATTTAGTGTCCAAAACCACCAGTGAACCAACACATCAGCACATTTTCATGTGCATTGAAAATTTTTTCAAAGAGAAATAGCAAAAAGAGAAATAGTCGCAAGCCAAAACAGATTTCAAAACTACTGTAAAACAATGTCTCACAGCAGGCAGATATTTACATTTCATGTACTCTTTGTGAGAGGTAAATGCTTGTTCTTATTACCACTACTGTTAACAATTCTCTGAACTATTTAATTATGCCTGAATATCAATTATATATATTTTTTATATCATGTTAAAATTAGTGCAACTTTTTCAGGATAAGATCATTTCTAGTGTCTGTTTGTGACCCTGTGTGTTGACAACAAGTTAAAATGCGCCCTGGGCAGTTCTAGATATTCACACCTCATTACTTAAGCAAAAGGCAAGTCTCAATAAACCCATTACAATGCTAGTGCCCCAAAAGTTTGCATAAAGTAAAAACCAGCACCAATCGTAAAAAGATATCAGAGCAATAACTAAATACTCAACAACAAATCCAAATCTTATACAGAATACATTTAAAAAATAAATAATAATAAAATAAAATAAAAAAGTGTATCCAGTGACTAGCTATTTACAGTACTTTAGGTATTAATTACAAGGTCTAAAAATTCATTAAAAAAGTGTGGTGTACAGATGAAACTCCTTCTTCGTCTGTAGCTTAGCGAGATAGAACATACACTAAACTATTCACTTGACTGTTTATGTGTCTCACACAGGCAGCCACAGAATAAAAAGAGGCTAGCAAGTCCTCTTACTATGTAAACTTTGTGTGGAATGACAGAGAGCAGATGTTCTCATCATCCATGTCCTTGAAATTGTCCACATGTAACCTGCCAATAAGAGACATTCATACAATGGTCAAAATTGTGCACACAAATTACACAAAACAGTAAATAACCTGTATTTTTCATGATACAAAAACAGATTATTATCACTTGTAAAATTTATAAAGTACAGATCAACAATGGGTACATAACGCTACTACAAACAGGAAGTTGTTACATGTTTTAGTGAAGTTAGTTACTTAGCTAGTGAAGCTTTGTAACACTTCTTCAAGTTAGTCAACACTTAATGTAAAGTGTTATCAAATAATCTAGAAGCATAAAAACTGCAATCTGTGAAACCACCACCATTCTGTAATTCAGCCCCAGGTCAAATGCTGGATTTAAGTTTATTTACAGGAGCTGTTAAAATTTTGCCCACAACTGTATATGCTGCAGAACCATTTTCAGCAATGGCTTCAGCATTACCTAGCACCGTGCCTCAGATATATCACAAAAATAATTTGTTGCTTCAAAGTGACTAACAGTCAAGTTTGGATTAAGATAATAACTCTGTCTGGTAACATTTTAAGCAACAATAACACATACATGACATGACGTTTTTGATGTGTTTGTGTAGTTTTAAACTGTCTATTTACCAAACGCCATCAAGTGCAGGATTGGAGTGGCAAAAAGAAATTATCTTTGCAGCGTATTTATGACTCAAGTTTTCAGCAGCCAAATTCACTCTTTTTAAGTCAGGCATGGAGTGAAGGAATGACAGAAGTGTCTCTACCTCCTTATGGAACTCAGGATTTTCACTAGAAAACATGAAACAATAAACATTATTGAATCCTCTGATACCATAATTTATGAATACAACAGCCATTTTATCAAGCATTAAAGGCATCTCCTAGGATATTATAGTTTGCTTCAACAGTCAGTCACAGGATTATGGCTAGTATGTCTTGTTCACTCAGGAAGGTGAGTTCTAATTCTTTGCAATGATTACTGTGCAGTTAAGAAGAGAGCATATAAC
Organism: Prochilodus magdalenae; assembly: GCA_024036415.1. Classification (NCBI taxonomy): domain Eukaryota; kingdom Metazoa; phylum Chordata; class Actinopteri; order Characiformes; family Prochilodontidae; genus Prochilodus; species Prochilodus magdalenae. The sequence continues at coordinate 105,391 of JAMWET010004506.1, forward strand.
TATTAAAATGAACTAGTATAAATAAACAAAATAAACTTACACTTTGTTTAGATTACTTGATATAAGAAGAAACTTTCTCCAGTCAAATCCTGAGGCAGAATGAGTGAGGCGGATGGTCTTAAAGGTCTGTCCAGAGTCAAGGCGCACATCATATGTATGCAGTGTTTCGTGCTCATCAGGTTTTCTGACATCCCAAAGAAGAATTAAATGTAAAAGCTTCTGTTAACCTTTGCCTTTGCTATGGTAATATAAACATTGTGTGTTCAAGAATTGTCACGGTACTTCCAAACATGCACCAGAGTGTGGATATACAGTGCACCTCCGTTTTACCCCACTTTGTTCAAATTCTGTCCTATTGAAAAGCACATGAGCAAAGTTTTACCTGTAATTACATGACAGTTCAAAATCTGAACAGAGGTGCTCTTCAGTGTTCCTGTATTTTGCAGTCATACTAAATCTGAGTAAACAGGAAAGACATATCTAACATATTCTCTGAATATTTGACAGCAGAAGTCATGAAAATGACTATAGTAACTATCAACAATCCTAATCATCATATCATCATTCTTTCTCAAATAAAATAAGATTAGCTCTTTCATGTGTGTCCATGTATACTTCAGCAGCTTCTTTAATGTTTTTAGTGGAGGGTATAAATGTAAGATCTGTGTGCATTGTCAATATTTACCTTTTTTGTTCTCGCGTTCCTGAAACAATGTTATTCTTGAAAGTGTCTATGAAGATTTCAGCATTGGTGTAATTAATAGTCTTCACTGATAGATGAACATTGCCAACTGATTTGTGCTTCTGCAATGTGCTCATGATCTTCCTCACACTTTGGTCAGATAAAGCACCATCTTCTACACTGTAGTAACATGAAGAGAAGACAGAAAATTAAGGTTCTGCTGAAATTATGGCCCAAGAATGTGGCCAAAAATGTTCAGTTTTTATTAAAACAGAATAATATTCATTTGAAAATAATGATTAAACACACCTACAACAAAGTATCAAAATCCAATGACAAAGAGAAACAACGCTTAAAACACTGCTCCCTTTCGTTCTCCATTAAACTGGGTTTGGACTCTTGCTCACGCAAACAAAGCTAATGTTCGGCTAGAGCCCATAACTTGGAATTTCCCACCTTTACTGAGAATGTACACCTTTACTGGGAATGTACACCTTTACTGGGGAATTTCAATACTCAGAAAGTTGGAACAGAGTTCCCAACTCCAGCTTCCCACTTCTGAGCCAAGTCAAACACAGCATATCTTCATTTTCGTCTTTGCGAAAGTCATCATAGATGAGGTCAAACAGTTTGAGAGGCAGCTGATAAACATTAAAAATGTCAACTGTGGTGAAATATTTTTGTTTTTCTCACTTTAGACAAGCAACTAATGGCTGCTCATCAACGGAAGGTACAGCATTTAAAACCTTCTCCATTACAGATCTGTCCTGATGGGTGTGTACAAGCCCGCTAGCATGCTAATGTCATATGTTGCCACAGGTTTTTAAAATGAAAAATAAACTAAAAAACATTTTTGGAAAAGCAGCTGTGTCTGTCCCATCCTTGCTAAGTTTAAAAAAAAAATAAAAAAATAAAAAAATAAAAATCCTTACAATTTTCTACACTTTGTTCAGTGTACAACTGCACTGACCCCACTATCTGGAACGATGTATGCGTAATGAGTATACTATGTTAATAATGTAAATCATTACTTTTTTTAATGTATTTATTCAAATACAGGTTGATGCAGATTTTTAAGTCACTGTGTACCATCTTTTAGGTTTTGTAGTATAGCTTTTTTACACATACTGCAGCTTACACACCGTGTTATTTTTTGTAAAACCCTACTATTCAGGTTGACTTTAATTTCCATGTCCGTATATTGCTATATAAAATATCGTTTGCCATGTACTTTTTAACTTATTCTGGTGAACTGTAGAGACAACTTCAAAATAATTACCTCAGGAACTGAATTCTTTTCCTTTTTCCCACAGCTGAGATCAGATTGGTAACATCATTATCTGACACATGGCTGACACCTAAGCTATAGAAAAGACAGAATGATAAACACAACAAGGCATTTATATTATAGGCAAACTCATATAAACCCTATTCTAACATACTGCCCTCGTGACCAGCAAAAATACTGCTGCTGCAAGGTTTTAAAGTTTAAATTAGAAGCCCGTCGGCCCATCCAGGTTCTGGATGTCCATAGTCAGGCCTGTACACATCAAGAGGACAAACTAATGAACAACATAACTATAGTACATAGCCCCTTTAAGGTAAACTACAAATATAGGATAATGTTACTGAACACTGATTCTGTTTTGACTTTAGAATACATCAATGATGATACTAACTGTAGTTTATCACATTTGCTCAGTGCTGCTTGTAGAATCATGAGATTCCCCATTGTACATCTGTGTAGTTCCAGTTTTCTGATGTGATGACAGAACTGCAGACAGTACACTGCTGCCTGGTAATCCATCATATCTGAAAGACAAATTTTTATGCCAGACTCTGCTGTTTCCCAAATGTTCATAACATTTTGCACAAAGTTCTCGTCATTGACCTCATACAAGCACTGAAGAATGAAGGTGCTCAAATTCACCCCATTCTTCTGCGAGACCAATTCACAGAGCCATTCCTCCAGCTGGGTACATGTGGCACGAGACACAGCCTGTTGATGCTTCTCAATAAGTAAAGTGTTCACAGCTTTGTTAGAGAGACCATAAAGGAACTGGACAGTAGGCAAGAGTTCATAAGCACTCCGCAATAAATCCGAAAGCAGCTCTTCTATTTTTAGCTTTGCCTCAGGTCCATCGAGGAAAGTGTACCAGAGTGCTGCAAAGAACTCCTGAAAGCTGAGATGCATAAAAGAATATGTTTCTTTCACATTTATTCTGTCCGAGTAGTGGAAGGTACAGAGAAAGGGAATTCTGGTGGAATCTAAGACATTTAAAATCGTCTCAGGGACTCTGTTTCTCCTAAAAAGAACTCTGCCTTTCAGAATTCCTTCATGCGCTAGCTGGCCAAGGCTCTTCAGCAGGTCAAGCTGTTGAGGCCAAGTTAAACCTTGGCAGTGATGCTCCAACAGAATAAACACGAAATCAACAAATATGGAGGTGGTACTTCTGAATCCACTTCTCATCCTCTCATTCATTTTGCTGTTCTTTTTAAAGACACTGCAGATAAGCCAGCACATAACTGGGCTGAAGCACATTGCGTAAAGTGTTACATTTGCCTTAACTTGGTCATAAACCTGCCTGGACTGGTCATCATCCTCAAAGAACTTTTGAAAGTACTCTTGTACTCCCTTCTCAGAGAAGCCCATGATTTCGGTGAAGCGCTGTAGATTCTTGAGGAGCTCCCCCAGATTTTCGGTGGCTATTGAACGTGTGGTGACCAGCAGGTAGGACTCGTTCAACATGCATCCCCTCAGGAGGGAGCTTAGTACAGCACCAGGACGGGCTTTGATGGAAGCTTTGACGGGCAATGGCTTTTTAGGCAGGGAAAGTCGGAGCTCGTCGAATCCATCAACCAAGAAAAGAACTCTCTCTGGTGCTCTGTTTAAGATCTGGCCCATTTCCTCACTACAGTTCAGAAGCTCTACTAGACTAACATCTTCAGCAACATCATTGAGCTCTGAGCATCTCAGGTGAAAGACTACATCAAAGGTTTCTGCAAACAGATTTCCATTCGCCCAGTCGTAAATGATCTTCTGTGCGGTGAAAGACTTGCCACTTCCAGAGTTGCCTTGGAGAATAACAGCTCTTGGACGCACGCCGTTCAGCCTGTCCTCTGGACTAAACAGCTCATCAACAGTAATGTGCTGGTCTGTGTGGAAAGTTCTGGAATTGTGGAAATCCTCTCCTCGAGAACGAATCTCTTTTTCCTTCTCCTTCTTCTGTCTGTGTGTCTGGACGATCAGTGGATCCACATAACGATCTGTGAGCAGCACATGTTCACCAGGACAGGAGGTATATTCCCTAATGTACATGTACTCAGACAGTGACTTCTTGTATTCTGCAATCACGGAAGTTTTATCTGGCAACAACAAACAAACAAGATCAGATTCATCTTATAATCTTATATTTATCTTATATAACAAGCAGAACAGTGAGCAATGTGTGACACATTCACAATACTGTTAAGACACTGTTACTGCAAAATATTATATTCATTTTCAAGTAAATGTGGATCATGTTTTAATAGAGAATCACAGAAAACGTATAAAAACGTACTTTCGTTAAATACCACCATAGCAAATCCACCATATATGGACTGTAAAACACTTGATCAAAAAAATACTGTAAAAAAAAAATACAGTTTCCTAGATATAAAAGTACTAGGCAACATATATACACAAACACACACATATATATACACACACACACACACACACACACACACACATACACATACACATATATATATATATATATATATATATATATATATATATATATATATATATATATATATATATATATATATAAATAACATATACAAACATAAACCATATTCCAAAATAACATACCTACATCGCTTGCAGAACTGCTTGTACCTAAAAATGGAGTTACACAAGCAATGATTCACAATCAGTTTGTACAGTTTTCCCCCAAAGAAATATGCACTTTTCTGATACCTCCAGCAACAACAATAATAATAATAATGATGATAATAATAATAATACACTTCTTTTATACACTCAGCCATAACATTAAAACCACCGCAATGTATCTACACTCTTTATCGATTTTATCATCATTTCCACTTGTCACATAGGTGCACCTAGTAGTTCTACAATTAGATACAAGGTGGTGGTTTTAATGTTATGGCTGATGGGTGCATCTTTCCCAACAATGTCCACTTAAGGCTTAGCCTTAAAAGTTATCCTCACCAGCCTCATTTTGGGAGATTGTAATGTCCTTTGCCTGTACGTTTGACACAACAGGCACGAACACCCTAGCACTCGATCCCGCATGTATGTGGATGTTTACGCCAGATGATTGTGAATATCCTGCTCCTACAGCAGGACTCTGCTCTGCAAAATGAAAAAATAAAAAATAAATAAATAAAAATATTGAGATGACAAAAAACAAGCCATTGTCTAACGTTTCAGTTTTGTTATCTCGAGTTTAGCTCATCACTTTTATAATCCTGATAGGACAAAATGATTCAAACTGTTCCAGTGTAATTAGTAGGGCTGTACCCGTCTTAGAATTTTGTCAGTCAAATCGGATTTGCCCGTCTTGGCCAACGATTCGACTATTCGTTCATTTTTTTTCTCCATGTACATTATCTAGCATTCAGTAAATCAGTTTGCATACAGATCTGATGTCCTCCACATTTAGAAATTCACGGGATCATATTTTTGAACAAAAAGAGATGTGGCATATGATGAACGATCTGAACTGGAGCCTGATTTAAATACAGAATAGAGTGTCGGGTAGCAGCTCGTATTTCTGCCCGAAGACCCTTCATCTTTCATCTCTCATAAATAATGTACTGCTAAATAAAACTAAATTTGTCAATATTTAAATTATTTGTAGATGAAAAGAAGAACGGTAGACCTGAAACCGTTTAATTATATTACCCTCGCTGAAATAATTATTTCTTGTTTATCGGCAGGCATATTAAGTGATTGTACTTATCTTTAAATAAAAATAGCTGTAGACGAATAAATAAACATATCTGTAATTTAGGCACTAAATTAACGGAATTACAATAAAACAAACGTCTTCGGCCCTTTTTTCCTTCACCGCAAACAGCCATAATGCCTAAAACTAAAGTCATCTCACTCGTTTGAAGCAGTGTTTGATGTCTGAGTAAATGACGAGCAGGATTAGGTTTCATTTGTTCGGGTTGTGTTCTTCGAAAGCCCCTCCAGACTCCAGGCTTTTTCTGAGACATTGCCCCCCACCCCGAGTTTCTCAGCTTCATAGCTTTAGCGTCCCTTAACGGCGTCAGAACCTAAATATATATTTATTGTTCCCCTTTTAATAATTATTAAAATGTCTTTTTATATTCTTAAAGTTCTTGTGCATTTTTGTAAGCTTTAGTCTGTTTTACGGAAGAAAAAAAAGGTCACTGTTGTCAGTCGACCTGAAGGTTCTCAGTCGACTTAAAGGGTCTCTGACTAATGATTCGACTTCTAGAGGGCAGCCCTAGTAATTAGTCATTAGGTATGCCTATGTCTCTACAAATATAACTACTGAGCAAGTCGCCCACATAAACTGTGCCATGCTCAATAATAGAAATTTAAACCACATAAACAAAGATTCCCACCACTCTAGTATTCCAGTTAGAGTAAATTATGACAGCAGTTAATCACTGATTTTCACAGATTCTACATACGGTAATCTCGGTCCTCCTCCATTGTTCAGTCTCAGTACTCCTTCTGCTCCGCAGCTGGACTAACCTGCTAAACAGGAAAATGTGTCAGCTGTCTGTGCCTGTAGGATCTTCACTACAGTTGTTGCCCATACGAAAATGGTTACAATATGACAGGATAATTACTAAATTAGGAATTCAAGGATTTACTGAAATACTGCACTCTATAAACATAATATCAAAACCTTTTAATGTACACTGCCTGTCTTTTCAACTCAACTACCCCACTACACATCCTATTGTCCATCTAAATACTACACCCTAAACAGGCCTATTTAGGGACCCTGACTGTTGAGACACATAGACAAGACAGAACAACTTTATTGTATATATACTGCATATATTTAAAAGACATGAAGTATAAACAAAAATATAACAATAATGTTTCTTATTCTAAAGGCTTAACTTAATAAATAAATAATAAATGTAGCCCATAAGGAAAATTAATGAAATAAACGAAGGAATAAAACAACAAACAATGGAATACATAATCTCTAGGAGGGCTCAAATGGAAGGGGAAATAAATAAATTTTTAAGCCTTGTCTATCTAATATGGGAGAAGACTTTATGAATGATGAAAGGCTGTTCTAAAGTTTATTATGACAGAATCACCCTTAAACTTCAGCAAGAATTGTGGAATGGCTAAAAGCAACTGGTTTGACAATCAGTCAAGTGGGAAGGAGGAGTGAAAACAGAGCAGGTCAGATACATAGCTAGGTGCCACACCATTTAAGGCTTTAAAAACAAGCAACAAAACCTTAAATTCAATCTGTTATCTCACAGGTAACCAGATAAATGTCAGTTTTATCTTGATTCATCTTCTCTCTAATTCATGGCACGTGTTTCCTGAAAGACTCTTTAAAAATTCAGTCTCTTTAGTGTTGAGGAGAAGATGCTAGTTTGCACGCAAACGCTGGTGTGTAAGAGACAGAGAGACTAAGAGAGGACAACAGATTCTGAGCTGTGCCAGACTCAGGCACATGGCGCAACACCAGCATGGGTGCAGGTAGTTTTTAGTTAGTTTCGTTTGTGTAAAAGGACAAGGATTCTCCCTGGCCAGAACTGCTGTTACAGCCCGACACCTGGGCACCACCTGGTACCCCAGAAGGCACCCCAGGGCCGTCACCCTTGTAAACAGCTCCACCTTTTCTAGTTTACTCTGTAACGAAATGGATTTTTTTTTTTTTTATCTTAAAGACAGCATCGTCGATGCTTGTGCTAGCGTTCAGGCACGTTTTAGTGAAGATTTATTCAGGAACGGGACAAAAGGATAGCCTTAACACCCGCACATGGTGGACAGCATATCAAACACATTCTGTAGTTTGGTGACATAAAGCACGCTGCTGTTCTTCTGGTGTAATTTTCTACCACTTTGATGTCACACACCTACCTTCCAATTTAAAAAAACTGAGGTTGAAGCCAAGATATTAGCATGCACGACGCCTGCAGTGTTGGTGACATGGTCTAACAGGTTTCAGATTTCCCCCATAGCTGTAGCAGATGTTTGCAAAAGAACCTTTGGCATTGTGGTGAGCTTAGAGGTAATCGAAATTATGCAGCCCTGACCTAAAAGGTGCTTTGCTTTTACACTATTTTTCCCCTTTGCAGGTTTAAATTACCCCACACCTGAGACGACTATAAGAATCACATAGGGACACTTTCACATAATAAATGTCTTTTGAGCTTCAGTGCTTAAAACACTGCACTCAGAGCTGGAGCTATCATTTAATCGCTGAGAAACGCTGATAAATTAAGAAGTTAACTGGGTTTTGTTTTACCTGTTTACCTACCACAGGACAGAAAACATTGGTTCCTACTCACACGGTCAGGCTCTTCAGGTTTGTGTTCAAGACAATGCTCCCTTTTTGCTAGTCAGTTTCTTCTGTTCTACTACAGCATATGTACAGAGGTAGACGTACAGTCTTACTGATGAACAGATAAGGGGAGGCGGGTTACATTGAACTACAACAGCCTTAAAAAGCCCTGAAGGGAAATACCACAGATTTCTGCTTAACAATCGCCCTGTTCTAGAGAAACTCACAGGTTTAAAAGTGTTCACCGTGGTGAGGACATTTGATTTTACGATTTTATGTTGTCTGTTGTACACAAACTCCCAAGCTAATGGGAATTCTGCAGACACACTGCATGGTCTTGAAGCAAAGGGTTGGTTAAAAAAACATATATTAAAAGGCAAACAGATCTATGGGGTTCTGTCTAAGGGGTGCAGTAACCATGCATAAGTGCAAGACTCTGAGGAGGTGAGAACTAACCAGCGTGGCAACTTTGAGTTATCAGGGCTAGCAACTCACATACCTCAAGCATAGTTGAAAATACAGTGCTCCATATGAATTACTTCCTGTTTCCACTACTGCCTGCACTGCTAACATGTTATGTATGTAGATATCATATCACCAACAAAAGAGCCATCAGGAGCTTTTTCACCACCCACAGTGCCAGTAGTAGGTAGTGAACAGAGTTTCAAAATATCCTATATACTATTAGCAGTTTTAAATTAATTTGTGTCACAAAGGACCGCTTATGTGACAAACCTTAAACACCACTGCATATGCTTAGCTCACTCACTTCCTTACTACACATGATGGTATTATGATACCCAGGTCCATGTCAGGTGTCCCTTTGTGAAGTGTTTTTATGTATAGAAACAGCTAACAGCCTTTAATTTGATTTGAATAAAACTGCATTCGACAGATGATTCTAGGTGTTTCGGACAACATGGTACTAAAGTAATATCACTTTTACTGTCCGGTGTCAGGTTCACAGTATGTTGGAACATCCTGAGCCTTTAAATTAGTGAAATCTTTATAGAGCTTTGCAATCTACCTTTTAATTGTCCTTTAAAATTATAGACATTTTGTGAAGATTTTGTTTTGGTTCCCAGAAGTTGTCTGCTTTGTGAGCTCTATATTTTCACAACGCATTTCAACAGGAATTCAGTGGAATTCTGCCCTGATGTGTCAAAATACTGGCAATGTTATAGTGATATTACTTTGTTAGTAAGTTGTCAGAAACACCTATAATCATGCTTCAAGTGCAGTTGTATTAAAACCAAAGGCTGTTAACTGTTTCTATACATAAACATATTGTTGCTTCACAAAGACTGCATTAGAATATCATACACTGTAATATTGGATAATATTAATGTATCACCAAAGAATTATTTACAGGACTCTTCACATTGACCTGGATATCATAATACCATCATATCTAGACAAGTTTATTGCAAGTGACAATGAATAAAAACCACAATCATTCACTGAACACTCCTTACACCTGTCTCTATTATCAGGTCAGTAGATCACCTACTTAGGTGTTATGAACACACCTGCTAGTTTTTACACTAACATTTTACTATTAGTATACATTCAAAAATCACACCATGAAATATCATTGCCATGACACTTATCATCAATATTACCATGGACGACATCTGAGTCACTTTGAAGACCACACACAGTATGTGTGTGTGTGTATATATTGAGTTATATATGAGTTGATGCTATAATCTGATTAAAAAGTGTTCCCTTTATTTTTTTGAGCAGTGTATATTATTTCTTATTAATGCTGAGCCTCACTACAAGCATTTCAATGCCAAAATGTCCTGACATGTTGTGCAAATGAGAAACTTGAAAAAAATTATTTGTAAAGATCTCTGAGCTCTGATTGGTGGCATTTTATTTTGGTGTAAAACTAAGTTGTAGCAAATCCAAAAACGGAGATACATAGTGAGTTCAGACCCGGTACAGCCTTCATGTGATGGACACTTCACTGACCTGAAGCCACATTTGTTCTTCCAGCTCGGTTCTGCCTTTTACCTTAAATCAGGTAACTTTACAGCACAACACACGATCTGTAGAGCCGGTGAGGAGAAAATCCGTTAAAACACCTGACTGGGCCAGTTTAGGCTAACCACCCTGGACCAGCCATTTTTAGCACAACAACTCTATACCCAGTTAACTACAATAATGTACTATAATACAGCAAAATTACAAATTACAGCAAAGCTTAAAAACAGCACTACATCTATCACCACAAGCTGTTTGTGAATGTGCTAACCAGCTAACAAATCAGCTAGCGTTAGTTATTACGCTACGCTAACGGAGCTACCGCTAGCTAACTATAACGTTAGCATTAGCTACCTCAGAAAGGGGGCAGCAGAGATAAATCATTAAACGTCAGTTTTAACATTTAAAACGCATAAAATATAAGGATATGTCGCTTAATAAACACACATAAGCCTGTTATGAACTATGACTCACCTGAAGCCCGTCGAAGAGAACCAGCTGTGACCGTTAAACGCCGTTACGATTCAAATTTCAACCGCCCGGCTGTGAACGTGACGAGCTCGCGAGGCTGATGCTAGAAGGTTCCATGCTACCTTAAATTGTGCGACTGTAGTACATCTGCGCATGTACAGGCACCACAATGTTACCGCTCCATTTAAGGTGGAACGGAACGTCTCGAAAAGACAATGACTTTACTAAACTAATGGACTAAACGGAGGATGTAACAGAATGAAAGAATCTGGAATTAAAAATCCTCCAATATCATGTTTTATAAATATTAAACCTAACACAAAGCCTTTGGGGACTTCCACACCTCACCCTCACGATGTCTGAGTGGGATTAGTATTACCTGTGGACGTGTTGTAATTCGAGTACGAGCTCCGTGATTCTAATCCAGTACGTAATCCGCCAGGTAGTTTTTCTATCATTCAGCCCAGTAAGAGTTCTCTCCTATGCTCCACCAAACTCAGGGGTCCTCAAAAGTCCTGCTTAAAACCCACATGTCAGTAATGGCATAAGTATACTAGTAAGATGAAACGGTCGTGCTTAAATTTCCCTTTCCACCAAATGGTGATGCGTTTATATTTCAATACACAATTTAAGGTGGAACGTTTGAACAGGAAGCTTGCATACGAGAAGCTGCCTCAGGTCCTTGTTGCCCCAGTAAATCCGACTGTAACACCTATCTAAAGACGCCTAATAAACTTTAGGAGGAGTACATCATAATATGGAAGACTGTCTCCACCTCTCAAAGAAATAAAGTCCATAAAGTATTTCAATTGCCTTACTATCCCATATTTATTTGGGATAGTAAGTCATAATTATGAGACAGTAAATCAATTATTAAAGGATTATAATTACTCTCTCAATTATTTCATTTTTTTTCTTTAAGTGGTGGAAATGGGCTTCCATATAAGATAACACTTTATTGATCCTGAAGGAAATTGCAGATATAAAGGATATATATAATTGCATATATATATATATATATATATATATATATATATATATATATCTATATTATATATATATATATATATATATACATACACAATATATATATATATATATATATATATATATATATATATATATATATATATAATATAGCTATATCATTATATATAAGGATACAGCATTCAGTCTAGTTAACTCTTCCTCGGTAATGTTACTGAACTCGGGAAAGATACTTAGAACACCAGCATGGCTGCACTACCACACAATCAGCTCGTAAAGCAAACAGGGGACATTACTGATGGTGCAGTTATATTCTCTGTATTAAGTTTTGAAATGAGAACTCTCCAGAAAAATAGAACCTTTACCCACTATAATCTACGGATTTCTATGAACCCACATCTCTGTTTTGATTGTCAGTCAGGCCTGTCTTACTGACAAGCCTATGATGGCTAGGTAGTAAACTAAGGCGAAGCTAGGGCTAGCTAACTTAAGCAGGAGAGCACATAAAAACGGCAACTGATGCAAGTGCACAGCCAGGAACACCTTATAAAACCCACAGACTGGTCAAGGATCTCCACAAAGTGGAAACTTCTTTTTCCCAGTAGGTGCAAACATTAGCTAGGTTTGCTAGCTAGCTAACATAAGTCCACTGGCACCAAACTGTCTGCATGGTTATTGGTGTTAGAACTGTAACTCAGCTTATCAGCTCCAGCTGTTTCATCTTCTCATTACATTGGAAGAATAAATAAATAAATGAGCATGAAAGTTTAAAAAAAATATTTTTAACCAGGCTCTAAAGATGGAAAAAGAGCGAATAGTGGAAGTTAAGGAGTTCCAGAGTTTGGGGTTAGGGTTGCTACCCTGCCACCCGTCCCGTAAAATACAGAATCGTCCGTTATTTGGCAATTAAACATGATTTGTTCTGTATTTCCATAAATGTCCAATACAGATGTCTGTCACACACACATGAACGCTAAATCTAACAATAATGATCAAATGTCCCCGCTATGTTCCTCTGCGTGTCAGTGCCTGGCTGCTAGCCTGTGGTGCCATCACGGTTGCCCAGAGATAGACACCACACACACACCGTTTAAAAATGTCCACTACACCCAATACTCCAGCACTACCTCACATGCAAAAACGCTGGCAGAACTACAGAAGTACCCTTTTGAATAGTACAACCAGGTTCTGATGGACCCAGGACTGCTGAGGGACTGAATAAGCAGATAAGTGATTTTTGTTCTGTTTTTTCCTCTTTAAGTAAAAGTGTCCCCAGAGAGTCCCTGTAGCTACACACTTAAATTCCATCAAGTTCTTAATTAATTTAGTTATTAAGTATGACTAATTCTTTCCTTAATCCCCCACTTTACTAAAAACACAGGCACAAAAAAATACCACTGCTGCTTGCGCACCACCCTGCAGGAGTTGGGCCCATGGTGGTCATGGCACAAAGAAGCTGTGGCGGGCATCCCTTAATTTAATTTCTAAAATGTGGCAACACTATCAGCAACAATAAAGGACCTACCGCCAACAGAGGAAAGCCTGAACCTTGGAACAGGCAGGAGACCAGAGTCAACGCACCTGGTGGAGCAGAAGGATGTAAGAGAGCTGACAGATAGGGGAGTACTAGCAGGATTTTAAAGCAGATGCGCTCTGTAACTGGTAGCCAGAGTGGCTGATGAAGGATGGGGTGATCTGCGCAGACTTCTTGTTGTGCTTCATTAGGACCCAAGGATGCTGTTCACGTGTGGGCCAGATGGTTTTCCAAACTGATCAGAGTTTTGTGGTGCACGGAAACTGCACCCATGCGTTGTAGTAGCCAACCAGGAAATATATAACCTTTAAGTAATCAGTTTACAGCCATGTTAAAATGTAAACATGCACGTTTCCCTGCTTTGGTCATCTAATCAGTTTAATCTTATCCTATCAGGAAACATAATTAATACCATATAAAAAATAAATGATTTTACTATTTATATACTGGCACGTTACCTGATTCACCGAGCACTCAAGTAACGTGTGTACATCTCTAATTACGAGCTCTAGCCCCCACCATGTATGAAGAACAGTGAACATGATTGGGCAGGATTTTTAATATGCTTTATTTATTCACCATTTCTTTTATCACAAAGAAAGTCTTTGAAATGCAGACTAGAATCCCTTCTGTATATAAACTGTACACAAAAGCAAGGCACTATGCTGTACATTTACAGATAATCATTAATTCATTTCATCTCTTTCCTCCTCACATGACTCGATGCTCCTGTACCTTTAAGGCAAGAGATCACCACAACAGACAAACAAACCTCATCCATACAGCGAAAGGAGCCTGCATACTTAGCATGTAAACCCGTCTCGCGATGGAAACATATCAGAGCAACTGTAATACTACAACACAGACTTCTCTTATCTATTTTTTAACACACAGTTTCAAAAATAACGCTGTATTCTTCTCAAACATGCACACCAGGACAGCACCATCCCCGGAATAGACACAGGACAAAAACGGGGACACGGAAAGACCAAACTCGACACCCCCCCACCCCCCTTTACAAAGAGAAACAAAGGACAGAAATGATTGTTGTAAGTTGTGATACTGCACAGCACAGTTCATAGAAACATGACATCACACGGACAGTGGTGGCTGCTGAAAGTGCGTAGATTGTGCTGACACGAACACGACGACATCACTTCCTCCAAACACAGCGATTACATCAGAGACCAACACCGCAGCAGATTAACACGCAAGTGTGGATTCTAAAGTGACCTTTGACACGACCCCCCCCCTCAGTCACCAACCGGAGGCCACACCACCCAAGTGAGGGTACCATCAGCGGGTGCTTTTAAAAGAGTCCTTTGGCTTTTTTAAGGTTGACTTGCTTCCACCCTGGCAAGGCCTCGTACTCCTCTCTCTTCATCTCCAGGGCTTTCTGAGGAAACAGAACGGCCACAGTCACAGGAGGACCACCGGTGAGGACACGCTAACACCCCCACCCATAAGGACAGAGAGAGAAGGCACAACAGGAAGCTGGAAAAAACGGTCAGTCATTTTCACTGCCAGTAACAGCAGGTACAGCTTTTAACCAGGGTTTACAGCTGTATGCAAACAAACATCTCTGGCTGCGTTACATTAATTATAGAGTCCCCTGTGTGATCTTCCGGGGGGGAGGGGAAACGGGTTCTTTAGTTGAGGTTACAGAACATTTGAACCACATTACCTACATTGGGCTGCTGGACAACCAGGTATGACCTCCTGCTTATCACCTTACCTATGAATATGACATTCCTATCCCTGTATTCCAAGATGGCAATTCTGGCATTCACAGGGATGCAGATGTGACTGCCACTGATTGGTGAACATTCAGGAGCGTTCACACATCTTAAACACTGTGTCCACTCACTGTCCACTCTGTTAGACACTCATACTTTACTGCTCCGCTTTGTAGATGGACAGTCAGAGATGATAGCTCATCTGCTGCTGCACAGTGCAGGGTTGGTCATCCTCTAGTCCTTCATCAGTGGACACAGGACGCTGCCCACAGGACGCTGCCCACAGGACGCTGTTGACTGGATCGTTCTGTTTGGTGGACAATTCAGTCCAGCAGTGACACTGAGGTGTCCAGCAGCACTGCTGTGTCTGATCCACTCACACCAGCACCACACACACTAACACCACCAGTGTCGCTGCAGGGCTGAGAATGATCCACCACCCACATACTACCTGCTCTGTGGGGGTCCTGTGGGGGTCCTGACCATTGAAGAACAGGGTAATACAGTATACAGAGAAACAGATGGACTACAGTCTGGACCTGTACACCTACAGAGTGTCCTGTATGGTCAGTGGAGCTGATAAGGCGGACAGTGAGTGTAGATACAGTGAGGTGGACCTAATAAAGTGGCCAGTGGGTGTACATTTATCAGACCCTGTGAGAATCAGCTTATAGGGAGCCTTGTATACTTATAAAACTTGCATACCTTCAGTGTACATGTCCAATACTAAAAACAAAAATGACGTATAATCCAAACAGGAATGTTCAGTTTATCATACAAAACATAACATACGTAAAATTCCTCTACTGTAGGCTCTCATTGTAACACTATGATGATGTCGTATTGTCGCACAGGAGACAGTCCTACAGAAAATACGACAATTAAAAACTTGTTCCCTTGAGAAACATGGCGTTCTATCTAAACACTCTGAATAGTAAATAGTTCGCTGTCTCCACGTGAACCAGCGCCACCGCTAGGCAACAAAAATGGTGCACTTTTGCAAATATGTTTAGTGTATTTTTGATAATAAATGAAGAGTTTTGATTGGTTTATACAACATATCTGAATGGTATTGACATGTACACCATATTCAGGCCTGCATGTCCAACAGTCAGGGCTCCATTTAATGTGTAATGGTTTTATTGACCACTAGAGGTCAGTGTGCCATCAATCAGTATGCCAGAACTGAATACATTATAGCAGTTGTCATTACCTGCTTTTGATCAGCTATGCATATTCAGCATGTCATCATTTCCTGTATCATTTCTGATGTTTTACATCAGCGTGTGTTTTGTGTAAAATTAAAAGTTTTTTATTGTTCCCTTTGTGGCTGAGATGCATTTGTGTGGTGGGTGTGGCTGTGTTTGGGGTGGGGCCAGGGGTGAACATCCATCAAGAAGGATGACTGACTTCACAGGAGTGACCATCTGCATTTGAGGGTGGAGACCTCCAGTCCTGGAGGACCTGATTTCTGCACACTTGACTCAACTCATTACAGGCTCGACAGCAGGTTTAGTTAGTGTGCCAGAGCAGGGAATGCACCAGACTGTGCTCTACACCGGACCCTCAGTTCCCCACCCCCTGCTTAACCAGAAGAAGAGTCAAGGCTGTGATCATGCTCAGCAACGTTACAAGGAAAACCACAGGTGAAAAAGAGAGGAAGTCCATCCATCCACAGTGAGCTCAAACCTTACACCTGTACTGAAGCATTAAGTGCCTGCAGGTGTGTTCTCGTAGTCTGAGCTACAGCAATAGAGAAGGTGATGCAAGTGAAGAGGAGGAGTAGAGTGCAGGAGGAAGAATAAGGTGATCAGTAAAGAAAGGACAGGAGCAGTGATTTCACTCACTCAAAGAATAAACACTCACCTACCCAGAATTCCCTACAAACCGGCCTGGAGTATAAAAAGCACAACATCAGACATGTAGAAGTTTAGTACAATTAAAAATACTTCATATTAAAAACATTCCAGCCTAAAACCGGCATAAGGTTACATTTCGCTATATACTGTACAGTGGAGCAGAGCATTATATACTTCAACCACGTCAGTCGATCCATCATTGTAAGAGACGTCAGTGTCAGACTAGTGAATGAGCTTCTATTAAAGACTGGTGGACTGAGAGACACTAGAGTCTCTTCACCTACACTGAGCTGATTAGCCATTTGGCTTCTTTCTACATGAGCCAGCTAGCCATGTGAAACCCCTGTGACGCACCAGACGGGGCTTGTCTAGTCTTTATTCCAGAGAATCTCACTCTGGAGTGAGTACTGAGATACAGTAGGCATGTTTACTACAGATGCAGTGAATCAGGACTAGAGAGGGGCTGCGGTCTCACCTCAAAGTCTTCATCCGACAGGTAGATTTCAAGACGCAGAGGGTCAACACCGTGGGGAAGGGGCCGGCTCTGCAGAGCTTCTAGTGGATAGGTGCTTTGACAGAGACGAGACAGAACGTCCTCCACCAGAATGATCTGGTTACACACCTCAGCCTCCTGTACACAGCAGAACAAATAAAAACACAGCTGCATAACCAACTGCACAGCTGGCCACCTCAACATACTGTACTCTCCTACATGTTCACTGAGACTGGGCTGAGTTTCACCCTACTGCATGCATCTCCACTTTTGTCCTTTTTTAGTTTCCTGCATCATTTGAACACATCAGCTGCTGTTTACACTGACTGAGAATCTCATGATGAATGGACAAACAGAAATGGCCCAAAACTGCTTGGGAAGATGTCTGGTTCCATTGACTTACATTAAAGTTATATAAGGGTTTTGGCCTCTCCTGTAAAGTTGCCATTTTGGAGATACCTGTTTTTCTTTGGACAGCAACGATATACATTATATAATGTGTTTTATTTTATGTTTTATGCATTAAAAAATAAACAGAAGATCAAGAGAGTAACATTTGCTTGAGACATCCACGTTTGTATTGGATTTACACCATTTTGCTTGTTGCAAAATTCAATATCAGTATCATAAATGATAAAATTAAATACAAATTAATTGTTTGGCTTCTTATTTGCTGAGGTAAATGAATACTGAATTCAACCTATAAACACAAATCTACAGAAAACTTGTTCCATATACACGCTATATCATTACAGTGGAACTCTTTCAGGTGTGCGGCTATGGTGTGTGTTTGCCCGGTGAGTGTACTTGCGTGTGTACGCTCGGCTCACCTGTTCTGTGATCTCTGCGATATCTTCTCGGTGCTCCCAGCTGGGGAACATGTTGGTGAAGGTAAGAGGCTCCAGGCCTGCATGGATCAGGTAGGACTTCTGAGGATTCTTCTCGTTCTTCTCTGAAAGAAGGAAACGCAAACTCCTGAATACCTGAGCCGTAATGTAGCACATGGCACCACTGACCATGGCACTGCTCTGGAATCTGCGAGCTCTGCATGGATCATCACTGACAGCACAACAGAATCTCTCCAAGTGAAGCTAATCCACCTTAAATGGGGCTCTAGTCTACGTTACAGACCCTACCTCTATAGTTGAGCCTCACCTTGGCAGTACCGGAGCACGGTTTCCATGGCGCATTTCCTGTCAGCATCCCAACGGATGCGGGCTGAGCCTGGGGTTTCTGTGTCCTGCGGCCACCAGCCCTGCCACAAGTACACCTCATGGTAGTTATCGACCAGGAACAGGGCTAGAGAGAGAGAGAGAACGAGAAACACACACACACACCTTTGATTAATTACTTCAAATGAACAGAGTTTTTAAAGAAGGTCTTAGAGGGACCACTGTGCGTCCGCCCGCCCGGTGAGGGTAAGGGTTTAGGGTTACCTGGCTGCGGTGCAGAGTACAGGTCCTCCTGGAGGAAAGGCAGAGAGCTG
The DNA here is from genome assembly GCA_024036415.1 of Prochilodus magdalenae. NCBI lineage: Eukaryota > Metazoa > Chordata > Actinopteri > Characiformes > Prochilodontidae > Prochilodus > Prochilodus magdalenae. The sequence goes on from JAMWET010004506.1 coordinate 124,157, forward strand.
ATGAGGCCTGCAGCTCTGGATGGGTAGAAAAACTCCTGAGCCACAAACTCGCCCGAGGAACTGCTGAGCTGGAACAGCCGGGGGGTGAAATTAAATTTGCCTGGGTCTAAAGAGAACACACAAAGAGGACGGGAGAGATTTACCAGCTCAAGCTCCAGGATTATACAAGGCTCATCTGGAGTCATCAAAAAGAAGCCCCAGCTTAGACTCATTCTACTGACTGTAAATGACATCTCCAGCGCTGGCCCCTGCTCGGGCAGTGTCTGAGCTGATGGCGAGTTTTAGGCTCTAACCTTCCCTTAACGGAGCACAGAGCACGGCTGTAAGTCGCTCTGGATAAGAGCCTCTGCTAAACGCCTTATATGTAAATATAATCCAGTTATTTTATCATATATTAGTTTATTAAAAGTAGGCCCACTTTCAAGATTAAGACAGAAATAACCTTTATTTCTACACTATCTTTCTTTATCCAGGCTGATAGTGTCTCTAAGCCTAATATGTAAATGAGCTATGTTCTGATTGGCTGTTTTGCACCATGCCCCATTTAAAAAGCAGTCCATGCGGGGACACCTTTAGCTACAGTCTACACAGGCTGGACAGGCCGATATGTAAATACGTTGTTCCATTAAAAGGAAATACGACATTTTCTTCTAAATTTGTAAATTAGATTAGTAATTCCTATAATCCATTCACCCGCACTCCATCACCTGCTCTCATTCATCCGCACTCCATCACCTGCTCCTCCATCCGCAGCGGAAACTCTTCTGTGATGTTCTCTGTGATAGTGCACCAGCACTTCAGTACTAAGTATTAATGTAACCACCTCACCCCATACATCTATATACGTCTGTGTTACACCCTGCTACACCTTGTAAAGCCACATCTCCAGTTTATTTTATTCTTTACATCTTTATTAATATTATTTAATATACATCTTCAGTATATATACACACACACACACATACATTTATATATAAATTTTATTCTTATCTAGTTTTGCAGCTTCTGTGTGTCTCACCACTGTGTAAGCCGCTGTAACACTCATTTCCCCTTGTGCTCTTATCATATCATCAGCTTTCCATATAAACTCAGAAGACACATTTTTTTTGGGGGTTTGAAAAAAAAAATAATAAAGTGTCTAATTGTGTGTTGTAGAGCTAGAGAACCCTGGTTCCCCATCACCACCACTGTAAAGACCATCAGTTGAACTTGTTTGTTTCCTGTAGACTGATCTGCTTCCTATCTACTCACTGTGGAAGACTGTGTAGAAATGTCCCTTTAATAAACCCATGCCCAGACGTATGGAGTGGCAGCTGTGCTAAATGTTAAACGCTATACCTTGAAGCATGCAGTCATAAGCCTTCCGATCCTTCCTGCCTAATGCTTCCCAGAACCCCACTGGCTCCGCCCCCTCTTCACACTCATGGATGGTCACGTTGCAGCTGCTGTGAAGGCCCGCCTCCAGTGGTCGCCTTGAAGACACATCATGCTATTAGCAATCAGTCCAACCAAACACATTCAACCAAACACCCAGCTTTGTAGAACAATTAAACCTCAGGTCATTAAAGGTCAACCACTGCAGACGTGTATGACATCACAACCACCCACATCTCCTACACTCACTGTTCTTTGATCTTGTCTGCGGCGGTGCGGGACACCTCGCGGGTGTGCGCTTGAGTCTTGCAGCCGTGCCACAGGTAGATGAGAGCTTTGTTAATGCTGAGCAGAATCATGGAGGTGCGAGAGCGCAAACTGCTGCAGTGACACGCTACCTCCAGCAGGTGGCCCTCTACTGGCACCTCACCGCGCACGCAGTACAGACGCCACTCATCTGGCAGAGAGAGAGAGAGAGAGAGAGAGAGAGAGAGAGAGAGAGAGAGAGAGAGAGAGAGAGAGAGAGAGAGAGAGAGACAGAGAGACAGAGAGACAGAGAGACAGAGAGAGAGAGAGAGAGAGAGAGAGAGACAGACAGACAGAGAGAGAGAGAGACAGAGAGAGAGAGAGACAGAGAGAGAGACAGAGAGAGAGAGAGAGACAGAGAGAGAGAGAGACAGAGAGAGACAGAGAGAGACAGACAGACAGACAGACAGAGAGACAGAGAGACAGACAGACAGACAGACAGACAGACAGACAGACAGACAGACAGACAGACAGACAGACAGACAGACAGACAGAGAGAGAGAGACAGAGAGACAGACAGACAGAGAGAGAGAGACAGAGAGACAGACAGACAGAGAGAGAGAGACAGAGAGACAGACAGACAGACAGACAGAGAGACAGAGAGACAGAGAGACAGACAGAGAGACAGACAGACAGACAGACAGACAGACAGACAGACAGACAGACAGACAGACAGACAGACAGAGAGAGAGAGACACACACAGAGAGAGACAGAGAGAGAGAGAGAGACACACAGAGAGAGACACAGAGAGAGAGACACACAGAGAGAGACACAGAGAAAGAGAGAGACACAGAGAGACACACAGAGAGAGAGAGAGAGAGAGAGAGAGAGAGAGAGAGAGAGAGAGAGAGAGAGAGAGAGAGAGAGAGAGAGAGAGAGAGAGAGAGAGAGACTTGATATTTCATTTTACATTTATATTCTGTGTAAAGCTTCTGTCAGAGTACATTTAAAAAAAAAAAGTCCACAAAGACAATCTTGTGTATTTACAAACTGGTGAAGGAGAGGCTACACAGTGTTAGCTAGAACAACCTCATTTCTTATAAAGGAACCTCTACAGAGCACGTTTAGACCTTCAGCCAGAGAACCTTTCAGGTTTCAGAAGAATGGGTTGTTTGCACGTCACATCATTCCAGATGGAAGGCCGGCAGTGATTCTTCACACGGGTCGTTTGCATCTGTTGCTCAATATCAGTTTAACTGAGAAACCACAGGGAGCTTTAATCGAGTAGGAAAAGGACGAGGCTGAGGGCAGCTTCACGTTCCGCAGCTTCTTGTTCTGATGTAGCGACGTTCCCGTAGCTGTAGTTCTACATCTACACCAGTGCACAGACACAGATCCACTGCGCACACCACACCGCACCGCTCCACCTTGAGTAGTGCAGCGTGGGCCCAAATGTACCTGCTGCACCATTTAAGGTGGAACGAGAAAACTGGTAAAGGAGCTGCTTCAGGTTATGCGGTGGTGAGGGGCGAGTGTGGTATGGACCTGTTCACTGGTGTAGCTGTAAAACCTGACGTTCCAGTAAGTCCTAACGGTAACGCTGAATGGCGCAGCTGCACTGAACGCTTGCTGCTAACAGGAAACCACTAGTGTTTGTGGAGCACCTCGGTACCGAGATCCACCAAGTCGCTAACAGCAAGCCGTGTGTCTCAGTGCCTTCTGGAGGAGAGGGTAGTTCTTCTATCTGCTGCCCACAGGGCAGCTAATCTCTCATCTCCGATATGTGTTATGGTTTCCTGTGTCTACTTTTCTCTTCTAAGGTCTACTAGTACAGGCCTCTCGCCCGCTCCTCCATTCTCCTCTTCCTTTACTGCCCTCCGTCCAAAAGACTTGGGAATCACGTGACTGAAAAAAAAAAACCTATTGCCGAATGTTTCACCACTCAGCCCGATTGAGGGGGTGTGTTATGGTTGGACATCGTGTCAGTGCAACCCTCCATAACAAACCACTCATTTTAACCCATGTTGCGCAGCCACACCCCCCACCCACAGCCACACCCCCACACCTGCCACACAGAGCCACACACACAGATGGAAAACAAGAAATACAACAAACTTCACATGAGGCTGCAGGAGAGACAAGACAACTCTCCACACAGGCTGTCTATTTAATAGGTCCATGTCCTTACTCTGAATGTTCTCCTCCTCTTCCTCCCTCTTCCCAGAATGCACTATCATGCCTCCATTGAAGCACTGCAGGAAGCACGGCGGCTCCTTGCCCTGCTGCACCTGGACCTGTCAAACACACATTCGGATTCAGTACAGGCCAGATGTGGGCGGTAACCCCACATGTACTAGAACAGCTGCACATCCAACCCCAAAGTACACAGCATACGATTAAGATCATAATGATTCAGTGCATCATAACATCTCAGAAAACAATTTTACTCAGATTAATTTGGTCTGATAGTTGGTATGAACAGCTCTGATCAGAACTGTGCAGGCTGTACAATGTTTATACATATATACTTATATACATATAAGGAAGGCTTTAAATAGGGGGCCAGGAGTGAGGCCTGCTATGGTGTTACTACGACTGAGTCTCACACTTACACCCCATACCTGTGCCCCCCTTTCCTCATCCAGCTCCACGGTCATCAGTGCAGAGGTTCCCTTCTCACTGACTGTGCAGTTTCTGCCCTGCCAAAAGAAATAGCAGCACTTCTCCCGACCTGGACCAGCACTGCGGACCTGCTCGGGCTTCTGCCTGTTCCCCACTGCAGACAGACAGAGAGACAGGTATCGGAATATTTGCTTTCAAAAATTATCATTAATGAAACTAGTACACGAAATAAACTGCAACTCAGAAAACTAATCCAAAATAAGACCTTTAATGACCTGAACACGCTCAACTAAAACTCTAATTTGAAATATTCTCAGACTATGAAGGACAGCTGACTCCTATAAGCAGCACTATATATATATATATATATATATATATATATATATAAAACATATGTATAAAAATATATAATTTTTTTTGTTAAAACTTCAGGTAGTATTACTGAGTAAGCAATGAAAACGTCATGAGGCAAGTCTAAAATATGGTGAGCATGTGCTGCTGCAAGACCTGTAAAGACTCAAATCCTTATTACCACGTTAAAGACAGTTTGGGGAGCTGGGGAGTTTACTGGACCCTAAAGTAAATCAACACCACACGCCTCAAAAAGAAGGTCTAGCTTAATGTTCCAAAGCCCCAAACCAGTTTCATCACATGATTACTGATTAATAATAGGGTTTTTTTTTTTTTTATCATCTCTTCATCAGTCTAAAGAAATAAAAGGTCACCAAGACGACAAACATGAAGGAGTAATTCATCCATTCTTATAAGATTCATAAATCCACACCTCAGACTACAGACTACTTTGGCGCCATCTAGTGTTCAGCTGAGGGTACTGACAGTTCAGGCCATATTTTAAATGGACCATTCAGTAGTCAGTTCTAATCTGTTATAATTTAGTTTTGCTTTTGCTTTTTAGATTTTCCAGCTGATAGAGTGCAGTGTGGGGTCATCCGGTGGTTTTTCAGGATCGGACTCTGGATCCAACTGATACGGTAGAACCGAAACCACGTCAAGAACAGCAGCCGTGCGGCCGAACAGGAGCAGGACTAGGAGTAGGATGCTGCTCTGGTGGTTCACTAATCAGAGCTTAGTGGACTGGCTGACCAATCAGAGTACACTGGGCTTCTTTGGAGGCGGGGTTTAAAGACAGGAGTGTTTAGCACTGTTTTAGCATGACCTCCCTCACTCGCACTGTTCCAGCATGTCCCCCCTTATTCATGCCGTTCTAGCATGACCTCCCTCATTCATGCCGTTCTAGCATGACCTCCCTCACTCGCGCCGTTCTAGCATGACCTCCCTCCCTCGCGCCGTTCCAGCAAGTTCTTCCTCATTCACACTGTTCCAGCATGATCTCCCCTTACTCACACTGTTCTAGCATGACCTCCCTCACTCATACTGTTCTAGCATGACCTCCCTCACTCATACTGTTCTAGCATGACCTCCCTTATTCACCCCGTTCTGGCATGACCTCCCTCATTCACACCGTTCCAGTATGATCTCCCCTTACTCACACTGTTCCAGCATGTTCTTCCTCACTCACATTGTTCTAGCATGTTCTCCCTTATTCACCCCGTTCTGGCATGTTCTCCCTCTTACACACCCTTTTAATAATTTCTTTGTTAATCACACAGTTCCAGCGAGTTCTACTTTGTTCCCTTTTCCTTTGCGCTTTGTTCTTCCTCAGTTACGCTGTTCTAGAACACGGTCCTGGAATGTTCTATATTCTCATTGTTGCAGAATGTTCTCCTTCCTTCACGCCGTTTTACAGCCCTCATTCACACAGTCCTGTTTTTTCCCCCTCCCTCATCAAATCTGGTCTAGAATCCCCTTCTCCCATTTACACTCAGAGGGAGGCGGAGCTAATAGACAGAGGAGCTCTAAAAGAGTGTGAACACAGACGTACAGTAGTAAACATGGTGTTTTTGGGGGAAACTGAAGCATGTACATTTGTTCTAGTAGAACCCAAACACAACTAACACATTCAATTAGGCTTAGGCAAAGTCATGTGACCAATCAGCAGTTGGGATTAGCACCTTTTCCACTTCTCCTGAATAATAAGCAGGGATGTCATTAGTCTGAGATGATGATTTATGACTGACAGGCACATACAGGTGAAGCAACACCCCTACAGCGGTACTGACCTGCAGCGCTGACCATGTACTTCCACTTCACCACGTACGCATCCCCCTCGTGGAACTGACCGATGCTTTGCTTGGGCAGCCGGCTGTAGTCGAACTCCAAGATGTGCCAGACGTCCACACCGACTGTGCTGATCTCTAGGGAACGCAGGCGGTCCTCAGAGCCGCCGTCCACGGGCCCATGACCCCTGCCGACATCCTGCCCGTCTAGAACCATGTTGATGGGCGACTGGAGGACCGGCAGCATCAGAGCCACGTCGTACGCGCAGCACTCTGAACGAGAGTCTGGACCCTGAGAGAGCTGGATGTGACGGGGAGGGCTGGTTAATTCTACCACCGACTCCGAGAACTTGGAGAACCTCACTCACACTGTTCTAGCAAGTTCATTTATACACTGTTCACAGGTTCTCCCTCATTAGCACTGTTCTAGAATGTTCCCACTTACTTACAGTTCTAGCATTTTGTCCCTCATTCACACCTTTCCAGAACATTGCCCTCCTGTTCTAGCAAGTTCCCTCATTTGTGCTGTTCTAGAACACTGAACGTTCTCCCTCTTCCTGCCACTCTAGAGCACTCACACTGCTGTGCGTATTATCCTATTATGGATTCATACTTCTACCAGACAGATGCAAACAAGGCTAGACTGTTAATATGAGGGGTCGTATGAACGGGCCCCCTGAAGGAACCCACCTTCTGCTCAAAGGACTGCTCATTGCCGTTCTTCGGTGGTGAACTGGCGAGCTCTCTCCAGTCCAGAAACTTCTCTCTGAACAAAGATGTCTCGTTGTGTTCCGTCAGCCTGCCGAATATGGCCCAGTCCGGGCGGCCCTGACCCTTCCTGGACAAACACACACAGCGTACGTCATGACGGAGGAACCGTGAGGTACCACACTCAACACGACACCGAAGACTAATCCGTGCGCATGTGTGAACCGTGCGGCTCCCAGACCTCGGTATGAGCTTATTACATCCTCCTGGGTCGAGTGGGTTGATGTCACAGTTGGTGTAGTCGAAAGTGCCATTCCACAAGTGCTTAGCGAGCTGGAAGGCCACCTTCCTCTGAGCCAGCGTCACCTCCTTACCATGCCACACGTACACCTCACTGCCGAAATCAAACACCAGCACCTGCAGAGAGAGACACAACCCAGTAACCAATCACGTTCACCACACGAGTACCTGAACAAGAGTGAGGTAATCAGAGTAACTGATGTCAGACCTCCTTGGAGCCCAGCAGGGAGCTGCGCGGTACTTTGCCCCAGGAATCATCATCAGGAAGCAGCTTATCATCCACCAGACGGAAGACACAATTGGTCTCTACGATCGCGCTCTCGAACAGCTCGTCCTCCTCCGGGGGTCCCGCGGCTGCAGCGGCACAGACAGGCATTAGCATTCAGTGCACTTCAACACTGACCTGCACTTCTGTTTGTGTGGTCGTTCGGGAGCGGATGCAGTTTGATGTTGGCGTGTACAGGCTGCTGCGTCAGACACGTACACTTGTAACTGGCTGGTCCTCCGAGAATCTTCCAGAACTCTGCAGCTGCAGGGCTTTGAGAGTTCAGCCCCTCCTCAATGGTCTCCACCTGTGCTGCCCGGCAACCGAGGTCATGGTTCAACTGGATGAAAGTGGCCAGCTCAGACGCCTAATGAAGAGCGAGAGGAAAGAGAGGAAGACCAATTATCCTGTAATTGGATGGAGCTCCACACAGGCACAGTTCGTCTCTGGTCTGAAATAGCCCGGGTAGACTGTACCTTCGCTCTCTCGATGACGTTCGCAAACTCCCCTATCCAAACGAAGCAGTGCTCAGGGGTGACCAAGAGAAAGCAGTCACCGCTGTTCAGAGACGAGGATCTGGGCTCAACTAGTCTGGTCTGGACGTGTCTGCGACCTATCCAATGGAAAGGTATATAGTTAACACCTGCACACAAGTACAGTCGCACAAGGCATACAGCGACCAGTCAAGCCGGAAAGTCTGCACACCCTTCTCACCTCGTCAGCAATCACAGCTTCAAGGTGTCTTGGGAAAGAGGCTATGAGCTAGGCACCCGCGTTGCTGGACATTTTTGCCCGTTCCTCTTAGCATATCCTCGCAAGCGCCATCAGGTTGGATGGGGAGCATCAGTACAGTTATTTTAACCCCCCCCTACTGATGTTCAATTGGATTCAGGTCTGGGCTCTGGCTGGGCTACTCGCAGACCTTCTCAGACTTTCTCTGAAGCCACTCCTTTGTCCTCTTGGCTGTGTGCCTCAGGTCGCTGTCATGTTGGAAGGTAAACCTTCTCCCCAGTCTGAGGTTCAGAGCGCTCTGGAGCAGGCTTTCTCCAATGGTCTCTGTGTTTTTAGCTGCATACGTCTAGTCCCGCTGCTGACTAGCCATAACGCTGCCACCACCATGCTTCACTTGGGGTAGGCATTGGCCAGGTGATGAGCGGTGCCTGGTTTCCTCCAGACATGATGCACAGATTTCGGGACAGAAATTTAAATTCTGGTTTCATCAGACCAGAGAATCTTATTTCTCATGGTTTAAGAGTCTTCTAGGTGCCTTCTGGTGAACTCCAAGCGGGCACCCATGTGCCTTTTACTAAGGAGTGGTTTCCGGCTGGCCACTCTACCAAAAAATCTTCTGAAAGGAGCTCTGTCAGAATGACCCTAGGGTTCCTGCTCACCTCCCTGCCCAAGGCCCGTCCTCCCGACCACTCGGTTCGGCCAGACAGCCAGGTCCAGGAAGATTCTTGATGGTTCCAAACTTCTATTTACAAATGGTGGAGGCCACTGTGCTCCTTGGGACCTGTGAAGGTGCAGCTATACCCTTCTCCAGATCTATGCCTCGGCACAATCCTGTTTCTGAGGTCTGCAGATAATTGCTTTGACCCCCTGGACTGGAGTTTGCTCTGACAGGCACTGTCCAATGTGGGATCTTATACAAGCAGGTGTTGGTAATACCCAGTCATGTCCAATCAACTGAATTTGATATTTTACATTCTGATTATTAATAAAGTGGCACAAATGACTAAAAACCTTCCTTAAAGTAACAGGACACAGAGGAGGCAAGAGGGGTGTGAAGACTTTCCAACTTAACTATAAATCATAAAACAGCGCAATGTGAATCATAGCATCTATACAGCGTCCAGTCTGGACGCTGGCATGCGTTAGACTGACCTTTGACCTGCATGAGCATGAGCTTCTTGTAGGGAGCCGCACTGTTGTTGGTGACCTGCTCAGAGATGCTGACGCTGCGCAGACTAACGCTGCTGTAGCTCTCCTTACTGGCCAGACCAGCCAAAGCAGCGTCCGACAGACTGGAGCTCTTAGTCACTGCAACACACAGAACTCAGTACAGAACTCGTACAGGAAAGACACAGAGGTCACGTGAAGGAGCCCACATATAAATCAGTGGCTGCGATGGTCAGGACCTGCTGACACCAGAGAGATTCCCTGAATGAGTATTTGAGTGATGCATGCTGGGTATTGTAGTGATAGAACACTGAACAACCACCACATACAATTCTGGCAATGAGCCAAGCGGAGAGACGCAGCGCTGTACTATAGACATAACCAGCTCAGAAACTGAGCCTACGTATTTAAGGTGGTAATGAGTTCCGGCTCCTGCAGGTGGCGCTGCACAAGGATGATGGGGCTATAAATCCCTGCGGGGTGTGAGTGACGGGATCCATAGATTGGGAAGAGGTGCTACAGTGCAGGGAATGTCTCGTTCCATGTGTGGAAAATGGCTCCAGAGCAGATGTTAATGATTGGCTAAAAGGAGGGACTGCATGTGGGCGTGCCTAGGCTCTAGGCTGGATTAGGTAGCTAGATAGGTCTAGGCTGGATTAGGGAGCTGGATAGGTCTAGGCTGATTGCTCTAGGCTGGATTAGGGAGCTGGAAAGGTCTAGGCTGGATTAGGGAGCTGGATAGGTCTAGACTGATTGCTCTAGGCTGGATTAGAGGGCTGGATAGTTCTAGGCTGATTGCTCTAGGCTGGATTAGGGAGCTGGATAGGTCTAGACTGGATTAGGGAGCTGGATAGGTCTAGGCTGGATTAGGGAGCTGGATAGGTCTAGGCTGGATTAGGGAGCTGGATAGGTCTAGGGTGGATTAGAGGGCTGGATAGTTGGGCTGGATAGTTCTAGGCTGATTGCTCTAGGCTGGATTAGGGAGCTGGATAGGTCTAGGCTGGATTAGGGAGCTGGATAGGTCTAGGGTGGATTAGAGGGCTGGATAGTTCTAGGCTGATTGCTCTAGGCTGGATTAGGGAGCTGGATAGGTCTAGGCTGGATTAGGGAGCTGGATAGGTCTAGGCTGGATTAGGGAGCTGGATAGGTCTAGGCTGGATTAGGGGAGCTGGATAGGTCTAGACTGATTGCTCTAGGCTGGATTAGAGGGCTGGATAGTTCTAGGCTGATTGCTCTAGGCTGGATTAGGGAGCTGGATAGGTCTAGGCTGATTGCTCTAGGCTGGATTAGGGAGCTGGATAGGTCTAGGCTGGATTAGGGAGCTGGATAGGTCTAGGCTGGATTAGGGAGCTGGATAGGTCTAGGCTGGATTAGGGAGCTGGATAGGTCTAGGCTGGATTAGGGAGCTGGATAGGTCTAGGCTGGATTAGGGATCTAGATTATGATCTACATAATTTTTGACTGATATTCATTTTTTATTTACTGTGATGCGCTTTAAACAGATTAAAACACAAAACCATATTCGCTTCTCTCTCTCTCTCACACACACACACAGTCTTCCTCTCCGACTCCCTCCCTCTGTTCCTCTTAGTTCCTTCTCTTCTCCTCCTTGATCCTGCTGCTCTCCTGTAGTTCTGCATTGAGTTTCTATTCTTAGTCCACATATCCACCTTCAGTGAGTCACCCTCTCCCTCATTCCCCTCGTTCCTCCGGCAGGACAGCACACAGGTCAGTGTACACTGAAGGTTCTCCTGTTTCTTGCACTGGACTCTTTCCTGAGGACCATATGACATCTGCGTAAATGATTTTTACATGAGCAGTTTAAGCTTAAGTGGTCTTAAGCCTGGAGGGTCAGGACCCCCTTGATATTATGAGATCACACTACCCAGGCTGATGATAAGCTTCTGCTGGGTGAGCTCTTTACCAGGGGTGGTCTTGATCGGCTGCTGCACCTGAAGCATTTCAGCACCAGGTAGTGTGTGAAGGACCTGCCGGTGTTTAGCGGTTCCAGGCTGGTCGTGTTGGCTGGCTTCTTACTCCATAGAAGATATGTTGGGTTTGGAAAAGGCGGTGGGGGGGTTGGGGGGGGAGTACTTTTAATCCCAAACAGGGGTCACTCTTCCAAAAATGTTAAGGACCCCCCTTGTAGATGTGTTGGCATTCAATTTGACCGGACACATCCAAATCCTGATTGTTGGGAAAATGAATAGACTGGACAGTAAATAATTCTTTAACTGGCTGCTGAACACGCATCAATCTACTGGTCCAGATTTGGTGGAGGCCTTCCCTGGCACAGTTCCGAGGAGAATTCCCTGTAGACTGGGATTGTATCCACTGCTGGTAGACCCGTATGACCGTACGCTTCCATACACCTGCAGATTCAGCTACTTCCTTCACACTATGATCTTTGGCCACGCCCACATGCAGTCCCTCCTTTTAGCCAATCATTAACATCTGCTCTGGAGACATTTTCCACACATGGAACGAGACATTCCCTGCACTGTAGCACCTCTTCCCAATCTATGGACCCTGTCACTCACACCCCACAGGGATTTATAGCCCCCACATCTTGTTCAGCGCCATCTGCTGGAGCCTGAGGTTACTACTGCCTTAAACAGGAAAGGTGACTCGTTTTTATCAGGTGAGCTTATTTTTATGGTTGGCCCAAAACCTTATATCTCAGTAAAGGTATATTTAAATGGAAATTGCAGGAGCAGGACCACTTCCGAAGTATTTCTGGGCCAGTTCTCTACATTACAACACAATATAAAGGGCAGCTGGAACTATTAAAAACTGAAGACGACTGAATTTTATAGACGATACTTTCTTCAGTTGGCTGCTGAACCTTATATATACACACACCATGTAGTCTGAATAAACAGTAGACAGTCCACAGGCACCTTAACCTCTCCCTCCATCACTCACTCTTCTCCTGTTTGATCCTCTTGCTCTCCAGGGCACCAATGTTCAGCCGCTGTTCGGTGTACTCGTGCCTGATGTCCTCTCGCGCCGCGAGAGTCTTCAGTGGATTGCGAGAAGCCTGCACGTTGCGTGAAGGACGCACTGCCCTCTTGTGCTGCACCATCGCTGACGTCAGTCTGGGGTCAAACAGGTCAGGAAGAGGGTCAGATAGACAGGCATGTGCACATGCGTGACTGTTTACAAGTGGGTCCTATTAAACATCTGGCCTCATCACTACCACCGAACAACAAGCTCCACAAACTCTACAGTCAAACTACAGTCAAGCATTCCTAAAGTAACCGCTCGGAATGACTGTACGTCTCTAGGACAGCAAAACGAGCCAATTCCAAAATCCCAAACTGTTACAAACCAGACATAATCATATTTACAACAACAGAATAAGGAGGAGAAAGATGAACACAAAGAAGAACATAAAGAAGAAGACGAAGAAGAAGAAAAAGAAGACAAGGAAGAAAAAGAAAAAGAATAAGAAGACAAGGAAGAAAAAGAAAAAGAAGACAAAGAAGAAAAAGAAGAAAAAGAAAAAGACAAAGAAGAAAAAGAAAAAGAAGACAAAGAAGAAAAAGAAGAAGAAGAAGAAAAAGAAGAAGAAGAAAAAGAAAAAGAAGAAAAAGAAAAAGAAGAAAAAGAAGAAGCAGAAGAAGAAGCAGAAGAAGAAGAAGCAGAAGAAGAAGACGAAGACAACGACAGGAGCAGGAGAAGAAGGAGGAAGAAAAAGAAGGACAAAAAAAGCTACAAAGAAGGAGAAGGGAGAAGAAATATAGAAAAGGAGAAGAGGAGAACAGGGAAGAGGAAGAAGAAAAAGGAAAAAAGGTAATGGTAAAGAAGGAGTACAAATAAGGACAAAGAAAAAAAAGAAAAAAGAAGGTGATGGTAAAGAAGAAGACGAAGGAAGTAAAGATGAAGAATAAGAACGAGAAGAAAAAGAAGAAGAAGGTGAAGGAGAAGAACCAGAAAGCTGGACTGTGTAGTAACATATTGGTCCAGGCTGTGAGCAGGGGGCTGTACTCTCCCTTCCTGAGGAACACCCGGAACACCCGGAACACACATGGTTCCCTGATCTCTGAAAGTAAGCTGCTCATCCTGGACAGAGAGCCTGCTTAGATATACCCTGTTCCCAATCACACTTCCTGTTCCTCAGCTTCACCTTAAAGCTTCTGCCTCGACTGTAACAGAGCCCACACCGCTTCCGTCACTCCAATGTATTAGCATTGGGTTGTGTAATTAGCATTCAGCTGCTTTCCTGCTGATTAAATGCTCCTCTACGTTATTAGCTGCCCTCAGTTCGCTCTCCGAACTCCGCTGATTAGCTCTGGCTGTCAGACAGCAGGAGCCAGCAGGGTTCAGGACAACCACAGGTAAGAAGCATCAGATCTTCAGTCAGTCACACTCCCCCGATTACACCATGAGCGATACAAGCACATGCTAATCCTAAAGACCACCATGCATACAGAGCTGCATCATCCGAAGGAAGATTCTACTAGCACACTGCTTTAGAGAGGACGGTTAGACAGTGGCGGATACAAGCGGCGGTGAGGAGCTCAGTCACCCGGTAGGAGAATAGTTATGCTAAGGCGGTTTGGGAATCATTGGGATGCTCCCAGACGTCTCCCGTTTGAGGTTTACCAGGCATGGGCAATTTAGGGTGAGGCCTAGAGGTCGTCCCATCCACTGGAGGGATAAGTAACATAAGGTTGACCTGGGAACGGCTTGGGATCCCCAAAACGAGCTGGAGGAAGTTGAACATTACAAGGCTGCCTGGCCTTCCCTGCCTTCCTCAGTGCAAACACGACTGCAGGATTAATCGTTTAATTAGGATGGACGGACGGACGGACGCACGCAAGACCACTGACGTAGGGTTTCCTGTTCAGCACTAGTTCTCCTTATTTACTCACTTTGGTGTTTGCTTCCCGAAGATGGCATCAAAATCCTCCTCGATCGGAACCCTGCTGGTTATGCTGCGTGGAATGTCCGCCATGTGCAGGTAGAACTTGGAGAAGATCTCATCATCCAATCGCATCACCTCCTTCACCGCCTTCTCCGTGACTGTCAGTGTGGTCTCCTGCAGGCCCGTCACTGAGAGATAAAGGGAGATTAGAGAGAGAGAGACGGATCAGTCCTTCCCCACTCAGACAGGCCTGGAGAACGAGCAGATCAAAGCTCCCGCTGTACCCACCTTTACTGTTCAAACGCCCCAGAAACGTCTCCAGCTTATCCAGCTTCTTATCCGACTCCATCTCTGCTCTGGCTTCCATCTCTGTCAGGAGGAAGGATGCTTTTTATAGCCGCATGAATGAAAACCAGGCAGGTGTGTAAGATCACATGCTTGACCCGCTGAGCAGGCTGGACTGGACGTTACTATGAGAGTCACTATGCAGGAGGTGTTTGATATTTACCCTCCTGAGGTTTGGAGATGGCCGGGATGCTGCCCTTGAGTTTGGCAGAGACGGGAGACAGGATGGGACTGATCACCGCCGAGGAGGCTGCCAAACCTGAGACACAACCAGAGAGACATTACAGGGAACTAAACGCATGTATATACACAGAGAGAGAGAGAGAGAGAGAGAGAGAGAGACAGAGAGACAGAGAGAGAGAGAGAGAGAGAGAGAGAGACAGAGAGAGACAGAGACAGAGAGAGAGAGAGACAGAGAGAGAGAGAGACAGAGAGAGAGAGAGAGAGAGAGAGAGAGAGTGAGAGAGAGAGAGAGACAGAGAGAGAGAGAGAGAGAGAGAGAGAGAGAGAGAGAGAGAGAGAGAGAGAGAGAGAGAGACAGACACAGACACAGAGAGAGAGAGACAGACAGAGAGAGAGAGAGAGAGAGACAGAGACAGAGAGAAAGAGAGACAGACACAGAGAGAAAGAGAGACAGACAGAGACAGAGAGTGAGACGGAGAGAGAGAGAGGGAAAGAAAGACAGACACACATCAGGTGAACTCGCACTAAAGGTACAGGTGCATATCCTAACCTTTCTTCACCATCCGAGCCGCCACGGTGTACTGGCCGGAGTCATTGGCCACACCCTTTCCAGTGCTTTGCCACGCCTCCTCTCGTGTAGAGATCATCTGCTTCCGTTCCTCGATGGACATCTGCCGGTCCACCTCCTCCCCTAGCCGCTGAGTGGACAGAGAGCGCAGACACCATGAGCTCCACGGGCTGCGGCACGCTTCACAGGTCAAACTCACAGCACAGTGAACACACCACAGCGTTACACCAAGCCGGACCCTGCTAGAACCAGCCGTGTGACCGGAGGGTGGCGGTCTGATCTCCTGAATCAAAAGGGCGTGACTGAAGGGCCCCTGAGCAAGACGCCAGCGTGCTCGCTGCCCCCTAGTGGGTGTTTGTTTACTGCAGAGATGGGTTAAATGTGATGGTCGTATTCCTCTGTGCTCAATGATTCAAATAAGTGGCTGTCAATTCTAAAATCAGAGCTGGAGACACGGGCATATTACAAGGCTAGAGTATTTTTAGATTAATTTCCAACTTATTTTAATTTTTTTTTATTAAGACTAATTTTAGAGTACATTTCTAAATCTCTGCTGGTGAAGTTTCCCAGAATTCCAAGTGGTTTATTTCCATTTATTACTCCTCACTATTCGATCATTTCTCAGCTTAGGGTTAGGTGTGATGTGCCGTTCTAAGGTCAAGAGCGGCATTTGGACGACAAATCTGAGAGACAGTCAGGGTCAAAACCAAAATAGAAAATAAATTAAATCCATATTTATGCAAATGTTTGGTTTCCTAGGTGAAAATTCTGCTGGGAACACACTGAAACATAGAGGAACATTCGTATATAAAATGTACCAGAGCTTTTCCTGCCTCATTATTTCAGTTCATAAACTGGGCATTAAAGTGGAGAGCGTTTAATCTGACCAGCTTCAAAACACTAAGGTATGAGCCGCAAAACAAACAAACAACCAAAATAAAACAAACAACCCTAAACACCTTACCTGTGCTGGAGGTTCTACAGGCTGACTGGGTTTTTGGGTGGAAGGAAAAGGAGGAGGAGAATAGGTGGAGGCAAAAACTGGTTCCTACAGAGAGAAGGTGGAGGAAGAATGAGAGCAAGAGAGAGAGATATGGAGGTAAAGAGAGTGAGGTAGAGAGAGGGGGGATGTAATGGGGGTGAGTTATAGAGAAAGAGGTAAAGAAAAGTGAAAAGACATAGAGAGGTAATGAGAGATTGAGGTAAAGAGATAGAGGGGTGGAAGAAGATTGAGGAAGAGTGAGTGAAAGAGAGAGACAGAGGGTAAAGAGAAAGGGGTAGATAGAGAGAGGTAGGAGGAAAAATGAGAGAGAGAGAGTAAAGAGAAGGGTAGAGATGAAGAGGTAGAAGGTAGAGAGAGAGCGCATGAGAGGTAGTGAGAAAGAGAGAAGGAAAAATAAAAGAACATGAACAAACAGAAGGACAGGGAGCGATGCGAAGGGAAGCGATGCGAGGGGAGCGATGCGAGGAATGAGCTGATGAGGAATGGGAATGAGCTCTGAAAGTGGGCCAGCTCCTGATACAGACGCCCGAGAGCTCCACACAGCGTTTAGTATGAGGGAGGAAAAGCTGCAGCCGCACATGCGCCGAGGGTCAGTACCCCAACACGGTACATCAGCAAGAGGACACCAGATACAGAGACAGGAGGAACCAGGAGAACCAACACCAGGCGTAAGAGCCCAGGGATGTTAATACAGCACTCCCGAAAATAACCGTGCCACTCCGCAGTGACATCACGGAGCTCCCGCTGTTCAACAGGCGGATCTACATACACCCCGTAATCTACATACACCCCGTAATCTACATACACCCCGTAATCAGTGTACTTCCATACCAACCCGTCACCCCACAGAGCTCCGACTCCCCACTGTGCCTTTAGAGACGCACCGAGACCCCACTTCCCTCCCAACACTGATCAGTGATCAGATCCCTGGCATTCACGCGACGCGTGTTCCAAAGGAAAATCTTTACTCTGTGTCACATACTCAGTTTGACAGAATGGTATTTCCCGGCTGGATTATAATCCCTTCTCCCACTAGTACCTACACTCTTTACACACACTCCTTAGCCCAACATTAACATCTGCTCTGGAGCCATTTTCCACACATGCCTGAGACATTCCCTGCACTGCACCACCTCTTCCCAATCTATGGATCCCGTCACACGTTTTTGCCCAGGGATCTTACATACCCTTACCCAGATTCCCAGAACCGCACATCAATACCAACGAACCAATTAGGAAGCTTTAATCTGAAGAGTGTTAGCACACACACATTCACACCCAGCCTCAGTAAAGGACCTGATCTGTATCTGGAACCCAGAAGGTAGTTCAGAAGCAAGCAGAACAAGCCGAAGCCAGCATGAGCCGGTCACCCTGCCCTCGCAGAGCCTCCATCCTCCACCTCGCGGTGTGAAAGGGACAGCAGGAAGCAGAGCAGGAGTGACAGGCCCTGGTCGTTTCAGCTACGGCGGCTGTTAATGCAGGATGCACAATCTTACCCAAACCTGCTCAGATGACGCTGTGCGCTCCTCAGACACAGCCTTTTCCTCCTACAACACACAAGGAACGCACGGGCAGGTAAGGCACCGCCAGGTATCCGTGAACACCTACATGGTACCAACCACAGCTGGATGTCTATAGATACTGTGTTGTAGAAGGCGAGTCCCGGCCACGGATCGCTGTACCATCACACTACTGCTCTGGGTTATCAACATCATGGAGCACTTTAATGCTAGTGTCTCTAAGACCTGTGTAGTTACATGTTAACACACGTAACAGTGTAACTACATCACCTGTACGTAACTGTTACATCACAGTATGGATTACGCAGGTAGTACATCTGAATACAGATTACCATAACATGTACTACACACTCCTGGAACTTGGTGGGTAGGCTTGACACGGTGAGACAGGCTAATGATTCCAGTTTCACGCTTGTGACGCAGGTAAGGGCGGGACTTATCTCTGTACCTGACTGCCCCAACAGCCTCGACTGAGGACACTCAGTGAGCAGTGATGCCTCCATGAGTCACCTGTTAGTGCCAGCACCACTGGCAGACGGCTGCACGCACATGCACGCGGACCGTTACGACGACTGCCCTTAACACCACGTCCATCCGGATGTGTCTGTGTGGGCTTCCTCCAGGTGCTCCGGTTTGCTCTCACAGTCCAGAGACAGGCGGTCAGGTGAACTGGAGATGCTAAATTGCCCCCCTGAGCGAATGAGTGTGTGCGCCCTATGATGGACTGGTGGACCGTCCAGGCTGTCTCCTGCCTCCTGCCCAACGAGCGTTGGGACTGGCTCGAGTGGTTTAGAAGATGAGCTTGGAGGACTGTCCTGAGTCCTTGAACTTGCATACAGCCAACACTGTTCCAAAGCAATCGGAATATGGGAAATGGACACCAGCTTCACTTCTGGTCAGTAATGGTTCTGTGAGGTAATGATAGCTGTGATCTGCTACATCCAAGCTATACCTGCTTCATGTAGCCACCACCCGTCCCAAAGCTAATCAAATTAAATATACAAAAAAATCAAAATCATAAACAGATTCCCGTGGCACACCCATCCCCCAAAGCTTTGCCGTCATGTTCATACCAGGATTTACACCACTGGTTCAGTCTGGCATCACTTCAGGTGAGACAGGTGAGGCCAGCCTCTGATCTCTTACCTTCTTCTTGAAGCCTTGCTCCTGCCATATCTGGCTGCTCTTCTCGCTCATTGACACCACTTCCTGTACGACTTCCTGTTTCTTGTTGATCCTGTTCTTCCAATCCTCTTCCCCGCTCTTCTTCAACATGGCTAATCTGGGAGAGAGGAGACGACAGCTGATTGGTCATCATCTCAGAAGCAGAGCTCCAACCAACACCCAGAAACACCGGGGGCAGGTCCTGTATTAAATGACCGGTTCAAAACCACTGAACTGAAGGAGAGGACCTAGACTGGAATCAGCCCACACAGCGCACTCATTACTCTACATTTTCCTTTCCTGTCTCTCTCTCTCTCTCTCTCTCTCTCTCTCTCTCCTTAAAGTCCCCACCCCCTACCATCCTACCATCACCATGAAGAACAGACGACAGCAGAGCTGTGTTCTAAAATAGCGATCTCTCGGTGGCTCGGGGAAGGCTGCGCGAGGCGCGCTGACCCACATTCATTCATCAAGAAGGACACAAGGAGAGCAGCTCCGATCCCCTCACTCCCCCCCACATCTGCACACAACGCACTCAGGGGCAGGTACGATACAGCACAGCATCAAGAACCAAACAAATCTGGTGCACAAGCCAGTCTTCCATTAAACAGATGGTCGATGGACTGGGCTTGATCTGGGTCACTGGAAACTGCCCTTTGGGGCAGGACAGGAGGCAAAATGATTCTCAGTGAGAGGCTAAAGTGTAAGGGCCTAGTTAGCACCCTACAATTAAACACATCAGCGCGGCAGAACACCTCAGGGGACGGCTTGGGAACGCCCACACCTGTATGAGCTGTGAGGTGTTCTCTTGTGAGTGAGGTTGAACACTGGCCAGCGTGCTCATGGCAAGGAGACGGGAATGATCTAGAGCTAAACGAGGCATGGTGGTGGGTGCCGGACCCACAGTGTCACATGCGTAGACATCATGGAAAGCATTCCCATCCACAGTGGACAGTGAAGTGGCCGTCCATGGGTGCTTCTGGATTGTGACCGGTGACGCATGAACAGAGGAGCCACTCTGGCAGAAACTATAGCCCTTCGTGGTCTTCCTGTACCCCCACAACGACAATAATCCAGCAGGATTATGCACGCTTCCATGCGTCCCAAGTTCTAAAATTGGTTCCTTGCTAGAAGGTTCCCATGTTAGAACTCCCACCATTCCCGTCTTGCCTTGAGCAACCTCAGAAAAGACAACAGGGGAGGAGCCTGGTGATTTGGGCGTCTGTATCTCCAGTTGTCCTTCTTTGCTGATCTACAGATCTTCAAATGTCACATAGTGAACGTTACATACGTTTTTAAAAAATAAATAAATAAATTTTTTTTAAATTAAAAAAAACAAAAAAAAAAAACCTGGAAACCCACTGAGGCATTCTAGGCAGCTGGGAAAAGTGGTTTCTGGGTAAAAGAGTTTTTGAACTGTGTGGTTTTGTACAAAAAGCTCTTAAACAGCTGTTCATGTTCTCCTTTCCCGTTGGAGTCCTAGAACCATACCCGCACATTGATCATAGGACCGGACACCCCGGTTTACCCATTCTAGACGTCAGAGCCTGAACACTGAAATACCTAACCGGGTATTGCTCAGCGTTGGCCAACATCCACTCACCTCTCTTTAATCGACATTGACGTCATAGTCTCTGGATCTTCGGGAGTAAGGGCCAGATCTTCAGAGGGACCTAGCAGTCCTGGGAAGGAGATTTCCGGGGCTTGAGCTTGGCCGTAGGGTCCTGTTTGGACCTGGGGCTGATTTGGTACAAAGTACTGGGGTTTGGGCTGAGTCTGTGGTGGGACCTTGGTCTGCGTAGGGGTGTAGGAAAACGCCTGAGTGGGGACAAAGGCCTGGGGCTTTGGTTGAGTTAGTGGGGGTACTTTGGTTGGCGTCTGTCGCTGGGGTTCTGGGTGGGCTTGTGCTGCCTGTAGTGGAGGAGGAGACTGGACGTCTGTGTAGGAGAGGGGTTGGGGCTGAGCCTGGGGTTCAGGGTAGGGGAGCTGGGGTCTAGGAGGAGTCTGAGGTGAGGTCTGAGCGTACAGTTGAGGATGAGGGCGTATGTGCGTCTGAGGGGAGGCCTGAGAGGGAGGCTGGAGCGGTTTGGGTTGGGACTGAGGTGGCGTGTGAGGCGGTGTGTGTGGGAGGTAAGGAAGCGTGTGAGAGGCGACGTGAGAAACGTGCGAGGAACTTCTGGAGGCGACTGCTACAGTGCTGACGGTATGGCCTGAATGAATGGCCTCAGGAGAATCTGGAGAAACAAACATAAAGGACGTTAGAACACGGAACCGAACACTTACCCAGACCTGACTTCAGAGTGCTCAAGCTAGAACATCAACACTTCTCGTCTTACTCCAGATCAGCCAAGACAGGCACGGGGTCCAAAGTGTTGGCTCTGTAGGTTGGCACCAAAGCTCTGTGTGCCTCAAACATCCCCTAAATCACATTCATCCATCCATTCCTGGAAAAATGTAAGAGCCCATCTGTACCTGATCAGTGTCTCTAGGTGTGCAGGTTCTGGGTTTGTGTTGGTTCTGTTTGATTCTCTACATCTCTACCATGTCTCCCAAACTCCAGATCAGATATTGTATTAGATCTGTGTATTTAGAAAATCACTAATGACCTCCAGAAGCCTGTTTTTAGAACCATGCTCGCTGTGCGTTTCACCCCAGCCACCGCTCGCCAGTCTCTCTGTAGGTCACTCGAGGTCATCTTACGGTGGGTAAGGGACATTGGAATGAGGTGGCGCTCATCACGGTCAGTAGAGAGGGGGTTTGGCCCTCTGCCAGTCTGTAGCTGTGTTGTCCTGTGTGTTTGCTGCTGGACCTTGTTCTTATGAACCAGACGCTCGCTGTATCTGCCAGTAAAGCTAGAACCCAACATTCGGTTCCTCACTGAGAACCTGCTGTACATGTGGAGATGCTGATTTAAGAAGACACTGGAGCGGTCTCTTATTTATTCCCAAAGCCCGCCCCCCACCACAACCACCACATGCACAGGTTTGCTAATGCTAACCTTAGCGGTGCATCCTTGTACTGTGTGTTAGTTACAGGTACAGAAGCGAGCCCATACTTACAGCGGTGTGTATGACACGATATCAATCATTATCTCAGTTAATTAAGCAGAAAATATAACCGCATTTTTAAAACCTAATCTTAATAAACTCCTACTATTAAAACAGGCCAACATATGCATAGGCATGCTAATGCTAACGTTCCCAGTGACCTTGCTGGACACAAGGAGATGTTGGGGTGGAAGTGTCAGAGTGAAGATTGCAACACTGGTGCAGACAGTGGTCCTTTTGGTGTTGCATTAAATCCCCACCAATAAATATCTATTTTACACGATCCTTTTCATTAATTTTAATGTTTTATTATTACTCCCATTAACTATTTCTATATCAAAGCGTTATCACAATTTATATATTTTTTTTCATATCTTTACAGAATTATTTTTATTTTGTGGTATTTATTTTTTACCTTCTTTATTCATTTTTATTTATTTTTAACACTGATACATTTCTCTATTTTGCAATCTATTTTCCAATCTCTTCCATGGCCAGAGGTGTATAAGACCAAGCACCTAGTCATGCAGACCTAGACTGCTCCTACAGACATTAGTGGGAGAATGGGTCGCTCTCAGGAGCTCAGTGAACTCCAGCGTGGTACCGTGATGAGTCCAGTTGTGACATACATTCTACATTTATACTAAATATTCCACAGTCCACTGTCAGTGGGATTAGAACACAGTGGGAGTGATTGGGAACGACAGCAGCTCAGCCACAGAGTGGTAGACCATGTCCAATGACAGAGCGGGGTCAGCGGATGCTGAGGGTCATAGGTCACAGAGGTCACCAACAGTCCATCACTACAGACCTCCAAACTTCATGAGTCCTTCAGACCAGCTCAGGAACAGTGTGTAGAGCTCCATGGAATGGGTTTCCACGGCCGAGCAGCTGCATCCCAGCCTTACATCACCAAGCGCAGTGCAGAGCGTGGAGGCATGTTCTCTGGAGTGACCAATCATGCTTCTCCGTCTGGTGATCCGATGGAGGAGTCTGGGTTTGGCGGTACCAGGGGAACGGTACTGTTCGGACTGCACTGTGCCGAGTGTAGAGTTTGGTGGAGGGGGGATTATGGTGTGGGGGTGTGGTTCAGGTTAGGCTCCGCCCCTTAGTTCCAGTGAGAGGAACTCTTAATGCTTCAGCAGACCAAGAGACTCTGGACCATTCCATACTTCCAACTTTGTGGGACAGTTTGGGGACGGCCCCTTCCTGTTCCAAAATGACCGCACACCAGTGCACAGAGCAAGCTCCATAAAGACATGGAGGAGCGAGTCTGGTGGAGGAACTGGACTGGCCTGCACAGAGTCCGGACCTCCACCCGATAGAACACCTTCTGGATGGATTAGAGTGGAGACTGAGAGCCAGGCCTTCTCGTCCAACATCAGTGTCTGACCTTACACATGTGCTTCTGGAAGAATGGTTAGGAATTCCCATAACCACATTCCTAACCTTGTGGAAAGCTTCCCAGGAAGAGTTGGAGCTGGTATAGCTGTAAAGGGTGGGCTGACATCATATTAGACCCTATGGATTAAGTTCATAGGTGTGTGAAGGCCGGTGAGCGAATACTCTTGGCAGTGTAGTGTATATAAATGGAACCGGTACACCGCATTGCCATCTCAGGATGGGTCTCATTCATTTTTCCCCTTCTCAGAACAAGCCAGCAATTTATTAATGCCATTCCATTCACACATATAGCACCGAGAACACATCCCTCTCTCCAGAGACAAAGCACGAAGGAGAGATAGTAACACTCCAGCAGGAAAAAAAGGAGCAGCCTCCCACCTCCTTCGCACCAGCACCGTCAGTTTGTTTAGCGGTTTCTCCGGCGCAGACAAAGAAAGCCGTGGGCTGGACGGATGGCAAAATTATGCTAATCACATTCCACCCCGAGCAGCATGGCAGACGGAGCCCGTTTAACCCAATCAGAAGGCGGCTCTGGCGGACAGGCAGCCAAGTGTGACACAGAGCGTGTGCATGTGTGTCAGACACAATAAGGACACGACTGAGGGGGGAGAGGCACTGCACCCCCATCCAGCTGAAGTCCTGCATGCATTCCCTCCTGTCCTTCCTTCCCCTCCACCTTTCCTTACCTGCTGGCTCTGCTGGGAAGGCGTCCGGCGAGAGGTAGCCTCTTCTGGGGATGAGCGCGCTCTCCTTCTCTCTCCTGTGCTCCTGTTCTTGCTCTCTCTCCCATTCACGCTGCCTCTCTCGCCCCTTCTCCCTCTCCTGCTCTGGCTGTCGGCTGGGCTCGGTCTCTCCCCTGCCGTGAGCGTGCGTGAGGGTGTGTGTACGAGGGAAGGCGTGAGGGGGCTCTGCAAAGCCAATTTTGTCCCTCCACCCACTCTCCTCCTCCTGCCTCTGCTCATTCGCCGGGGCCCCTACCGCCACACCCCTGCCTGGCACCGATTGGCCGAAGGCCTCCGCTGGGGGCGGTGAGTACGCTTCAGGGGTACGGCTCTCCCCGCTCTCCGTGAGGCTGAAATATCGCACTCCTCTGTCATAGGCTGGAAGCTTACTGTCCGGTGTGTGATTGGGCGAGGGACGGGTGGGCGGCGTGTAAGGGTGGCCCGTGGACATCCCCAAGTGGACGTCTCCAGTCACTGCCATAGGAGGGCTTGTCACCGTGGCAACAGAGGCCTGGGCGGCGACCGCAGCAACGGACCGGACCAACGATGCGGAGAGAGGCTCCAACTTCAGGCTGCCGTTCTGCAGCTAGAGAGAGAGAGAGAGAGAGAGAGAGAGAGAGAGAGAGAGAGAGAGAGAGAGAGAGAGAGAGAGAGAGAGAGAGAGAGAGAGAGAGAGAGAGAGAGAGAGAGAGAGAGAGAGAGACAGAGAGGTGGAGTAAAAGGGGAAAAGGAGGACATGTGCAGAATGAACACAGGGCTTTCAAACACAGCGCTGACTAAACGACGATGGACAGACCTCGGTTGTGCAAGACCACATGACTATCTAACACTACACGTCAGCATTCACGTCACTACCACCACCAGCTACAACAGCCGGACACACTCAGCACAGGGGGGGCATATCTAGCCAGGAGGATGCACAGGAAGCTCGGACGGTGACTACGGGCATGGCATACAGAGTAGCCTCTACAGCAAACCCGGACTCCTCCTCCTCAACACAACACTCACACAACAATGGGCATACAAACAGAGTCCCCAGCAAACTCCTCCCACACCGTCAGTCACTGTAAACTCCTCCCACACCGTCAGTCTCTGTAAACTCCTCCCACACCACCAATCACTGTAAACTCCTCCCACACCGTCAGTCACTGTAAACTCCTCCTACACCGTCAGTCACTGTAAACTCCTCCTACACCGTCAGTCACTGTAAACTCCTCCTACACCGTCAGTCACTGTAAACTCCTCCTACACCGTCAGCCTCCAGTAAACTCCTCCTACACCGTCAGTCCCAGTAAACTCCTCCTACACCGTCAGTCCCAGTAAACTCCTCCTACACCGTCAGTCCCAGTAAACTCCTCCTACACCCAGTAAACTCCTCCTACACCCAGTAAACTCCTCCTACACCGTCAGTCCCAGTAAACTCCTCCTACACCGTCAGTCACTGTTAACCCCTTCTACATCGTCAGTCCCAGTAAAGTCCTCCTACACCGTCAGTCTCCAGTAAACACCTCCTACACTGCCAGTCAATCACAGTAAACTCCTCCTACACCGTCAGACAATCACAGTAAACTCCTCCTACACCGTCAGTCAATCACAGTAAACTCCTCCTACACCGTCAGTCAATCACAGTAAACTCCTCCTACACCGTCAGACAATCACAGTAAACTCCTCCTACACCGTCAGACAATCACAGTAAACTCCTCCTACACCGTCAGTCAATCACAGTAAACTCCTACACTATCAGTCCCAGTAAACTCCTCCTACACAGTCAATCACAGTAAACTCCTCCTACTTCAGTTACAGTAAAGTCCTCACACCACCACCACGTCAGTGTCACTGCAGTGCTGAGAATGATCCACCACCCACATACTACCTGCTCTGTGGTGGTCCTGACCATTGAAGAACAGGGTAATACAGTACACAGAGAAACAGATGGACTACAGTCTGGACCTGTACACCTACAGAGTGTCCTGTATGGTCAGTGGAGCTGGTACAGTGGACAGTGAGTGTAGATACAGCGAGCTAGTTCTGTAAGTGTCCAGTCGGTGTATCTTCGTTTGTAACTTGCTGACTTTGCATTTGAGAACCAAACGCCTTATCCTGAAGTCTGCGTCTGACGTTAACACATGAAGACCACCAGCAGAAGCTGCCCTGAAATCTCCGACTTCCAAATGATACAGGCTGCCTCGCAGTAGGGCATGCATCCCTCAGTAAAGCGGGAGATACTTTTGGTCTACAGCTGCTCTGGAGTGGACTTTAAGGTCACAGCGGAATGACAGGGGGGTAGAACGCTCATGCAGCAGCATTCCAACTACAGTTTGGGTTAGGAGAGAACTCAGACAGACTCGGGTCTCACGCCAACAACTTTCACTCTTCATCCACTAGGTGGCGCGGTTCCTTCAGACACAGCCCCTCTGCTGCCAGCAAAACACCCCTACCAGTTATCCCAAACCGGAACACGCAGGCAGGCAAACAGTCGGGATTAAGCAGCAGGTCTGAGGATGCAACACTACTGGTTCTAGCTATTCACCAATCAGGAGGCAGGATTCACAAACCAACAGTGGTCTACACGGTCTTACTTGTTGGCCTTGTGGAGGTTCTACAGAACCGTTAGTGATGGGATCAGGATCTGTGTGACCTGATGGAGCTACGTCCCGTGTTAGTTCCTGTAAAAGGGACAATGTTCCTTCACAGTTACAATACGACAAGGAAATGGTCATGGAGACGTCCCACAACCAGACTAGACAGTGGACAACACGCAAAGTCCCACAGTTGCTGAGGCATCTAACAAGGGGGTCATGAGTCCAGCACAGCTGACCGTTCCCTGGGTTCTAATGCATTTATTTGACCAGCTGAACCAGGTGTATTAAAGGAGCAGTGTGTAAAGTTTGGAGGGGTTCTATAATCATCAGAAACTGAATATAATAAACAACACTACGCTCTCATCGGTGAATAAGTACCTGTAACTACATACCAGAGTTGTGTTCTGGTTATCTAAGAATGAGCCTTCATGTCTACCCAAGGAGCGGCTCATCTTCCACCAGAAACTACCACCGCCATGTTTCCACCGTAGCCCAGAACAGACACACCACACACTGGCTATGGAGAGAGACTTCCATGATTTTATGACACGATAGCACCGACTGGAAGGAGCAACTCTCCGTCACAATGTCCTACCATCTTAGCATAAAGATTAACACAGCTGGAATTACCACTACTGAGCTTTATTAAAAGTGTATCCATGTAAATCTATTCCACCTTAAACGGCACAGCAGTTATTATAATGCGCCAGGTGCCAGAATGCAACCACAGGACCATTTAGGGTGGAACAGGAAAATTGTTCTTTAAGAAAGTGTTATGAGAATGATGAGGAAGTTCTGATGGTCTAAATCAGCTGATCAGGGGTCAAGGGTCAGTAGTGTTTATTAATCTGAACTGAATTAACATTGAACCCACAATAAAACTTTTAAAACACAGAGTTCCTACACTGTACTAATGATATGAGCATGCTAGGTAGAACCGCTTGATGGTTAGAATAAATAGCTAGAACCCCAGTGCTAGATAACCACTTTGTTATGTTCAAGAACCCAAATTTTGACATATGGAGGATCAAACTTGGTTTGGAGGTTGAAAACATGAAGATAAACGAACTTAAGTAACCTGACGGCCCCTGTAGTTCTTAGGGAAGGGAGGGATGAGGGGAGTGTTCAGTTGGTTGCAATACACAACCTCTCCACTAGAGGCTACACACTGCTCCTTTAAAGCAGGTAAACCACCAACCCGTGCTGGTATAAAGTTCTGCATGAACAGACAGCGCCCAAGGAGGCTATACTCACTTGATCCACCTCCCCCTGAGTGATGGGCTGGGTTTGGAAGCGGGCGTTGGCCCTGCGGAGACGCAGCTCAGCACGTGCGGCCTCTGTTGGCTGGGCAGGAGGTTGGGACAGACGGTTAAACAGGGCCATTTTCTCTGCCAGACTCAGCGTCGACAGGTCTGGCTCCTCCGCCTCGGCTCCTTGTCCTGACTCTGCTTCTTTTGGAGGAGCCTCCTTCTCCGGCTCCCGGGGAGCAGAGCCTGGGGCTGAGGATGCCTGCAGACTGAGGGGAGAAAGGAACTCCATCACAGGGCAAATCTAACCATAAGGACGCAGGAAGAAAAGCCAAAACAAACAAACAAACAAACCAACAAACAAACAAACAAACAAACAAGTTAATATCCTTTACACACCACCGAGACTGCACATGCTCCATAGTAGCTACATACAAAATAAAAAAGGAAGAAAATAAAAAACAAGTGCAGTAAATTAACAGACCCAGTTAGAAACAAAGGAAACATGACGTAAGAGGAACTCCAGGCTGTAAAAGAATTAGACAGGCAGACGAACACTCGAGAATTATAACAAGCCCACAGGACAAACCACGAGCCCCCTGTGACTGGCCCGTACCTAATAGCGTGCAACAGCTAAACCAGCTGGGACTGGATCGGGCATGTACTGGACGAGTTTCTGGATGTAGCTACCTCAGTGGTCATACAGTCTTACATCAGAGAACTGGTCAGGTGGTCCAGATTTGGTGGATGCCTTCCCTGGCACAGTTCCGAGGAGAATTCCCTGTAGACTGGGATTGTATCCACTGCTGGTAGACCCGTATGACCGTACGCTTCCACACACCTGCAGATTCAGCTACTTCCTTCACACTATGGTCTTTGGCCACGCCCACATGCAGTCCCTCCTTTTAGCCAATCATTAACATCTGCTCTGGAGCGTTTACCACACATGGAACGAGACATTCCCTGCACTGTAGCACCACTTTTTCAATTTAAGCTTTTATCAATTTATGAGTCCATGTTCCCAGTGCATTTAATATTTGCTGCTGCACCTCATTACCTGTATATCACCTGTATACTTCTCACTCTGACTGCCTATACCATCAGTATCTAAGCAACAGCCAGATCTCTGTAATATCTTTCAGTAGCTGCGCAATATATATATCAATTACACATGCAAAACTGTAAATAATTCATTTTACATTTTTGCCTAAAAAGAGATTTATTTATTATAATTGATCTAGTGTTTTGAATAACTTGCATTAATAGTGTGTGTGTATTGGCCTTTAGTCACCATATGTAGATGGCCTGACCTAGTGCTGTCTCCTACAATGTATTTATTTATTTATTTATTTTCCTGTGGATTAAAACATACAAAAAATCCAAAGACGACCAAAAACAGAGACAAGAAGACAAGCCATGCTGTGCTTGTTTTGGCCAACAGAGGGTGCTGCCGCTGCCTTTTGGACACTGCTGGCTGAGTTGTAGAGGACACGGCCGTGTACACCTTCACTAGAAGGTGGCAGGTGTCCAGCAAGTATCCACAACATCACCACAAACATCTTTCCAGGACATGAGGTACCCCAGGGGTTGATGGAGACCATGGGTCTTGTTTCCTGTAGCCACTGGTCTCTTTGTACGACCAAAACACTTAACATGCATGTGAATTATGAGCTCATACTGCACCCACTGGAACGCTTTTGGTGAAGCCATCATTGCTTCATCCCTGCCTAAGCCCCTAAACTTATAACATCAGAGTCTCTTATTACTTCACAGACACTAATCTCACAGGAGGGAGCACAGGATAAACAATATAAGCCCTTATAATTATCTTTAATGGGAATTTAATATTTAATATTTTATAATATCACTCAGTGGGTCCAGTCTTATCGGCCGGCCTTCACCAGAGTCACCTGCTCAGAACACCGGAGCTGTCTAATAGAAATACTGGATGTTTATTGATATACTGACCGCTGAGCTGGAAATGTCCCAGGTTCACATTTCAGAAATCTGGTCACCTCAGACACCCATTCCTCCCTCTAAACGACTGCCCCTTTGACCTTTCACGCCTCCGAGAAGAACAGAATGTGTTTCTCTCAGTGCTCAGGCGCACAAGCACCACCTTCTAACACTTCACCCCCGACACATTCAAATACCGCAGTAAAACTTACTGCCACACGTGAAACCAAGACTCCTTCAAAACAGAGCTGTAACCTGAGACAATGCAGCATTCGTCCAGCAGAGGGCGCCGTACAACACCAATCTGACTGCTGAAACCAAAGGAACGGCCATTTCCATGGCACTGAGATCTCAGATCTGCTCAGCAGAGCTAGCCAGCTGAGCGAGCAGTTCACGTCCGAGCTGTAAATCCGTTCCTCGGTTAAAGCCATGCTTGCAAGACACGTCAAGCCCTGCCTGATATCCATCCAGGCATCACGACATACGGGTTAAACTAGAGAACACCCGGGGACTCATCCACAGCCTCGAAACTCATGCACATGGACACACACGCATACAGGTACCTGAAGCTAGTCATTGTGGTGCTGACTACCGTGGGACTGGGAACTCTGGGGGTGGTGGTTTGAGTGGAGACGATTTGGGAGGAGGAACCAGGAGAACTTTAGAGAAGCACAAAATATGCCAGAGGATTCAGCACGAGGCTGCCGACAGGAGAAGGTACAGCCACAACACTGAGGCACAGCAGACGAGTCAAAACAGCAGAGACGTACTAGACACAACAGGCACAGCGACGCGACAGACATGGAGACAATCAAACGTAGCCTCACAGTCGTCCACCGTCTCCTCTCACTCGGCCAGCATCTGGGAACCACTGCATGTCGCACACATACGTAACTAATACACATTGGCTTATGGTTATTTTACTGCTGAAAGTGAACTCCTCACGGTGTCAGGTCATTTCTAGTTTCTACTAACAGCAAACGTCCCTTTATAAAGATTATATTCCCTTCAGATGAAGGACTCTGAGTGAACGGCAGGCCTCCGAGACCGACTGCCTACAGAGAAGTCACTCCAAAACTACGGCCTGTTCCAGGAATTAAAAAATAAAAATATACACTCAAAGTAAAATTTAACATTTACATGTTAAAATTAACTTCTGAAATGGCCGAGCCTATTTCTAAAGCCTTATTAGGTTTCCATGAGGAGGTGGGGCAATGCCAGGTCACTACATGGCATCTGATGCTCATGACAGATTCACACCAGATTAGAAATTATAGTTTACATGGCAAATGGGCGTAACTATTTATGCACCACCTTGAATACAAAATCCAGCAGAAAACATTTTAAAACTTAATTTATTAACTTTGTTTACGTTAACGTTCCTGCAAGCCTCCATTACGGCGGCCGAGTGCAAAACGAACCAACATTTCAGAAAAAATGACAAAAATAAAAATAAGTAAAAACAGACTTACAAGATTTACAAGGGAATTCTGATGGAGAGGGCGGGTCTAACACACAGGAAGTGCATGTTGCAGGCCCTGGTCAATCAAACTGTTTGGCGGTGGTAGAGTGGGTGGAGGTAATAGAGGAGCAGGCGTCTGAACCACTCAGAGCTGAAGATGTTAATGAAGGTATGTGGGCTGTAGCGCTAACTAGTGGGGAACCAGCTAGCTAGCTTAAACCGTCTGAGAGCTTTTACAGCCCACGTGGTTTAGAGTCGCCTGGTCGCCTCTGTCACCGCCTGCTCATTTAGACCTCTAAAGACCTTCAGCAGGAAAACAGAAGCACCAGCTGGATAAAACACGCGCCACGAAACGGACAAACCGTCCCGTAGTGTCGTCACCATCCCAAACTCCACCCACTCTACCACCGCCAAACAGTTTAATTGACAAGGACCTGCAACAAGCCCTGTTCCCTGGGTATAAGACACGCCCTTTCCGTCAGAATTCCCAGTTGTACTGGTAAGTGGCTCACGTCTTTTGTAATTTTGTTTTTTTGAATGTTAATTTGTTTTTATTTTTGTAAATTTGTTTTGCACTTCTCGGTCACCGTACTCCATACCCAAGATACTCCTCCTCCACGGGCCATGATCACATTCGCACCAGGCGGTCGATTTGTAGGGGATTAACAGGCACTGGAACCTTTACTGGTGTGGGAGCGCACAGTGGGTAAGGATGCCTGCCATGGCTCAGTTAGACCACAGGTAAAATTTCACTACCCCACCACCTCATCCCACCACCTGAACCCATCAAAACAGAGATGCCAAAGACAGGGAGCATCAGTACTCAAGACTGCCCAGAAGTATGGCTGGAGGGTGTGGGGGCGGGGGTGACCTACGTGGCAGCAATGACTACTTCCTCTGAGGTGATGGGCTGGGTTAGCGAGCGGTCCTGTGTCCGTCTGAGCCTCCGCTCCACTGCTGAATTACGTGACCGAGGCTTGGGGACTCCACCCTCCCCAGTTTTCTCAAGCTCCTGGGAGGAAAGAGGAATAAACAAAGGTTCGGAAATGAATACCGTGTCAGAATTTGACAGTTAGCACGTACGTCCTCGCTGTCCAAAGACAACGTACCTCCAAAATGGAAACTTTACAAAAACCTACTTTAATGCAGGTCAATGGAACCAGAACTTATCAAGCAGTTCTTAGCTCACAGTGTGTAAGCAGCAGCTGCTGTGTTCAAATTATAAATGTAAAAATAAACAAAAATGGAGATATACACTCATCATCCTAAGAATACCTGCACCCAGAGGGAATTAACTGACAGGAATGATAGTTGGTGGGTCTGACATTCGGATTCATGGCTCGCCCACACATGTGATCTAAGCAGGGACGGGTCTTATCTCTGTACCTGACTGACCCAACAGCCACCATTACAGACCTCCAGTGAGCAGTGGTGTCCTCCATGAGTCCTCCTGTTAGTGCAGCACCATCGGCAGACGGCTGCACCACGCAGGACTACATGCACACAGACCGTTACCACGACTGTCCTTAACACCACGTCACCGTCACCAAAGACTGCAGTGGTGTCGTACCAGACTGTCATGGAGTGACTCAGAATGGCAGCGGGTCATCTTCAGTGACGAGTCCCGCTTTAGTCTTGGTGGAGACGCCCAACGAATCCGTGTGTGGAGGCACCGTGGTCAGCACCAAGATGAACGGTCTGCCGTCACACGTCCAGAAGGCCTGGTGTCCCTCCACCTCCACCCCTACTGCACCATCTGCAGGAACTGTGTGAGGATGTTCAAGCTGCATGGGATGGATTATCACAGGACACCATCAGGAACCTCTACAGCTCCATACCGAGACGTCTGGCGTGTTGGGTTAGCAAACACGACGGCCCAACGCCATACTGAGAGACAGACTTCTGTATGTGTAGCTCAATAAATATTGATCATATCAGTTATTGATCCTGGTCACCTTTATCTTCCTTCCCACCACACCTGCACTCCCACACCTCCTTCTGGGTGCAGATATTCTTTAGAGGATGAGTGTAGAGGTTTTGTTGGACAGTGACGATACACAGGCCACATTCTTTAGACTAAAGAGTTCCAGTACCCTGAAGAGGGACCTCTTGGCTGCTACGCTCATCTTGGCTCGCTCGTCCAACTTCTCTTCATCCGCTATTGAGAAACAAAGAGCACCGTCATTCAGATTCGGTTCACTAATCACGCTGTGAGGTGAGCATAAGCTATGGAGGCTTACCTTCTGCCTTCTGGAGCTCTGTGGGACTGAGTCGAGACCTAAAGGAAAAGCAACCAAACAGGGTAATCAGACGTCTAAATCTGATGTCACTGATATGGGTGAAAAGAAAAGAGCAACGTTAGCTCAACCACACATTTAGCTGCACTCGAGCTGAAAGCACCTGTAGGAAAACACTGAACCTAACAAGGTGCTGAGAAAGGCCAAGCGATCACATCTCAGCGCACCTATCTGACTCCAGCCTTTCAGCTGAAGTGATCGGCTGAGTCCTAAACCTTTCAGAAGCCTTCCGGTCATCGCTAGGGGTGATGTAGCGCCTAGGCCGCCGTGGTCCTCTCTCTCGGTCCACACCCGCCGTGGCATCGGACTCCGCAACAACGGGCTCTACCTTAGACTCCCTTTGCCATTGAGGGTGAAATAGACAGACGACACGTGGAAACAGGAAACAAAGAAAATGATTACAACGACCAAACGGTTTCACCGTACATGGGTCTCACAGGGACGTCAGCCGTTCATTAATCACACAGCAAACCACAGACACGTGCAACGTAAACAACAGCCACCAGACGAGACTTTTATTTCTGGATTTTACAAACATGCAGAACAGAAACGGGTCAAACTGACCAACACAGTTAAGAGGCAACCATAGTCTGGCACAAACAGGAGCCATCTGAGTCAGCGATAAGGGTTAGTAATCACCGTTTGGAGATTTTAGGGAACAGGCAAGTCTCAACTCCCATTTTAACATATATTATTCCATAGCATTCATTTAAATATTTAATTATTAAATAATTATTAGCTAGGACTAATAATTAATAATTAAACAGAAGGCAGACCCGGGGCCATACACAGAAACATCCCATCTTTATTCCCAAATTAGGATTCAGTGAAGTTTGGAATCTTGCAGGGCACCCGTCATCTTTTTCCCCATTTTCCCCTTTTAGCTTTTAGAGGGTGTTAAGGTTCTGCAAAGCTCTAAATCCTAAAGTACACGCCAGAGAAAGAAACACCCCCCTCCCCCACCCCCACAGAAACGGCTCATTGGAACCCCAGCTCTATGCTCTGTTACAAGATGACATCATCTAGTAACCCAGTCCTTAGTGCCCGCCTACCAGCAAGCTTTATACACCACCCACACAGCAAACCATAAAAACTGACCACTCTGAAACGTCCGGCTCTAGTCTGGTGTGAAGATGGATCAGTCAGCCTGTTCTACTGAATCTGCAGGACCGGATTCCGGATCAAACGGATATGGTGAAACTGACAGGAGTGTTTTATTGCTGCTCCTCCAACTTGACAGTGTGATGACCAGTGCGATAAACTTGAAGCACCAGGAATCCTGCTATGCTATCACAGTTAGCCAAGACGTTCCCCATCTAGGACTATAAGCTATAGTCCTAATCCTACCATCCCATAAGATCCTAACCCAAACTGTAGGTCCTTAAGGAATACCACGGGATTCTGAGTTGGGATGTTTGTTATAGGGCTCCCAGGCAACGCAAGACAAGGTTAGGGTTATTCTGGATATGGCCATGTTAAAAGGTGCACTAATATGATAACACAAAAAGCTATTGTGACCAAACTCAAAACAGATATACAAATATATGCAAATGGATCAACTACGATTCATTTACATAAAAAGATTTACGTTAATATTTTCGATCCTTGGTAAACCTTAAACTAGTGCACCTTCCGTTATTGCCTCGGCAAAGTTAAAATCAAAGCCTTCAGATCAACATCACGAGCTGCATTCTCCACACGGCAGGAGCACTCCGGCTCAGTATCTGGAAACCTCAGGATCAGCGTACAGCTCAGGCTTGCGTCCGGACGCATTCTCCAGGTAGGAATGTCTAAGCTTTGCCACGGAAACTCTCGTGTCCAAAGTGCCCACTTCACCGTTAGCGGTTCCAGTCTCTCTTCCTATCGGCACAGATTCCCGACTCGCGGCACGCTCCAGACTGCGGAACACCGCAGACCGCTGGGTCACTCCGATGTCCGACATGGAGCGGGTCCGGACTTTTGGCTTGAGATCGCCACCATCCTTGCTTCCTCTATGGCGAGCCTGCGGGAGGGAAGAGCCCGTCTGCAGGTACCCACCTACCTCCGGCACCCTCTCATCTGAAGGCTCGTTGGCCTGCTGGGGTGGGGGCGTGGTGTCCATGTCTTCTGGCCGGTTCTGAGGCAGGTGACCGTCCCCTTCTCCTCCTTCTCCTTGTCTACCTGACTGACCGGTCTGATCCCTGCCATCCCACTTCTCTGATTGGCTGATTCTATGCACCCTACGTCCTTTCCAGTCTTCCTCCGTCTGGCTTATCCTTCGGCGTCTGATTTGCCCCTCGTCATTCTCGGACTGGCTGATTCTTCGCCGTCTGCCGTATCCCTCAGACACGTCCTTCTGCGTAATCTGATGAACTTCACTTTCCATTTTATCCAACTCGTTTACATTCCTGTCCTCTTTCAGCTTTGTCTCACTGAACGGTGTGATTCCCTGTCCAGTCTGTCCATGTCTCACCTCTAACTGACGCATGCTTTTGTCACCCTGAACTTGCATCACCGGATCTCCCGTTTGTCCTATCCTCCTGCCATCCCAAAGCAGTTTCTCCTCTAACCAGCCCGTCTTCCCATGAATCTGTCCTTCAGCATGTTGCTGAACTTCCTCTAACCTGCTGACGTTATCAACATCCCTCCTCTGTCTCTCTTCTAACTTCCTGTGACCATGCTCAATCATGTCCTTCCTAACCTCTAGTCCTTCTAGAGGTTCTTGTGATTGGCTTACTCCTCCCTCATCTTTACCTACCCTCTCCTGCAACTGGCTGATCCTCCTTTCTCCTCTACCTTCTTCATCCCCTGACTGTCTTGCTCTCCTTTCATCATGCCCTTCTCTTGCCTCCAAGTTGCTGATCCTCCTTCTTCCCCTCCCTGCACCCTCATCTGCACCCTGCCTGATCCGCTCTCCACCTCTTCCTTTAGCCTCCTCCAGCTGGCTGATCCTCCTACTTCTCCGACTCTCCGAAGCTTCCTCGGGATCTACACTCCTTTCCCTGCGGCGGATTTCAGAGGGCAGCACGGCCTTTCTGCTCTTCAGCAGGCCCTCTGAGTGCACGTCACCTCTAGAAGCTGCTCGACCCTCTCTAGGGACGGGAGGATCCGTGCTAGCTCTTTGCCTGCTTTCTAGACTTTCCCTACTGGGCATCACCCTAGGTACGGATGGATGACCCCGGGGGTCTGGAGGCTCATGAGATTCCAGTACCTTCGGAGGTCCAGGTGAAGAGTGTGCAGTATCCCCATTCAAAGAAGCCAGTGGTTTGCTCGCCGAGTGGGCAGGACCAGAGGGTGGCGCGTGATCGTAAGTAGGAGGCAGACCTCCTGTGGTTTTATAAGGTGGTGGCTGACCATGAGTGTACCCAGGGACAAACTGCTGCGATGGTCCGTATGACTGTGACACATGTGAAGCATGGTCATATTTGGGTGGCAGTCGTTGAGAAGGTTGGTGTGCAACACCGCCTACATGAGCTGATGGATGGGAGTCTCTGTATCTTGGGTCGGGTTGTGGGGCATCTCCAGTGCTGGGCAGAGGCTGCTGAAAGTATGCAGGGTAAGACTGCTGAGGAGGTCCATACGTTTGAGGGGGTTGTCTGACGTCTGTGTACCTGGAGGAGGGTTGCTGGGCTGGCCTGTAATCAGCCTGGTGACCCACGGTGCTAGGACGTACCCCATGAGGTTCTGCTTCGGTAGTGTGCTGGTACTTTTGATGTTCACCTAGGGATACACGCTGATAGCCGGCTGATTCGTTACTCTGGGTGCGCTGGTACTGCGGGCGCTCGGCACTCTGTGCTCGATGGTGATGTAGCAGTTCTGCGTTAAGGTTCTGCTGTTGCACTGGGGGTTCTGCACTCCGGGTACGCATTTGATTTGCTGGCTCAGAGTGAGGGGCCAAATACAGAGGAGCAACTGTAGGGTGATGTCTGAGCGAGGACACATCTGATCCCGAATCAGATGCCCGTCCTAAGCTGTCCTCCCTTGCACGTCTTTCTCTCACTCGTATTCTTCGTGAGGGGATAAAAGAGAAACGTTAGCATCTACACATCAACATCAAGGCTTTCAAACTGAGGCTAACTACGCTAAAACCTCAGCTGACCCAGCAGCTGTGCTTGGTGGTGAACGCTGGTCCTACTGAGGGGAATATGATAGTGTAGTTGGACTTTATTAAAGTAATCATGACTGTGATGATTTTATTTGAGTGAGGATGTAAAGTCCTGAAACCATTTGGACAGCAGTCTGATAAATGGACTGGGCTCCAGCATACAAGACTTGAAACAAACCCATGAGGTTACGCCGCAAGAATCTCAAAGCTGTGTTTTGATGCGCATGTGTTTTAGGAATCACAATTTTTTTTTGGCGGTACTGGTACTACTACTGGTACTGTTACTACTACTACTACTACTACTACTACTACTACTGTTACAACATCCAAGATCCAACTCAATGTTTCTTGATGTCAGCATCCAGTGATGTCTTTCATGTGGTGATCTTTAAAGGACTTGTAAACAATTAGCCAACAATTTATGAACACGGCTTAGAGCAAAGACTGAAATGGAAATATCCTGTATCAGAGAGCATGTGATTCCCAGGTGGTTCAACCAATCCCAAATGAAATTGGGTGTTATGCAGTTTCGCCTCGGTGTCATTACTTCAATTCAAATCTAATGTGCTGGAGAGTTAGAATACAACTGCGTCCAATATATAACTGCTCTGCCCAGCAAAGCTCTGGGTGAATAATAGACCAGGATTTTTATTTTTTTTAAACTATATCGAATTCCCTGATTAAGAATTCACTCCTAATATAATTTATTAATATGCATGAACAGTGGACATTAGATCCCTTTATTGCAAAAGGTCCCAAGTTGGATTTTTGCCCATTGTTTTTGCCAAAAGTAATTCGATACCAGTATGCAAAACTCTACAAAGGGGTGTTACCTCAGGGGATGGCTTGGGAACGCCCACACCTGTATAAGGCGTTATATAGTGAGTGAGGTGGGACTTCTCCGAAGTTGTGGCATTTCACATTCCTCAATCCACCGTGTCAAGCGTGTGCCAGGAAAACATAAAAGAAAGCATGACTATCTACAGTGGACAGCGCAGTGTCCACCCGAGGGTGCCCCATCACTGTGACCTGTGGCGTATGACTAGGATTGTCCATGTGAACAGAAGCAGCTCAGATCAGAGATCCACATGCAACACAGGAGCCCACACATGATCTGGAGGTGCTTTAGCTTCCATGGCATATAGGAGCAGAAGACCCACCAGAGTGCTTCTCACGGGCTTGAGATTGCTAACTGGACCCTAGAGGACACAGTACCAATAGTTTGGGGCTGGCGGTAGAGTTCAAGTGTTGCCCAGACCCCATAAAGCCATAGGCTCCAACTGTCAACAAGACACTGTGCAGACTGGTGGTGGTGGCTCCACACTAGTGGGCTATGTTCTCATGGCATGGGTTGGGTCCACTGGTCGCCCTATCACTGACCAGTGCCTGCTACATTTCACTGCTAGGTGACCATTTGCAGAACTTCATGGACCCCACAGTTATGGGATATCCCAGCAGGATAAGGCACCATGCCATCAGGCCCAAGTTTTCCAGAACTGGTTTAAGGAGCATTCGGTAGAGTTCTAGCGAATGGTGTAGCCTACACATTCGCCCCACATGACCCCAATCGAGCCATTCCACCATCATGCCTTGTTTGAACTCTGATAATTTACCTCGCTTTGGCATGAGCACACTGGCCAGTGTTCAACCTCACTCCCAAGATAACACCTCAACTTCCCAAGCCTAGTTGGGCGTTCCAGAGCCATTCCCTCAGGTGACTCTCCTTCATAACCAGTTTACGTACTGCTATCCCGTGACTGTTGGTATGTCAGTGTGACCAAACAAGTCATAGTGTGAAAAAGGACTTTTATTATGTGGAGTGCACAAACTCCTGTTACAAAGCTGTGAACCAATAAGTGGAAATCACTGGGCGGCGGGAAAGGGAGGCTGATGCTGGCCATTAGTCGTACTTCTAGGCATGGCGTGTTTGTGAGTCAGGAAGGAGGGCTCAAACCCAGGTAAGGAAGCCAGGTTAGGAAGGAGGACTATACATGATGTGCATGTTTGTACAACCCATCAGTGTACACGGTAAACAAAGGAAGTTAGCGTGTCTAGGTTAGCAGGTCTATGGTTTACGTGGGGTCGCACACCCAGCACTCGGGTACCTGGAAGGCCAGCTGATAACCGAGTATGTATCATCATCATCATCCAAGTCTTTCAGGAGAGACCACTCACTTTGAGAGCGAGACTCCAGGCTAAAGGACACCAGCCAAAACAGGGCAGCTTAGATATCCAGAAGCAACGGTAGCACTGTACTATTAACACAAAGCATCAGAAGGGCTAGAGCTACGGAAGGGACCCGACTATGACCCTGGAACGTGTGCCGGTCACTGCAGTAATGGTGGTACGTATAACGCATCATGTTAAGATAAGTCAATTTTCAATAACGGCAAACATACAGAACATTGCATACACCAATATGATACATCAAAGCAACTCTGTATGTGATCACCACCCAGGGGACTTTATTTTCAGGACGCTGACTTCACCAGTGCGGACCTCTACTTCAGGAGTATCAGCATTACATGGGCACCAACTAGGAACACCATAAACCTTAAAAATACCCACAACCCCCCAAAGACAGTGGCAGAAGGCACACTTCCCAAACAGTCTGACTTCATAACAATCATCATAGCCCACTTACTTCCACCAGGGATCAGGGCTAAAGGGGGCTGAGGTGGGCATTTCCTTTCCCAGAGTATGAGCATTATAGTTCCCCACTTATAACGACTTTCATAAAGACCAGCCGGTTAATTCTAATTCTACTAAACCGACCTGTCCTGATCCTTCCTTCGGCCAAAGCTTCAACCAATCACAGAATATGGTTTTGGTATATGGTATGAAGTTCATTCAATCATTCTGTATTTGAGCTTAAGTTTACATTGGGAGGGGAGTCATATTGAGGGTTTAAAAAATAAATAAATAAATAAATAATACAAGTAAAGTAAAACAGAGTTTAAAGCAAATAAAGTTTAAGCAAAAGAGATAATCTGTTTCTTTTAATTAAGTAAACATATACAAGCAGTTAAAAAAGACCTTAAAATAGAATTTATAAATATAGACTACAGAAGAATATAAAATATCTAAAGCAGATATAATAAATACATAGAAACCAAAATGTAAAATTAAACTCAAACAAATAAAACTTATTGTTTGGTCTTTTACACTAAATATGTTAATGTGCAGATATATTAGCAGCTAACCAGTAAAGTTCAGGCAGTTTCTATTTATTTCATTTTAATAAAAATAGAAAGGCAGAAATACTGCCCCCACACTGCCCGGTCCAACAAGTCGAGCAAAAACATCTGCATTTTTGTTTATATCATTTACCTCATTTGTGAAATGTAAGTAAAACCCTCTAGTTGGATCCCTCCTCACCCACCATCCCAATCACACAGTCCCACCAAGGAGGGTGAAGACCATCGCAGGCTTCCTCCAAGACAGGTGAAGCACCAAGCCAGCTGAGGCAATACCAGCGGCGATGTAAAAATGGTGCACACTCCTGATTGGTCGGAGAGAATAGTCACCTTCACACTACCCTACAACACATATGCTAATGTTAGCTACCAGGCTAGTGCACCCTCTTGCAGCGGCTTCCATGCCGTGTCACTGTGATGGCCAGCTACAGTGAGAGGGTCAGTGGGAAACATCAAGTCACACTGCAGCATGCAGTGGAAAAGCAGCACCACTGCCAATGTTGTTCAACAGATGTCCACCTCAGTTAGCATCACACTGAGTGATGGGCTACAGCGTGGGCGGTTCTCTGCTCTCTATGCTCACGCTACGGCAAGGCGCATGGCGTTCTCTTAGGTTCCCAGACACTGACGACCATGGCAGATTGCAAGCTCTTGATCGTTTCAAACCTGAGACCAGGGATGCTCAATCCTGGTCCTGGAGAGCCGCTACCGCGGAGAGTCCACATCCAGCACACCTGGCTCTATTACTCAGAGCTGTCCTTCAGATCCCAGTGCAGGGCCTTTACCAGGACCAGGTGTGTTAGTTAAGGGACGGAGCCAATCTCTGCAGCCTTCAGGATTGGGCACCACGGAACTTTGTTGAGGTTTAATGGCTCAACCACTCACACTCTCTCTCCCTCTCTCTCCTTCTCTCCATGTCTCCCAGATCTCCTAATGGGGTCCTGTGATAATCCATCCCATGCAGCTTGAATATCCCCACACAGTTCCTGCAGATGGTGCGGTAGGAGTGGTTTCCCCATATAATCATTTCTAAGAAACCTGAGTGACACTAACAAGAGGTGGGTGGTGTGGCACAACAGACAACACCACAACCTGCCAGTGGCCCCGCCCAACCCACGTGGGAGACTTGGGGTTTGATTCCCGGTCTTAGAGAGACAGACAGACAGGTCTGTCTGTTGGTCAGTCATTCCCGAGTTGCTCCTGTCTGTCTGCATGGGCAACAGTCAGCTACAGACAGGATGTCTAGCTTGCTAGCTGTGGTTCTGCAGGTTAGCTTAATAAGTTCCTCTGGCCCTGAAACTGCTCTGTGTGGGCGGGGCCAGAGATGTCAGCCTTGTGATTGGTCAGGAGAATGCTTACAGAGGCCGTATTCATGTTTAGGAACGCCCAGTGTACATGGAGAGGAGAGAACATGATGAGATGCACTACACTGCCAATTGTATCCGCAAGAACTCAAGACGAGACCCGTACCCCCCCCGAAGCCCACCGAGCAAACCCAGCCCTGACCCGACTGCTCATTCTACTGGCAGTACTGATACGGGCGCTGGCCGTTTTAGCATGGGTGTCGTCAGCAGTGGTGAACATGCAGCAGTCTCCGTTTCTGGAGCGCTTGACTCCCTGAGGATACACAGACCACTGACCACTTCGGCTCCCACCAGCATGTCAACAACAAATGCTTCCGGCAGACTGGAGAGCTTCTCCACGACCGAATCATTCACAGACACCTGCTAGCTATCCGTCTACAACCCCATCATAACGGGTGACACTGGCTACGAAACCAGGGAAGCTCAGACTCACCCCTGCCGGCTCAGGATGTTCTGTGCCTGTTGCTCGATGAACAGGTCTCCAGGGGAGATGCCGCTCCGGTTGGAGGGCAGAGAGGCACGCCGAGCTGTCCGCGGGGAGCTGGGCACTGCCGCCACAGCAGCACCCCTGGTCGGCTGGGCAGGCGTCATCTCAGCAGTGACCGGAGCTTCCGGTGGGCGTGATCTAGGACTCCGGTCTGGCGTTCGCCTGTAGTTCTCCAGGTTCATCGCCCTCTCTCTCTCTCGCTCCGAATCCAGGCTCCGGCGGTCTTTCTCTTGGGCTTGGAAAGTGCTCCGTCGTTCCTTGGGTGGAGAGGAGGCGGCGGCAGGGGAGGAATCAGTTGGTATAGAGACCCGCCCCATCCCAGAGCTGCTGTACTTTGACCTGCTGCTGCTTCGTTCAAGGCCCTCCTCCTCTCGCCGTGCCTCCTGTTTCTCACCCCGCCCCCTGTCAGGTGGAGCCAGTTTCTCCGTCAGGTCGGACTCTCTTCGTGCTCGCATGTATCGCGGCATGTAATCCGTATCTGCCTCCTGCTCCAGAAGGATCCCGTAACGTTCCGATAGCTGCCTCCGGCGTTCGGCTTTGTAGCGTGCGATACGTTCCGCTTTGGAGCTCAGGCTCGCCGGGTCGGGTCCAGAATTGGGTACTGGGGCAGGATGGGCAGGAGGCTGGTGATCGGGCCGCGTACGCGACCTGGATGGCCGTTCTGGAGCCTCCACTTCATCACGACTGTAGCGCCTCACTGTGGCAAAACATGGACAGTAAAATTACCACAAGCTCCACCCACACACTCAGAGATAGGGCTGCTAGACTGAACAAGATTCACAGATCCACACCCAACCACAGGAGATCCACACCCAACCACAGGAGATCCACACCCACACACCCAGAAATCCACACCCACCCACAAGTCCACACCCAGAAATTCACACCCACACACAGAGATCCACACCCACCCACACAGAGATCCACACCCACACCAAGTATATAGAACACCCACACACAGAAATCCACACCCACAGATCCACACCCACCCACACACAGATCCACACCCACACCAAGAATATATAAAACACCCACACACACACAAATATCCATACCCACAGATCCACACCCACCCACAGATCCACACCAAGTATATAGAACACCCACACACAGAAATCCACACCCACCCACAGAAATCCACACCCACAGATTCAAACCCACCCACAAACAGATCCACACCCACACCAAGAATATATAAAACACACACACACACAGAGATCCACACCCACACCAAGTACATAGAATACACACACAAACACACAGATCCACACTCACACACCACCACACCCACCCACACCCCCCAATCTACACACACACGCACACACACTAAATATATAGAATACATATACACCCCCCCAACACACACACACACACGTATATAGAATACATAGACACACAGATCCACACCCACCCACGCCAAGTATATAGAATACATATACACCCACCCACACACACACACACACACACACACACACACACACACACACACACACACACACACACACACACACCAACACACACACACTTAAATGGATTAAAAGTGTAGATGTATAATACTATGGCGGACGGGTGTATTTACACACAGAGCGCCCTCTTACCCACAATGCCTGGCTCACTGGAGTCTGAAGCTCGAGTATAGCGTGGGGTGTCCTCCTCTAGTAATCGATTGGTCACCAGGCCAGGGGTATGTTGCATGCTTGAAGCCAGGGCTGAAGGAACATCAGTCTCTATTCCCTCCAGCCTTCGCGCTATCCTCTCTTTCCTGCAGGGGAACAGAGTCTTACTTCAGGGTCTTCAGTTCGAGCATGCGGGGAACCGTCCCTGTGGATTCTAATAAGTCGAGTAGTTTATTATTTATTCACATGTAGCCAGTCTTTGATGAGAACTCACCTGTTCATTTTCGGTTCGCTTTTGATGA
Source organism: Prochilodus magdalenae (assembly GCA_024036415.1). Lineage (NCBI taxonomy): Eukaryota > Metazoa > Chordata > Actinopteri > Characiformes > Prochilodontidae > Prochilodus > Prochilodus magdalenae. Next base: position 169,130 of record JAMWET010004506.1, read on the forward strand.
CTGCTTCAAACTGCTTCCTCAGCTCTGAAACTACGACAACAAAACTTCAGTGAGGACCTCCAAACTCCCCCCAAACTACTACAGTACCGCAGGACGGCTCGGGATCAGCGTCAACAATGGGACAGAGATACCCACGATCCACACCATCAATCAATTTCTGCACCAGAAAATAGAGCTCAGTAAAATACCGAAGGCCTAATCTGTTCTGTCAGGACCTGGAGCTAATGAGCCGCTAACCTGAACGCCTGAGCTTCAGTCAATCACTCACCTGCTGCTGGGTCGCTCTTACAGTCTGAGATACCGCTAGTCCAGACTGGTGCTGAGGAGCGGAAGGAACCGCCACATTCCCAGAGTAACGATAGACTTTGGCCTTCATTTAGCCTTTAGCATAACAGAGCACTAGCTGGGCCGGTGCGTCCACTAGCCTGACCTGTAGGGGGCGTTTGCTGATTAGTCGGGTCTCGCAAACCCGGCCGACTCCAGTCTGACTCGGATGCAGCATGAGTGAACAAGACTAACACCTCCTCCAGCACCAGTACCAGCTGGGACTGGACTGGGCATGTACTGGAAGGTTCTGGGTGTAGCCACATCAGTGTTCAGACACTCTCACATCAAAGAACTGGTCAGGTGGTCCAGATGTGGTGGATGCCTTCCCTGGCACACTTCCGAGGAGAATTCCCTGTAGGCTGGGATGTATCCACTGCTGGTAGACCCGTATGACCGTACGTTTCCATACACCTGCAGATTCAGCTACTTCCCTCACACCATGGTCTTTGGCCACACCCACATGCAGTCCCTCCTTTTAGCCAATCATTAACATCTGCTCTGGAGCCATTTTCCACACATGGAACGAGACACTCCCTGCACTGTAGCACCTCTTCCCAATCTATGGATCCCGTCCCTCACACCCCACAGGGGTTTATAGCCACATCATCCTCCTGCAGCGCCATCTGCAGGAGCCTGAAGGTACTACCACCTTAAACACACGGCGAAGGGTGGCAGAATGATTAAATGTATGGTCACACAGGCTGTAAAACATGGTTCTGATTACTGATTGGCTCAACAGAGAAAGATCACCTCTTTGATTTTTACTTTCCTGGTGTCGTTTATGTTATGGAACAAAGAACTCAGGCTTTACTAAAATAAAATTTTATAGATGCAACTGTCCATACATAAAGCTCACAGGATAGTTAAGCTAGAGCTAGTATTAGTAGTGGTTCTAGGTATCAGCCTGTAGTCATGGATCAGAGATCAGTCTCAGTAACGGAAACGGTGGCATCGGTGCATCACTACGTCTTCAGGTAAAGATCAGAAAGCTCAGCATGGCTCACCTTTGGGCAACACAGTGAGGAGGTTGGCATCAATATCTGTGACGGTCCTAACCAGTGGGTTGTCTTCAAGGGAAAGCTCCTTTGGAAAGCTGCAACAGGGACAAACATTGGAACGTCACAGAACATGTGGGGGTTATTTAGATGGTGAGAAGAAGCAGAACATGCTAAACCAACTCCCAGGACTGAACTTTGGAGGCGTGTCTATTTGGGGAACTGAAAGCGAGTAAAGGGTGGACACTAAATACTGATAGACGGGATGTTTTACCGGGCTGCTCAGGACCCGGTGATGAAGTAGGGGCTTAAAAAGCTACTTCAGCTTCATCATATCTAACTAATGCAGGACAGGAACCGAGCAGCCCGTTCCCTTCCCAAGAAGACCCTCAACTTCCAGGAGATGGTATTGCCCAAGACCACCTTGAGCGTATTAACAAGGGGGATGTTTTTAAAGCCCTGTGCTGATCCCGTGCTCCAGTGTGACATTAAGATGAATAAGCAGGGGGTGTCGAGGACTCTTGGACTGACCCAGGAATAGATCAGGAGCTCAGCTATTAATACAGCATCACTCGAGTTCCCCCTTCCCATGGTACCATGCTCGCCCAGTCTAAACAGGGCACTCCAATAACACTTCCCCCCGCACCCCCCCGACCCTTCAGATCTGGGGCTATGAAACAAAGCACTTACGGCAGATAATCATTTACAGAGCAAGCTCTAATCAGAGGGCACAGGGGACCTGGGCCATGCCAAGCTTGTGCCACAGGAGGAGCATACACCCCTGAAGTTGTGAAGCCCCGCATGGATTTGTTTTGTATTGTTTATTTAAAGGCAAATTATGGTGGTTAGCAAAAAGATTCCTTTACATAATAAAATGGACCGAGTAAACATCATTCCAAGAAAATCCAGAGGATTTTTTTTTTTTATAAGATATATAGTTATTTTAAATAACAGATTTAAAAGAACTATAGATTTGACCCCCAGTGCTGCTCCACACCAATCCAAATACGTAGATGCCAATGTGCCAGTGTAAAATGATTAAATAATAATAACTAACAAACAAAAGTAACAAAATAACAACAACAACAACAACAACAAACAACAACAACAACAACAACAACAACAACAAAAATGATAAAATAAATAACAGTAACAATAATAATAATAATAAAATATTTGTAATAAATTATAAGTTATGCATTTGAAATCATTTGGAGGATTCGCCTCCAAAATGTTAAATACAATTTTTTATTTCCAGGTTAAAATTCTCTGCTACATACACATAACTCAACAAATTATTATTGGTCTGGCATCTTCGCTGTGGGTACGGCCGGGGTCATAATCTGACTTGGACCCAAATCCCACAAAAACAGGACCAAAAAACGCTTTCCAAATGCATGAGGTTATAAAGTGAGCTGTATAAATATAAACCCAAAACAGGACCTGGCAACCCGGCGAACGGAGTACGGGCCTTGAGGCTCTTTACAGCTTCTTTGGGGTCTCTGACAAAGTATTAGTCAGAGTGCACGCTCAAGGGAGAACTAATCTTCCTGGCATGTACCTTCGAACTCCCTCTGCCTTACAATCTTATGTAATTCCCTGGAAGACCCCATACACTCATCCAACCACAGTCGTCACCAACTGCACATTTTGGGCCTAAGAAGGTAAGAGAACCCACTTAGAACCCAGGAACAAGAACAACATACACATCTGCAACGCAGTGTAGTCTGAACACAGCACTGTCCATCACACAGCACTGGTGGGGGAAGTGAAGTAACCAACCAACCCCAACACTACCAATGGATAAGGACCCCCAGGTGTGCATACAGCCCACACCTCAGCACATACGGACATAGACAGATCACACGGAGCATTTCTCTACATTCCCAGTGATGTGGTTTACTGGCTGTGGGAAAAGGAATTTAACAGGAAACCCCCAAAAGAATGGAGTTCATTTTTGGATCTGGAAAAATCCGGAAAAAGACTAATCAATAAATAAATAAATAAATAAATTAAAATCAGTTCATCTGACCAAAAAGCTATACACACCACAAATCACGGGACCGTTTTTCTGGAATGCCAGCTCACGGCTAGAGCTCCTGTTTTCATTTCCTCCATGAGTTTTTACTTTAATTTCAATTACATTTTTTCACTCACGTCTGCAATTTCAAGACTATCAACGTGTCTAGCATGTTGATGGTCTTGAAATGCAACACTCCCTCTTCTACACCTTCTGCAGAAGTCATAACTGGCAATAACTGCTCTTCCCCATTCCCAATATCTCACGGATCAAGACAAGGATGCCCACTTTCTCCCTTGTTGTTCTGCTTATCCTTAGAACCACATCCCAATACCAGTTCCTGTGGTTAAGAATTTTAGGTACCTTGGCGTAGACATACATTCATCCCTAGTAAAAACACTAGTAAAGGAAAACTTCACCCAAATTCTTACGAACATTATAAACCACCTAAGTAAATGGAGCCATTTACCTAATTCACTTCAGACGCAAATCTCTATCATAAAAATGAATATTCTTCCCAGGATTAACTTTATTAGTTCCATGATTCCACCGCCTCCACCTCCAACCTTCTGGGATAAACTTCATTCTATACTCACAATTTATCTGTAGAAAGGAAAGAAACCCAGGCTCAAACTAGTCAACCTTCAACGTCGTAAATCTGACCGTGGTTTATCAACTAATCGTAAATTCTATACCACGTGTTTTATCGTTGCCTAACAATCTGGCTAAATTATTTACAAGTATCTAGCAACAATTAGTTTTCCCTTCTCTTTGCTATTCTAAGATTCCCACGCGGAGTAGATCGAGGCATGGCTCAATCATAGCTTACTTGCTCTCAAGTGCACTCTGAGGACGTAGCTCAATCGCACAAGCACAATCTTTCACGAGCAAATTGCTCACTGCTAATCTGCCTTTTTCCATTCCCTCCTGGCTACAAAAGGGAATACACGTGTTGGATGATATGTTTAACAGTTCGGGCCTTCGCACTTTTCAGGACCTACAATCCACATACCATTTACCCGGTTTCGCCTTCTTTATCTCCGCCTCCGTTCTTCCATGCGTGCTTATGGTGTCCCATGGCACGACTCTCTAACCATACACCTCTTGCATAAATTATTTTCCAATAACTGGAGATAACAAATGGATTTGTCTCCAGGGCTTATGGTAGGTTACTTCGGGCTTCCTATAAACCATTAGCCCTAAAAATGATCTGGGAGAATAAGCTGAAACCTCTCACGACCAAACAAACTGGCAGACTGTGTGGAAGGACACTGTATCTGCATCCAGAAACCCCGACCATCAGCTCATTCACTTTCATTTCACTTATTTTCACTCATGGTGATAAAATTCTACGTATGTTCTGGAAATGCCCTACTGTGGCTACTTTTTGGTCTGAGATTTCACAAACTCTGTCGCTTATTCTTGACAAAGAAGTCCCCTACTCACCACGAGCTCTTCTCTTAAATGATGACTCTGATTGTAACCTGACCTGGAATGAGAGGCAGATTCGGTTGGCTGGACTGCTGCTAAAACAATCCTTGCATTACGTTGGCAACCTCCCCACTCTATATGGTGTCAATGGCTACGAACATTTGTGCCAAGATTCACGGTGCTAAAGGCTCCTTAGTGGACACTTGGTGCAATACTGCCAGGGAAATGGCTGACTTTCTGTAAAACCCAGTATGATGCATGCGTGTTTGTTTTTTTTTTTTTTTCTTTCTCTCTTCCCCCCCCTTTCCCCTGGGTGCCATGTGAGTGGGTAGGTGGGTGTGTGGGTGGTTTGGGCGGGTCCATGGGAGGATATGCGCTTTTTACAATCCTCCCTTATAAAAAATAAAATAAAATAAAAAATACTTAACCACAAAAAAATCAGTTCGTCTGACCAAAAAGCTATATACCACAAATCACACAGAAGATAAGAGTTTAATAATAATTTAAAAAATAATTAGTATTATTTCTTCTTCTTCTTCTTCATAATAATTATAATAATAATAATAATAACAATAACATCATTATTATTAACATCATTATTATTATTAACCTAACTTTATCCAATATTATCCTTTATTCTGTTCAGATTTCTAATTTTTTATTGTATGTAAATTAGCACATATGTAAACAGATACTTCACCATTTGCATATCAATGCATATCAAAGCATTGATTTTTGAAACTTCAGCAAGTTTCATGCTGAGCTCTACTGGCTCAAACTTTCACCGGTAGCGTCCGACGTCAAGGCCATTCGGCGGGGTGTTGACATGCTCAGTTACGACCACCCTACTGACACTAACCCGTGAAAATTACAAGGCAGCCGCAAAGTGACATGACCACGCAAGTGATTATCCAGCTCACCGGCCTTTAGAGGCTGCCGCTACATTTCTGGCACTTCAGAAGAATTTGGCTGCTGACGGTGTGACTTAACCTCTGGCCAATCAGCTGCGACATGCTGGCCTTCACGCCGAGGTGGGGGGTTTAAAGACCCTGTCAACATGCCTGAAGTACAGGCCGGCGCATTCACAGCACAGCCTTTACCAGGACTACAGGTGTCTACTGCGTCCCATACAGCGACGTGTCTGTGCACACATGGACTTCAGGGTTGATCATGAGAGTTGGAGTGAGGGAGGAGGGAGAGGCTGAAAACCGAACCGAGTAAGGGGAAGAGATGAAACGCACCTCGGCGCTCCTTTCTGTAGCAGCGCAGGCTTGCAGAGCTTAACAGGCGACTCGCTCCCCAGTCCTGCGAAGAGACAAACCAAACAAAATTCAGAGGCGATATTTGGACGGGCAACTCTCATTCTTCACACTCCAGAGGAGCACGCTATGCCTTTATAAGGCCGGCTGCCGAGCAAATACTTCCCCTCACAAGTTTCCTTATAAAGACGCTGAGTGCCTGGAAGTGTGGCCGGCGTGCTCAGACTAAATGATTAAAGCATGACACGTCTCAGTATCAGCACTGCAGAGCTAGGAGCGCTGTTACAGGGTTCAGGAGTGGTCAAATTAAACAGGCAGAAACAGAAAAACAACTCCAACAACCTTCCGCAGCTTCACAGCGGCATTCCAGTCACTCTCCCAGTATAGACCACATCTCCTGTTAACATCTTTTACTGGACAGGAGGCCTCCTCACAATCAGCCTCCAAACAGCAGCCGCTGGAGCCATGGTCACTAACTAGCCATGGTGTTAGCACTCCAGTATCTGTATGGACCTGGCGCCTGGGTCCAAGCATTTACTGCGGTGGTCGAGTGTTGTGGTCTGTTAGCTCAGAGTCCAAACAAAGCTACCCAGTTATCATCCTAGCTCCTTCCCTGTGCTGAGAAAGAGAAGACAAGATGTCTGGAGTTGCTGAGGTGGGCTACGATACTTCAACCAAGTTTGGCACCAGTGGACTCTGACCTGGCTAACCTTAGCGCCAATTGACCGGTCAAACTGACCCTTTGTAAATGCTAGTTGGGGTCTCTGTGTTTGTTGTCAGGCTTGTTGGTCAGACAAGGGATTGACCATAGTGGCTAGGTAGCTAGCTAAGGTTCTTAGCTGGGCAGCTCCAGCAACCAAAGCATTAAGATGTGGACTCAAGTCAAGCAACACCCTATAAAACCCACAGTCCAGTCAAAGGAACCCACAAGGGGTCGATTTAGCTTTTGTGAGAAAGGTGCCAATGTTAGCTAGGTTCGCTAGCTAGCCTACACCAGAGCCCACAGACACCAAACATCGATTTTCTTTAAATGACCTGCAGCAATTCCCTCTACAGGTTTTATAGGGTGTTTCTTACTATGGACCTACATCTTTATGTTTCCGTTGGGCAGGTAAGGGCTTGTTGGGCAGGTAAGGGCCGGCTAAAATAGCTAGCTAGCTAGTTAAGATTCTTAGCTGGGCAGCACTGCCAACCAAAGCATGAATGAGAGTCTATAGCAAGAAACACCCCATAAAACCCAAAGGCTAGTCAAGGGTATCCACAAACCATTGGTTTGACCTTTGTCTGCAGGTGCTAACATTAACTAGGTTCGCTTACAAGCTAGCTAGCTAGCTAGCTAGCAACTTTTTCCTTCTTTGTAGAACCTTGGTGCTATTAAGAGAACCAGTCAGCATTTGCTTTTGGAAGCAATGAATGTCACAGACATTAGTGTCTACAGGGGGCGCTGCAGAGCGGTAGTAAACAGTAGTACCAAGATGGCGGAGATTATAAAACGCCCAAGAGCTTAGGGCTGTTATTCCAGATGTTTGTTTATATACACAAAGCAGCACAAATCAACTACTGGAGATAAGACGTAGAAGAGGTTCTTCAGCAGACCACTAGGTGTTACCATTGGTGCCTCCTTCCTCAACAACTGACCCTACGTTTGCGGTCACGCTTTGTGATGAGGAACCTACTATGTGGTTCCACTTGGCAATAAACTTTTCGGGGTCCAAATCTGTTTGTGGTGGAAATGCGCAGAACAGTTGGAAATTAGGTTCCCCAGCATACCTGGTCCCTCCAATCAACTGATGAACAAGACGTTTACCAGATGTGTCAAAGCAGAGAGGACACTCGGATACTCAGGCCTCTAATGGCCCTATACCACTAACATGGAACAGGCTCAATCTGGGAATGTGCAGGTGGTGTGCCAGAGCAGGGAAAACACTAAACACCAGGTTCTAGAGGACCTGTCCACCTGCACAGTCCACCTGCACAGAAAGCTGTTATACTCCAAGTGAGGAGAAGAGTGCAAACGCAGATCTCAGCTGAACAGGGCTGATGCAGTGCAGACGAGTGCGTTCTGTGTAAGTGCCAGCGAGAAGCTTAAGGATGCTGACTGCCACAAACCCACAGCCCGGCGAGGGGAGGAACGAGGGCTTTTCTAAAAATACAGAGAGACGGACAAGGTGAAAAATAGATCCCTCTCTCTGTGTGCCTCTCCAAAAGTGCCACCCTCCTTCTGAAGCACATGCGGCTCTCTGAGGAGAACTGGAGAGATGAAGCGAGACACCTCATGAACAGCAAAGGAGTGCGGTGGGCTGTGCTGGGGAAGGATAACTGCTATAACAGCCATCGCCTCCCACGATCTCTGACGTCATGTTTACACGGTGGCGATGTACATGAGCCGAGGAGTGAAAATAACTACGGGGGGGAATGCTGGAATGCTGGAATGCTGGCTCCGTGTTTACGTGCAGTGATAAATCGACATTCACTGCTGAACAAAAGCAATGTGTACACAACCGAACACGCACTCCTTGAGGTCACATGATATTGCATAATCAACACATCCCAACCGGCATCCGTGTTGATCACTTCCTGTCCTACTTTTGATGCACATTCTGTCCTCTTTAAGCACTCTCGCACAAACCGTGACCGATCCTCGATTCCGGTACCGGGTTTCCCACAACTTCAGTCATGTTTAGACTCTGCAGGTACAGGTCCATGTAAAACCCAACCGGTCGCATCAGCAGGAAGCTTCAAAAGTGACCAGAGACATGCACTCCGACTGGCTGAAATGATGTTAGCCTGCGTTAGCGCGACTCTGCCCCGTCACAGCCCGGCAACGGGTCAATCAATCACTCCATCGCCCCTCGGCAAACGTCCCGACTCTGGCACCACAACAACCCAGAGACCAAGCTGTCAATCAGTCTGGCTGCCTGGTAACAGGGACCAGCTCTTACCTTGGCCACACTGGGTGACATGGCTGAGGTAGTTAGTAATCCACTGGTTCTTCAACATGTTTCAGGAGAAAAGTATGGAAACGAAGCGAGGGATGCAGGAGACGGAGAGTCCTGCTCTCAAACCGGAGGAGTGCAGGCAGAGAGAGAGAGAGAGAGAGAGAGAGAGAGAGAGAGAGAGAGAGAGAGAGAGAGAGAGAGAGAGAGAGAGAGAGAGAGAGAGAGAGAGAGAGAGAGAGAGAGAGCTCTATGAACACTGAACCCAACGCGATGGAAATGCAGTCCCACGCAGAGTCGTCCAGGGTTAGACCATCACACATACAGAGGGGGGTGAGAGAGAGAGCATGCGAGAGAGAAGAGGGAGCGCGAGAGAGAGCGCGAGAGAGAGAGAGGCGCTAAGGCAGCTCACAGGCAGTAATCTGATTACAGGCAGAAATTAGCCTGGATGATAAAAGTGGATTGTAGGCGCACGGTGGATTCCCAGACTTACGACATGCCGACACACGCGGGTCACAGGTGTCAGTTACCTCCAACTCCACCCTAAGATACTGGATGGAGCTCCATCACTCCAGAGAGTGCAGACAGGGCTGGACTGTTGGGCTCCATTCACATGTTTGCATTGTGGGGGAAAAAATTAATTCATAGACCGTCATTTTGCAAAACACGGCAGACTGAGGCATGTAGCCACAGAAAAATGTTGGCACGGTGCCAGCGTTACCAACGAAAACAGGTGATCAGAGGAGCTTCATCAGCATAGACTGGCTGAAGTGGAGAAGGGCTGGGAAGATATTTGGCGTTCAAGCAACCAAATCAAACTGTTACAGCAATGTCCCAACATTAGTACCCATCCTCAATCAAATTCTCACAGCAATGGTTCTATATCTGCATCAGACCTTAGTAATACTCAGTAGGCTAAAGCACCTAGGCGACCTTCTCTCTAGGTCCGAGCACTGGCTAGGGACTGCTGTGTAGCACTGGCCTTCGTTTGGCAGGGTCTGTGCCCAAAGCGAAATGTGGCCGAGGGCGGCCTGTAGCCACACAAATGTTGGTAGTGAACATGGATGACCAGTGCAGGAAAACACTACTAGGCTACTAGCCTACTCTAGGTCCTGGTATGTGGTCACAGGTATCCGGAGCCATGCTGACTGCAGTGCATCCCCCAGCTGCTGGAGGGAGAGTGTGGGAGGACCCATAGAGCCAACACGACCATCGAGGGGGTCCTACACATGCTCAATTGGGTTCCAGTCTGGGGAAGTAGGGGGCCAGGCTAGTACTTGAAAGTCTTGTTCATGTTCTACCAACCAGCGTCGGACATTTCTAGCCATGTGACATGTCGCATGGTCTTCCTGGAAGAACCCAACCGCTCCCGGGAAGACAGTCAGCATGTATCTGCAAGGATGGATCCATACCCAGATCAGAGTTTTCCCCCACATGGATGAGTGGGACTTGACTGTGTAGAACAGCCACTGATGCCGAGGCTTCCGAGCAGTTATATAAGCTTCCTTCGGCATTAATCATCTTCCCCCGCCCAAAAAATAAATAAATAAACAAACCCCAGTGTTTGCAGCTCAATTACTCCTCCCACCTTCCTCACAAGGGGCTCCAGACACTATTGTGGCTCAGCAGATACGGTCACATTTGTCATTTTGGCTTTAGAGTCCCTTTAACAGCGGACACAGATGTTCAATTGTGCACAGACAGCTTTTATCATCCCTACAGAAAAGCACCGCCGGTAGAACAGGCGCCTCAGAGAGGCAGTGCATGAGCCTGCGGTCCTCACCTAGAAGGATACAGAGCTCCCCAGATCAGAGCTGAGGAGCTGGGGAGGTGTATAACCGTCCTCTGGAGTGATGGAGGCCCAGCCAGGATCTTTAGGATGAGCTGGAGTAATGTATCATTCACCATCAGAACCTTACCTCATTATTACTCCATCAAATCCTCACAGCAATGTTCCAACATCGGTACCTGACCTCACTAATGAATAATCAAATCCTCACAGCAATGTTCCAGCAATTAAGGCTGTTAATGTAGCACAAACTCCGCATTAACACTGAGAGGCAACGCATGGGCAGGTGTCCACAAACCTTTGGACATGTAGACACTACTGTAGGGTAGTTTCTTCAGCAGTTTGCTAGAGGGCGCACCAGTACGCTGAGCACAGAGAGCTCAGCTGTAAACTGTCTGTCTGTGTCTCTGTGTGTGTGAGTGTGAGAGTGTGTGTGTGCCTCTGTGTCTGTGTGTGCGTCTGTGCGTGTCTGTGTGTGTGTGCCTCTGTGCGTGTGTGCCTCTGTGCGTGTGTGTCTCTGTGCGTGTGTGTGTCTCTGTGCGTGTGTGTGTGTGTGTGTCTCTGTGCGTGTGTGTGTGTGTCTGTGCGTGCGTCTGTGTGTGTGTGTGCGCGTCTGTGTCTCTGTGCGTGTGTGTGTGTGTGTGTCTCTGTGTGTGTGTGTCTCTGTGCGTGTGTGTGTGTGTCTCTGTGCGTGTGTGTGTGTGTGTGTGTGTGTGTCTGTGTGTGTGTCTCTGTGTGTGTGTGTGTCTCTGTGCGTGTGTGTGTCAACTCCAGAACCTTAGAGAGCTTCCCAGGAGAGCTGCAAAGAAGGGACCAGCTCCATATTAATGCCTATGGATTTAGAATGAGATGCCGTAAAAGCTCCTGTTAGGGTGTAATGTGTAGGTGTCCCCATACTTTTGTCCATAGGTTGTCCTGATGCCATTCTTTAAAATAATCCCAAATGGAACCTTATGGAAGGAACCTAATGGAACCCACCATTATAAATGTTAACCAGACAGATTTACAGATCCTGTTGCTCTTGTTGAAACACTTCTGATGCATTATGATTATTAAAATGATAAAATAAACACCCCAGACCTTTTTAAACTTCTGCACCTCATTCATCAGGGGCTGGATGGGCTTTCTGTAGAGAAACCCGGCTAAGAGTTTACAATCAATGGTGATGGGTAACTATTTTTATTTCTCATTGAGATCAAACGTTTTGCGTAAATACATTCAGAGATGCAGCTTCGCATCTGGTTCCCATCACCACCACCCTGATCAAACTCAAGTGTCTCTAGGATGGAGCTCTCCACACCAATGGTAGGGTCACCGGTTATGCAGATATTTGGAAGGGAATGAGCAGACTCGTCCTTAGACCCCTCTGTGACGTAAATTCCAAATTTAAATTTAGAAATGGGTTCTCTGGTTGAGGTGACGGTAGATTTGAGCCAGTGTCTACACCGAGCAGCTGGATAATCAGGTTTTGCCTTTAGCTCATCATCTTGCCGAGGAACATAACATTCCTATCCCCGAATTCCAAGATGGCAATTCTCACGTTCACATGGGTGCAGATGTGTCTGATTGGCATGATGACATTCAGGAGCATTCACACATCTGGACTGACCCACAGATTTGAATCCTTTAGGAAATCTGTGGGAAGTACCTGGAACAACCAGTGTAACACCAGAGAAGGCTTCCATCAAATCTGGACCAGCTGACCAACTCGCTGACGTAAGAGTGGCTGAACACTGATTGTCCGTAATGGGTGTCAGGAGCGGTTCAGTCACAGGGGAGTCATTTTTATCCTACAGTATACATAACATGATTCCTGTTTATGTTTAACTGTACTGAACAAACCGTCCCAAACAGAACCGAGGAATAACCCTGTGCTCATTACGTAGCTTCATTTCCCAAACGACGCGTCATATACAAGTCCTGCTCACCTGTGAGCATCAGAGGTAAACATGACTGAAGCTTGAGCCATGGACGACAGCGTGGCCGAACGCAGCTGGCACATGGAGGTGCAACACAGTGGACACATGGACTCAGCTAGCACGCTGATATGCTAGCTGAACACCCAGCTAAAGATGATCAGAGGCCAGACTCCCCTGCCCTGGAGTACGAGGGTCCCGTCTGTATGGCTTACACGGGTGCAGTTCACAAACTACAGTTTATAGGGGGGGGGCACATGCCTCACACACTCACACAGTATGGGTATTACCAAGGTGCCCACTGAAGCGTTCTATGAGCTAGCGTTAATCTAATACCCCTTCATGTTCATGAGCTTCAGACATACAGAACCTTTTGGGGTCTAGAATATTAAACAGAAAACAGCTGAACGCTGTTACACACACACACACACACACACACACACACACACACACACACACACACACACACACACACACACACACACACACACACCCCCCAGCATGCTCCACAGTTCCCCTTAATAAGGTCATGTGTGCTCTGATTGGCTGAGAGGCCTGAAAGGGGGCGTGGTGAACTTGTGTTTACCCCACTGTGCTGGGTGCCTGTTCCTCCCCTCTTCCCAGTCTTCGCTCTCTGCTGCAGTCGCTCGTCTTCACCTCCTCTACCATACCCTAAATCTGTCTTTCCACCTCTTCATCTGCTCTGGATCCAGATTCAGCCCTTCTCCTGGCCTCACCATCACCACTGAGCACAGCTCCACCTCCCACACGCCGACCCGTCCACGTCCTCAGACGCAAGTAAACAAACCCCTGCGTAACGCGGGAACACGTCCCACTCACATGTGCAGAGAGGTCAGCTGAGGTCCGGTCGACTACGAGCACTAACAGACCAGCACGTGTATGACCACACTGGGTCGTTACTAGAATAGCCCGAGAGGCTGATGCACTACTATTGCTGCGGGGGTCCACAGAGGACCACTTGGAACGTCTGGGTGTTTCTACGGACCACAAATGGTCAAACTTCATTCAGCTATTTTAGTTACTGCGCCTTTGAGACCGGTGTATGCAAATGAGATCCATCATCTAACTGGCTGCTCAGAACTCCGACTCATCCAGTCCAGGCTGACACACTAACAGGTCCAGGGGTGGGGCTAAACACCAGCGTTAGCTCTTTCATCATCATCATCACTTAATATTAAATAATGAAAAAAAAAAAGAATAATAATTACATCTTTGTCAAATGGTAGTAGTAGTGGTACTACTAATACTTGATTTATTATTATTATTATTATTATTATTATTATTATTATTATTATTATTATTATTAACTACAATAAAAATAATAAAAATATTTTTTTTGTAGTAGTAGCAATAATAATAATAATAATAATAATAATAACACTTTTAAACCCTGTGAATAAAATTACACGCTCATATTTATTTAGGTTTTCTGCCTGATATTGTTCTACACTCCACCAACATGATTCAGGATACCCAAAAAGCACTCGTACTCTTACTCACAGAACTTCACGTTCTTCAGTGAACTTTAAAATTCAACTGGCAGGAGGAAGGCCATTCTCTAAAGCAGACAGAGGTGGAAACATCAAAGTCCACAGTGGTTATTATACAGTGGTGTTCATTCATAGGATCCTACACAGACTTCAAAGACCATCTGAATCCCACCCTGCCTGGAAAGTCTCCAAACAAAGTCTGGCTAAAGTACCACCATACAAACCAAAACCACCATACAAACCACCATACAAACCAAAACCACCATACAAACCACCATACAAACCACAACCAGCATACAAACCACCATACAAACCAAAACCACCATACAAACCAAAACAACCATACAAACCACCATACAAACCAAAACCACCAAACAAACCACCACACAAACCAAAACCACCACACAAGCCACCACACAAACCAAAACCACCACACAAACCACCACACAAACCAAAACCAGCACTCAAACCACCATACAAACCAAAACCACCACACAAACCAAAACCACCACACAAACCAAAACCACCATACAAACCAAAACAAACTTCAGGAGACCAAACTCCATAAATCCCATCTAACATTGGTCTTGGGCACACACTATAAGCCTGGGCACAGCTGGCACCATGGGTAAAGTCCGAATGCTGATTTGTAGCTCACCTGAATTAGTCCTTGTACTGGGCAGTGCTCACCTGGGGTTACTTCACAAACCAGGATTTCTCTCTTAGCCAGATCAGTTAAACTCAATGTTCCAATAGGAACACGCCTCATCTCCACTCCTACGGGAGAACTGGACTTTAGGCTGAAGTTATCAAAACTGAGACATCCCTAATTAGAGCACATCACCCTTACAGAACATACGCACATCTGGATTTAGGGCCCTGTAGTTATAAAACAAATACAACACACATGCACACCTGTCCTGTTAGGACATGTGTAAATAAAAAATAACAGAATATAATTTACACATCCCATAGAGCCATATTTTATTTACATTAGAACACAGAACACACATCAGACACTGAGAGACGTTTCACCATTTCATTAAAGTTATTAATTCCCATATAGCTTAACAGCAGCAACGCATCGCCAAGGAGTTAGGACGGGAAACACGAGGCTGGAAAAGTAGGTGGTACTAATAAACCTGGAGGAGCAATCTGCAACCAAGTCACATGACCGCGTATAAAAAGAGAATGAGAGAGGCAGAGTCTGGAGGAAGCAAAGCTGGCCAGAGGTTCACCATTCTGAGAAACAACGTTTCTAAAAGTCAGGAAAATGCTCCTCAATGAAGACTGGGAAAACTTCGGATCTACCGTGCACAATACCATCAACAGATTCACAGCATCTGGAGAAATCCCCTCTGTAGCTAATGCTACCTGCTAAGCTAATATATTGACATAGATGTAATGTACTAGATAGTTCTTGGTACTTAGCACTAGCTAATGCTACCAGTTGAGCTAATATATTGATCTAGAGGTAATGTACTAGATAGTTCTTGGCATTTGGCACTAGCTAATGCTACCAGTTGAGCTAATATATTGATCTAGAGGTAATGTACTAGATAGTTCTTGGCATTTGGCACTAGCTAATGCTACCAGTTGAGCTAATATATTGGCATAGATGTCATGTACTAGATAGTTCTTGGTTTTTAGCATTAGTTAATGCTACCGGCTGTGCTAATATTTTGACAGATGTCATGTACTAGATAGTTCTTGGCTTTTAGCACTAGCTAATGCTACCAGCTGAGCTAATATTTTGACAGATGTCATGTACTAGATAGTTCTTGGTATTTAGCACTAGCTAATGCTACTAGCTGAGACAATATCCTGACATAGGTGTAATGTACTAGATAGATTGTGGTATTTAGCACTAGCTAATGCTACCAGCTGAGCTAATACATTGATCTAGATGTAATGTTCTAGATAGTACTTAGTACTTAGCACTAGCTAATGCTACCAGTTGAGCTAATATATTGGCATAGATGTCATGTACTAGATAGTTCTTGGTTTTTAGCATTAGCTAATGCTACCGACTGAGCTAATATCCTGACATAGATGTCATGTACTAGTTCTTGGTATTTAGCACTAGCTAATGCTACTAGCTGAGACAATATCCTGACATAGATGTAATGTACTAAATAGATGTTGATATTTAGCACCAGCTAATGATACCAGCTAAGCTAATATATTGATCTAGATGGCTAATATTAACATCAAGGCGATGTACTAGATAGTTTAATATTTAGCACAAGCGTACGCCACTACCAAGACTACCAAGTGATAGGAAGAACAAAGTTGACTTACAAGTGCACCACCCAATCCATTGACCATGCCACAGCTCCATCCACGACCCCATGTTAGAGATGTTGAGGACTAGGGGGCGTAACCAGACTATTACATATACACTGCACACATCACAAAGCCTGACCACCGCTTAGAGAACCGTTACTCAAAGAATGTAAATCTAATGATTGATAATCTCCTCATTCCTAAAGGACACATGCCTCGGTCCTACAGCTCGCTCTGTGATTCCTGGGCAACAAACCTGTTTACATGAGGGGTAAAAGCAAACACAAGGCACATCAAAGCATAGTGGGAAGTTTCTCAGATCAGACCAAAGACGACGCACGGGTCAGCCTGCATTCTGGAGCATAAGCCACGGCTCACCAACATATACACACGTACACACGCTCACCACCAGCGATTTCACATTCCTCCACATAAGCCTGCAGGATTAGTACAAGGCTACGTGTAGTTCAGGGATTTGGTAATAGCCACGGCGAACACAGACACACCAACATGTGACCTGATACTGTTAATGTCCTTTAATGTCTCCCAAATGGAGCTCTAAACCTGTCCGGTACTCCGGAGTCTCTGCACAGCCCCGCGCCAAAGCCAACAATCACCAAAGTCCAGCAATTAGACAGGAGGTGTGGGATTGGGAATTCTATTGGGAAGATGAAGGTGACCAGGATCAATAACTGGTGATAAATGTAGACTGATATGATCAATATTTATTGAGCTACACATACAGAAGTCTGTCTCTCAGTATGGCGTCGGGCCGCCGTGTTTGCTAACCCAACACGCCAGACGTCTCGGTATGGAGCTGTAGAGGTTCCTAATGGTGTCCTGTGATAATCCATCCCATGCAGCTTGAACATCCTCACACAGTTCCTGCAGATGGTGCGGTTGGGTGGAGGTGGAGGGACACCAGGCCTTTTGTGTGATGCGTCTTGGTGCTGACCACGGTGCCTCCACACGCGGATTCGTTGGGCGTCTCCACCAAGACTAAAGCGGGACTCGTCACTGAAGATGACCCGCTGCCATTCTGAGTCACTCCATGACAGTCTGGTACGACACCACTGCAGTCTTTGGTGACGGTGACGTGGTGTTAAGGACAGTCGTGGTAACGGTCTGACAGCCGTCTGCCGATGGTGCTGCACTAACAGGATGACTCATGGGGGACACCACCGCTCGCTGGAGGTCTGTTATGGTGGCTGTTGGGTCAGTCAGGTACAGATGAGACCTGTCCTTGGTTACATCAGCCGAGTGTGAAACTCATGTCTCAAGATGTCAAACCTACACACCACGTTTCATTCCTGTGGGATGACTCTCTCTGGGTGGAGATATTGATTGATCATATCTCCAATAGGGTGCTCAAGTTCTAGGTAGTGTTCCCAAATAAACTAAAGAGGAACCTGAAATCAACATTACTTAAGAACATCCCTTCGTTCTGAAGGACCTTTAACAGGGAGAATGGCATCTCCGTCATTCCCGCTCCAGGCCTGGGCTATAGCGCCATGTGACTTGGCTTTAGGAGCGCTCTCAGAACTGTGCAACCCTTTACAGCCTCATGTTACACACCAACATCTACAGACCCTTAGCAGCTGTAAGAAGGAGCTCGTGTGCTCTACGGAACACAGCTTAGGCTCCCTGTGCACCCCTGAGCCTGAGGTCATTCCCAACACAAGCCGATGCTGTCTCAGCACCCTGGTTAGAACCAGAACCGCCTGAAACGTCTCATGTAAGTTATTAGACACAGTTTTTTTATCTAAGGCCTTAACGGATGAAGGTTTGGGATTGGTCTATGGGTGGATCCTACTACTCCGCTTCAGTAGAAGTTCCACCAAGATCTAAAACGTGCGGCTGAAGGTCGAATCCTGAACACGCTTTGCCTCCATCACAACTGTATAAATGGAATAGCCTAACCCCAGATAGCACGCAGATGTGGGCCACATCTGGCAGAGATATGGCATTGCTGGCCCACTGTCAGCATTGGCAGTCTGCTGTGAGCCAATGGTGGCTCTCATACATACAACATCCATTTGGCTCACCAGTCCCAAAACGGATCTGGTCCACTTCTGGCACAGATACAGCAGAGCTGCCTGCTTTTGGCAGAGGCGTGGCTCTAATCTGGGACATATGTGGCCCACATCTTGCAACCAGGAGGGACCCACCCAAGTGTCGCCAAACCATCTGTCAAGGGGGCCAGATGAAAATGGGGCCAGAACTCTTTTGCTGTCTGGGGTGTACGGTTGTCTCGGCTAAACACTGAACATCTCACCAGACACACCAACGAAGCACTATGACAAAAACACCATCCCAGCCGACATGCAACACCATCCCATTCCTGCACACCCACACCCTACTCGTGTTCCCGTCTACTTCCGGGAACTAGAGGAAGGTAACAGTCATCCAAAATAAACCACCACTGTTGGTATAACTGAGCGTCTCTTCACCTATTTGGCCGAACACTGGAAGTGGATCTCTGGCCAAATGATTACAGGTTGCCAAATATTCTGTGCATCCCTACTTAAAAACATCTGGAGAAACACCTGGAGACAGAGAACTATTTATAATGGTTAAGATAGAGGAAGGACGTAGGGGGCTCAGTGGAACTTGTTCCGGCTGGCTGACCTGGGCTCCGTCTGATCTGTGCTGCTGTATTTAAGACGAGTTGTGAACTCTTCACAGTTGCTGGAAGGTAGGTCACCATCAGAAGCGATACGGTTCTCTCTCTGTGTTTATTAATCACACTAGAGACGTACGACTGTCTAGATATGGCCATAGCTTAACTGCAGGTGGAGATCTTCTCTTGGAGAACATCTGCAGTTATGTACCTGCAGTTTTAGGCGGTGTCCAGATTCCATTCCGATCTTCTCAGACCACCTTCCACTCCAATAATTCCGTGTTGAGATTGGATTCGTATGTCCAGACATCACCGACCTATCTGCAGGGGCTGCTGTGCTACTAATGTAGGGGGATGCAGGAGAGATGAAGGTGCATCATTTCGTCCTCCAGGTCAGTCACTCTGAGCGTTCTGGTGCTCCTCCTGAATCCCAGTACTTCCGGTTCTCTGGCTTTGCTGTTCGTCACATAGTAAGTGATGCAAAAGACTTGAGACCTGATTTAAGCAGCCAGAGCGGCCAGACACTTAGTGAAAACAAAGTCCTCCTGATGTGGTCTGGATCTGATATGCAACAACTGGACTCCTTGTGGTGTCCAAATCCAAAATGGATAGGCCAAAATCCAGAACCAGGCTGAAAGTCTGAAGTTAGCCTGAGTTTAATTGCTCTGAATCACCACCATCTCTCAAACTAGCACATCTCCTCATTCACCCACGGATCCGTCTGAGGACGAGGTTCCTAAGCGCATTCTAAATCAGAGTCCCATCATGTGAACAAGTACACGAGTCATGTGAATTGGTTTCTTGTAGGCTACAGAACCAGCAGAACCTTCCAGATAGTCCGGCAGAGCTGAACACACGACACAGAGTGAAGGAGTAAAGCTAACTGATCTGCTGTGGTCGCTCTCATGCAGGACTAATGCAGATGGAAACCATATAGTTCGTGTGTGGTTGTTTACTGTGCAGGTGCGGTGTGATGAAGCACGTAGGCACTAGGTCACACCATGGGCGTAAGATTGCATACGGACAGTAAACACGTATCGATGCATCTCATTCACCAACGCATTTACGGTGTGGGTGTGTGTGAGGTCCAAACCTACACCCTTGTGTTGCATACCACCACCACGTCAGTGTCCCTGCAGTGCTGAGAATGATCCACCACCCACATCATACCTGCTCTGTGGTGGTCCTGTGGGGGTCCTGTGGGGGTCCTGACTATTGAAGAACAGGGTAATACAGTATACAGAGAAACAGATGGACTACAGTCTGGACCTGTACACCTACAGAGTGTCCTGTATGGTCAGTGGAGCTGATGAGATTGTATCAGGTGAGGTATTGTGAGGGTGGGAGGAGCTTTGATCAGCCACAATCACCTCTAAGAGGATACTTGACGACAGGCTGGATAAATCAGACGGAAGCCAGCGAGATAAAAACGGCTGCGCCTGCAGTTCAGTCAGCGCGGAGGGGATTCCCAGCGGCTGTGTGATGGATTTGCGTGTTGTGTATTTGGGTATTAAAGCGAGAGAAGCTGATGGGTGATAAATCAGCGCTGCGCTACAGAATAATACACGTCATGATGGATCATATTCTAAATTCTGTTTTGGGGAAGAACAGGCTGTAAGCCCTTTCACACCATCACAGAAGGACTTCGCTGCTCTAGCACGCTCGCTGTGTGTTCAGGAGGTCATCACTCAGACTCACGTATCCTCCCACCCATCATGGTGACAACCAACAATAGACCCAGGCGACCCAGGACGGTCAGCCAAGTCAGATCATGCGGAGATCAGAACGTGCTAAGATGAGCTATGACAGGTGCGGTGACAACTCACTCATCATAAACACCGAAGAAGCAGAGAGAGTACAGCTACGACGCCGCTCGTTTCTCACAAGACCTAACAATACCTGACCACCACCAGCAGAGGGGGTACACAAGCCAGGGTAAAATCCTCCTCCAGTGTTCCATTAGCTAGAACCAAGCTCTGTCCAGCAAGTCAAAACAAACTTAACACAAACCGAGTTACTGTACACCAACACACTACTTACAGCACACTAACACATTACACTTACTGAGTTACCGTACACCGACACGCTACTTACAGTACACTAACACATTACACTTACTGAGTTACTGTACACCGACACGCTACTTACAGCACACTAACACATTACACTTACTGAGTTACTGTACACCGACACGCTACTTACAGCACACTAACACATTACACTTACTGAGTTACTGTACACCGACACGCTACTTACAGCACACTAACACATTACACTTACACTGTACACCGACACGCTACTTACAGCACACTAACACATTACACTTACTGAGTTACTGTACACCGACACACTACTTACAGCACACTAACACATTACACTTACTGAGTTACTGTACACCAACACACTACTTACAGCACACTAACACATTACACTTACTGAGTTACCATACACCAACACGCTACTTACAGCACACTAACACATTACACTTACTGAGTTACCGTACACCGACACGCTACTTACAGCACACTAACACATTACACTTACTGAGTTACTGTACACCAACACACTACTTACAGCACACTAACACATTACACTTACTGAGTTACTGATGAGACGGTTCACATTTTCTATACAGTGGTGGCGATGGGAACCAGGGTTCTCCATGTCTAGAACACACAGACATTTTACTGACCATCTAAACCACCAGTAAACCTACATGTGTCTTCTGAGTGTTGTATGGAAGGAATGTTGATGGGAAAATCTGGAAAACCTGGAAATACACTTTCTTTGGAGGATTATTCTGCATCACAGCGCCCTGCATGCACCGCGCTGCCAAACCTTCCCCTTAAACTATCATCAAACCATCACGGCCATCAGGCGGCATATATCCAACCATATAGTGTAAGAAGTTAGAACTGCCTTTCAGAGGCATGTAGTTCCGCAGACGTCTGGTTCCATTGACTTCCATTATAAATAATTCTGCCTCTGCCAGTTTCTCTAGAATGACCCGTGTCACTACCCAGCCACTCAGAATGACCCTTTACATCTTAACCACTTTATTATGCAGAGATTTATGGGAAAACCTGTAGAGCTCCCCTTTAACAGAGGATTCACTAGCCCAGGAACGAGATTCCACTTCTGGAGGACTGTGCAAGGACCTGATGATCCGAGGGTGCTGGAATAGTGGAAATGCCAAACCGTGTCTTGGTGATTCCAGCCCACATCTGGGTCTAGAGACCACGTTTTAAAAGACTCACTACAGGGATTCCTAAATTCACTCCGGCACTTCCTGAAGACTGCTTTAATATTCCTATAGACACAGGGCACAGAGGAGGGGTTCCACACCGGGAATGCTGCTCTGCTCCCAGTGCTCGGCCTGTGTGCATGTGCTCGTCCTGCCCTAATAAAGGCAGAGCGCTGTTTGTTTAACTTACCACCAGACGACAGAGTGAGATAAACCAGGCTCGGAGAGCTGTTCTCATGAGCTCACACCAAGACCCTGCTAGGCTAGTGAACAGGCCTGACAGCCAGAGCCACAGGCATCAAGCTTCGGGTCTGAGCTCGCATGCATCAGGGTTCAGAGTGTCGGTCAAGTGGGCACTCATCCTGATCACTAGGGTGCACTATGTTAAGTAGCTCTTTAAGGGGACACTAATGGGATGTGATGCGCCCTCCCTGGCACAATTCTGAGAAGAATTCCCTGTAGACTGGGATTT
The DNA here is from genome assembly GCA_024036415.1 of Prochilodus magdalenae. Lineage (NCBI taxonomy): Eukaryota > Metazoa > Chordata > Actinopteri > Characiformes > Prochilodontidae > Prochilodus > Prochilodus magdalenae. Next base: position 191,936 of record JAMWET010004506.1, read on the forward strand.
GATAGACGCGTATGAGTGTACGCTTCCATACACTGCAGATTCAGCTACTTCCTTCACACTATGGTCTGGCCACGCCCACATGCAGTCACTCCTTTTAGCCAATCATTAACATCTGCTCTGGAGCCATTTTCCACACACGGAACGAGACATTCCCTGCACTGTAGTCATGTGTTGTCTGATAACTTTATCCAGAACACAGCCAAGGGCATAGTTACAACACAAGTAACCGCACAGGGACTGTAGGTTCTATAACATACTAGGAAAGAGAGGGGTGGTGGAGGGGTATTCAGTTGGTTGCAACGTGCAACCTCACCACTAGATGTCAGTAAACCTTAGACACAGAACCTTTAAAATGCCTTACTGTAATTATACGGTAGTTAACCCAATGGTATATAGATTACTGCTCCTGGAAGGGGGCTGAAGCACAACCAGCGCTACAGAATGTTCTACCAGCTGGTGTAGTAACACAGTTCCACCAGAGAGGTCTCCAAATCCCAACAACTTGAACAGCACAGCTTTAAAAGACTCTTAATGGCGCACGACATTCACCTACATTTACATTCATGGCATTTAGCAGACGCCCTCATCCAGAACGACATCCTTATCCTGAGCTTAGTGTTCCGTCAGAGAACGTACCCTAGCAACAAGAAGGTTAGAGTCTAAGCCTCACCTTGGGCTCAGATGCTGCCCGAACAAGGGTCAGTGCTGACACCTAAAGAGGAGAACAGATTATATAAAGTATATCAGCACTGTGCTCATACCTAGAACCCTATTTACATAGCCAATTGGAAGGTGCATATTTGCACCTGTTCATATCAAACCGCTTTAACCGTCCCATTATACTGCAGGTCAAACTGACTTGTTTTAAAGTTTCAAAAATGTAGAAAATATATTTGTATGATTTTTTTTTTTTAGGGTGAAACATTTTCTGCTCTGTGCAATGAACCGAGAAATGGAAAAAAAATTATGAATCAATAAGTCATTTAAAAAGGCAAGAATATTAAGTTTAGATTAAATTTAGATTAAATTTATTTAGACTATTTAAACAAATTATTTTGTTTATCATATTTATTACTAAATACAAATCTGAGACACAAGGTGATTGAATGTGCTGAATGTCTAGTTTATGTACAATTTACAAAAAAAAAAAAACAACAACAACATTATATCAAATATACAATATTTGATCATTCTATTTAATAATTAATAATATTAATTGAGTTATTATATTAATGGAAAAATATATAGATGTTTAACTACTATCTATGGTGTACGGATACCAAGAGGTACTGAAGACCACATGGGCACTGGTGATACTATACCAGTGACATTAGCTCCCTTGTTTATGAGAATGCAGGCAACAACATGGACCGCCCGGGAGTCCCCTAATGACCAGCATGAGGCCCACAGCCCCAAACCACACCCACCGGTCTCATGATGAACCACACTTGGTCAGAACTAAGCCATGTAGTTATCCAGGCTGGATTGACCCACTGCAAAGCGTTTTTTTCCTTGATCCCTACACGACTCCTGGTCTCTGTCAGCTTCTCTAGCGTCTCCAGGCTCTGAAGCAGCGGCTTTGTGCTCTTATATGGCCATTACTCAGGAACGCCACAAAGATCCGGAAACACAGGCCGGAGATCCACTTGGACTACAAGCCATCAAACAGATATACACTCGCTCCTCAAACCGAGGCCCTCGCGTACCTTCCTGCTGCAGACCAACTGCACACCAAATATGTCTTGGTAGACTGATTGCATCTTTTGTGGGGGTGTGAAGAAGCACCAGCTCTTATAGCAGTGTTGTGGAACATTCAGAGTGGTCTTCAGAGAGTTTGGGACAGGCAGCTTTGCACAAGTGGCTTGGTCCATGGTAACCTCCTGGTAATAAACACCAACCATGGTCAATGGTTTTCTCCAAGACCACGCGCTCAAGACGCTTGCTGATCCTTTGCTGTCATGTTTGCTTGTATAAGGACTGTAATCTTGGCAGGATCTGTGCAGTTGAGTCATTACCTCACATAGAACCCTCCTAATAAGAGAACTCTGCAACTCTGAGCTGCTGGGTGCGCTTGTCCAATTTCCATAGAAAAGGACGGACCCTTATAACGGACACTCTGGAACCGCCACACACGAGCCTGAGGTCACGGTGGGTTATACGCCCTCCCAGCATTCGGCTGGGTGCAGTGGAACCGTGTTCTCCGGAGCGAAGGAGCTCCATCCAGGACGTTTGGGAAGACATTAGGACCTAAGCACACTAATGCTCAATCAAATCCTCACAGCAACATACAGAATCAGTCCCTCACCTTACTAATGCTCAATCAAATCCTCACAGCAATGTTCCAGTATCAGTACCTGACCTCACCATCACTCAATCAAATCCTCACAGCAATGCTCAGTACCTATCCTCACAGTAATATTTTTTTGATTGGTATATATTTTCCCACAGCCAATGAGAAAACGGTTCATTTGCATATCAGGCTCGATTGGCCACCAGGGAGAGAGACTGGGCCAAACGGGGCTTTAGGGGTCCTGCAGCCTGAGCTGGACTGGGCAGTAACAGGACGAGGCTGAATCCAGCAAGGCTAATTACAGAGCGCCTGCACGGCCGTTTATCTTGACGGAGGGGGGCGGAGGGGGGCAGGTGCGGCTGACGCAACAGCTGCAATATCAGAGCCTGGCCACGAGCCATCCAGACCCTGTCAGAGGGGTCTTCAGTACCGCTAGATACAAGCCCCCCAACAACAAAACACAACTCGGATTTCATTTCACAAAAAGAGGTGAGGTGCCGGCTCTGAGGTCACCCAGTTCAGAACCAGCCACTGAGAGTGCCTGGCAAGACTGGGTTCTACCAGGTCAATATGCCAGAACCATCAACTCCAACGTAGGCTTAGCTTGGCACCCACCAGAATGTTCCCTCATTTAACCGGAATAGATTCTGCCAGCTGTAAACGCGTTCTGGGCCGAGCTGAGTTCATTCCTTCCGGCAGACTGACTGCACCATTAACACCTATAGAGTTTGGGTGGCATCACCCTTTATGCTGCCAAAGCACCTCTGAATATTGCCACGGCCTGGGGAGATTCTAGAACCTGTTGGGGTCCTAGGCAGCAACTCTTAGCAGGCCCCTTAAATCACCAACCAGTGTAAGTTAACGAAAACTCAAAAATAAAGTTCACATCAGTATTATTTTAAAATTAATTAATTAAATAATTAATTAGTCATCAAAATAAATATATAAACTAAAAAATTGAAGTAATATACCCTTGAGGCCTCCTTACTGACCTTGGGCCCCAAACAGTTGCCTTCCTCATGGTTATCCTCACTTTTATTGATATTTTAATTAATTTTTAATGATTAACAATATTAACGATATTTTAATGATTGTTAAATGTTTTATTTTGCTTATATGTTTTTGTCTTTGTATTCACCCCCTTTTATGTAAAGCACTTTGAATAGCCCGTGTGTATGAAAGGTGCTATACAAAAACTTGCCTGGTCTTCCATGCCTGGTAGCCAGCAGTGCCCCTGACCATGGCATAACCACTCTGGGTGGTGTTTGTGATGACTACATACACTACACTGCGTTTGACTAAATTTATGATTCTATATGTTTTAAACATCAAGCAAACAATTACCAACACAACATTCAGTAAAATGTCAATGCATCTAATGACGCATAAATGCTAAACAGCGCTGCTAACACGGTGAGAAGTGCTGTTAGCATTAGCTATTAGCTAACAGGAAACATGTACACAACTTCAGCTAGCTAACATTAGTTAGTTTGATCAGCTAGCATAACAAGCTTAGCGAGCAAGCTAGACCCAAACACTGACACGTTATAGAACAGCTGCTACGAAACAAGTTTACATGTCTGTGTCTCAATTCTGGGGAAAACCTGGCATTTTGTGTTTAACAAGTTTAGATAAGCTAATATCTGACAGAGGACGAGTCGAGTGAGTGACCAAGTCTGTTCTGCAGTGTTTGGGACGTTAGCGTTTTAGCTAGCAGGCTAAAAGTGCCATGCGGGACAGGCTCGGCTCTGGCTAACGCTAAAGTGAGCCCCATTTAGGCGATATCTGAGAACGTCAATTTGATGAACTGTGTAAAAGTCAAAGCAGTTGTGTACCATCGGGCTAAGTCCAGGGGCTAAGTCCAGGGGCTAAGTCCAGGGGCTAAGTCCAGGGGCTAAGTCCAGGGGCTAAGTCCAGGGGCTAAGTCCAGGGGCTAAGTCCAGGGGCTAAGTCCACAACATCCACATTCAAAAACAGTGGCTTAAGGTATGCACTCCAGCGGCAGGCCAATGTCTCAGGCCCTTGTAAGAGATGCTACACGGCCCAGAGTTTATTTGGCCAATGAGACAATGACTAGACCCCTGTACCATGTTACAGTCACGCCACCCAACACTGATATAAACACCCAGACTTCTGCTGAACGCCTGTACTCCACTGGTTGAAGCCAAAAGAGAGGGGGGAGCTGCAGGACTGGAGCGGTCAGAGGGTTCACCCTTGTCTCAAATTCATTAGACGTCCACTGGGACCAGTCTTCATCGTCCAACTGTGGCCTACAGAGTTAGCTACACGCTTTGGCAGGACCGCCTTAAAAGTATCCTGAACCAAGAAGTAGATCCGAGTCACGATGCAGTATATCAGCACCGTATGATTAGCAGATCGAGTTATTACACACAGTACTGGCTAAATGTCTTTCGACATCTGGGGAAACGTGTACATCTTGGAAATCTCCCAAATAAATAAATAAATAAATAAATAAATAAATAAATAAATAAATAAATACTACAGTGTGATTGTATGCACTAGGTAAACCATTTCTAAAGCTCTCCTTGAGGAAGCCCATGCAACAGATAGTCACTGACATATCACAATGCAAGAGGTAAATAACCATTATTATTTTTATTATTAATTCATTTATACTATTATTGTAATTTTTATTATTTCACTTTCTTGAAATAACACTTCTGTATTTCAGAAACAAGTTTCATTCTCCAGCCCATATGGTCATATATGGAAAGAATACACTAACAATTCACAATGCAAGAGGTAATTAACCATTATTATTATTATTATTATTATTAATAATATTTATTTTTATTTTATTTATTTATATTATTATTAGTAGTATTTCTTTTTATTTATTTATTTATTTATATTATTAATTATTATATCACTTTCTTAAAATAATACTTCTGTATTTCTGGACCTTTTTTTTAAAATTATTTATTTATTTATTTTTTTTAAATGAGACCACACAGGCCAGTCCTTCAGAACAGCACTCATTAAAAGGTCATAACCAGCAGTCATAAAAGCTCCATTACAAACAGACCATAATTCACCCACTAGTTCTTTACACCGTGGCGGCACTGGTGCTTTAATGATCCATCAAACTGACCAAACCTCAGGTATTTCGTGTATTGTGAAAATATCTGAGTATTAGAACAGTACATTTCTGCCATTTGCAGTGACCCCTGATGACCCCCAGCTGACCCCTACCTGACCTTTAGCTCCAGAATATCAGGTTTTGAGAGTGAAAGGCTGAGCGGGTCCATATCAGC